>OZ010711.1:28208216-28489289 GCA_963932345.1 Ophion ventricosus | reverse complement strand
GGAAGATTAAAAAAAAAAAGAAAAAGAAACGAGAAGAAAAAACGAAGTATCCGATTTGAGGGTGAAAAAAGATTTATTTCCGGAACGATACCGCACTCTCGACGCACGTTGGATTCAGCGAAACGTACGAAATTTTGTATTCGCTTTTGTTGTGGTTTTTAATTATTATTTTTCATTAATATTATTGTTTTTTTTTTTCGGATTCAATGATTTTAATTTTCTCGAGTATTGTCTTTTTTTACGGGAAAGAAGCGCTCACTCTCGCGAGTCCTGTGTCAGCTGTCAAAGCACGCGGCGCGACACACCGGAGGAGCGCGCGGCGACTCCGTCGGCGTTTACGGAACGACAGCTCAGCGTGAGGCCAAGTACGCGAGAGTATAGAGAGAGAGCAAGCGAGAGAGAGAGAGAGAGAGAGAGAGAGAGAGAGAGAGAGAGAGAGAGAAACGAGCGCCGCCGCCGGTCCGCCCCGACGCCCGTCATCGGCACACGATCGGCCGGTCGGCACACACCGCGTATATATCGCGAGAGATGTCCGCGAAATCGAGAAAAACGGAGAGAGAGAGAGAGAGAGAGAGAGAGAGAGAGAGAGAGAGAGAGAGAGAGAGAGAGAGAGAGAGAGAGAGAGAGACTGTCCTCCAGGTCTCTCTTTCTTGCTTTGCCGATGGAAGAGCCTGTTTTTCGATAAATCAATTGACAAATGACAGAACGTTTTGATAGAAAAAGTGAATAAAATGTTGAATGGCGAGAGCCGTAAGATTTTTTTTCAGGGACACTGAGAAGATCAGGACAAAATGTGGTAGCGTTGGTTAATTTCACGAAGAAGATAAATGAGCGCGTTTTTTTTTTTCTGAACGTGGAAGGAATTCTTTCTAAAAAGTTTGCAGAATACACATTGTTTGTAAAATTTTCACAGAAAAACAAATATTTTATGATTGAAAGTGCATTATTTTCTTAAGGGGTTGCCATCAGATTGGAATTGCCACAAAACAATCTTTTTAATTGCGTAGTTTTATAGTCGAGCGTCTTAACTTTGATGTGCTGCAAAGATTTTGTCAAAATTCCGATCACTGAAAGAATTACGACAATTTTTGCGGACCAAACCGTTCATTGCGCTGCGGCGAATCGCTTTGCTCCGATTTACCCTTTTTTACGTTTATCCATTTGTCAATAAGAAATTATAAAAGTTGTTTTTTTTTTTCGTCAAAAATCGAACTTTTTTTTATCTACAACTTGTGATTTTTGTAAATTTCAAATTTCGAGAAAGTATCCAGGCACGCGGAAGTTTTAGTATTATACTAAAAGTATATTTGTGTATTTTTTTATTTTGAATCATCTTCGGTGCCAGTTACCACCTACGCGGATTGGCCATGCAGCAGCGGCTGAACTTTGTTCAAATAATGATAAGTTCATTGTTTATAAATAGTTTTCAATAAAAAAAAGACGCAAACTCGTCAAGTCTATGTATTAATTGTGTGTAGAATCCCGACCTCGTGATCTCGATACTGTCGTCCGAAAAAAAAAAAAAAAAAATTGGAAATCGATCCATTTTTTGGTTTCCAGGCGTATGCAGACCCCTCAAACGAATTTCAACAAAAGTTTAATAATAAAATCATTATTTTCTCAATATTCCCTCCAACGATCCCATGAAATTCGAATAAACCCAAACAGTAATACAACGAACCCCTAATTTTCGCAATATTCATACAATCATACGAAAATTTATTCTTTCAATGAATCTTTCATAGACATAAGCAAGAGAGGGATTTTTTTTTCGCCGGTGACGCCGTCTTGGTCCAGGCTCCTGTACCAATTTCGGAAAAACTCTTCGAGTCTCGAAATAATAATTCGCCGACAGGACCCCGCGAGGATACTTTACCCATCTTCAACCCCTTATTCCAACCTCTCTCCACCCTCCCCCCCTTATTCTTCCCTAACGTTATGAGCCTTTGCTTAATCACGTTTCGAAAACGCGTGTGCTTTTTCGGGACAGAAAATCCCGCGAGTACGATCGTTTGGTAGGTTTTGTATTTTGTGCGCATGCGCAAATTGAGAACGGCAGAAGGATATATTTGAAAATAAAGAGAGGGAGAGCAAAAAAGTTGTTAAAAAAATGATGGAAAAAAAAAGTAACACACGAGCGAAATGAAGAATCGCGTCGCGGGCTCCGGGGAGCGCGGCTCGTCCTTAAGGGACGATTGGTCGATGTTGAACGTGGCGGGGACAACTGGCGCGAAGGTCTGAAGGTGCAGCACACGAGCCTAGAGAGAGCAGCCCGCGCGCGCTCGCACGTATATAGCGGAAGATAGAGAACGGCGCATTCAAAGTGCTAGCGCGCGAAGCCGTAGATTGCAACGAGGTAGGGACAAAAAAAGCAGAGAGAATGAGCACGAGAGGAAAACATACATACATATATATATATCTATATATGGGAAAATAATATATCTATGTAATGTTGGCCATCGGCATATCTGGCTGTTTTACCGCCGGTCCTTAAGTTTTTTTTTTTTTTCTTGGCTAGAACGATTCTTCAAACGACCTTAATTATAAATATGTTCATATTTATCTAAAGGGGATTTTGAAGCCTTCGAGACGTACATAACATTTTACATGGGGACATTTCGCGACTATGAGGACGGGCCATGAAAACGCAAGTCCTCAAAGTCACTACATGTGTTGATGGTTCATAAATTTCTTAAGGCCTTATGCCACTCTAGAGGCCAAAAAAGGGCATATTTTGTGATTTTTTTTTCAGCGAAACCATAAAATGAATCGGAACTATAAAATAGGGGTTTGATCATACATGTAATTGAGTATACAAAATTATTTTTTCACAGCGATACATTATGTCAAATTGGCGACTGTGCAGCATTTTTCCGATGATGCCTTTATTTCTGGAAGGTCAACGGTCGGACCAACAGCTCCTATCATTTTTGAGTTATGATGAGACACTAAAATTTTTTCGATTATATATAGGAATGGCAATACAAGTACGTAGGATTTTTTTTATGTTGTTTTTTGTCAAAATGGCGCATTTCTAAAACGAAAAGTATAAAATGCAATGAGAAAATCCTCAGATTTTTTTTTATAAAAAAGGAATAATGCAATATAATAAAAAAATACTACGTAGTGCCTCAGAAAATGTAATTCTAAATATACAGTTAAAATTTCTAGTGAATCGGTTGAAATTTGTTTGAGTTATGAGTCCGGCCATCTTGAAAAATGTAGTTTTGAGATAAACGCGTTTAAAGTTAGTAGAATCAAGAGGGGTTGCGCTAGAATTCGAAAATCGAGTACTTAGAGATTTTTCACACCCACCATCTTTTGGAATATAATTTTATAGGTACTAAGGTACATTTTTAACCAAAAAAAATTGCTTTTTGGAAAATCCTAGAGTGGCCTAAGGCCTTAAATTCGGATGTCCTTAAAGTGACACGTACGTAGAAAGACAGACAGAGAGAGAAGGGAGAGATTGATTAATTGATGATATTTATTATACCCTAGTTCAACTCTCGGACAAACTATAAAGTTGCAGATGAAAAAATATAAGCAAAATTAAATATGAACAGAAATAAAAATTTCATGTAAAACAAAAACAACAAAATAAATGAAAATAAATGTAATTTTAATAAGTGCGGATTTAAAGCAAAAAGAATTCGATATGAAACAAAAATAAATGGAAAATATTGTAATGCGGACTCGATGCAATTTATAAATAATACAAACATAACGGTAATACAAGAAATAAGAATTTAATAATAATACAAACATAATAACAAAAACGAGAGAAAAAAAATGATTTGATATAAAGCAAAAATAAAAAAAACGATGGAAGTTGTGAATGGAAGAATACAAAATGAAGAAATATTAGGTGTAGTAAAAAGAAATCCATTATTTTTGCCTTCAATTTCATGCAAAAATAATGGATTTCTTTTTACTACACCGAATAATACAATAACAAAAAATACAACCATAAGCAGAAATATTAATTTATGAACGTAAGATTAACGTAAGATTAACCTCAAAGCTTCACAAAGACGACTTCATATTCTCGGAGAGAAGGAGAGACCGGGTAGGTGAAAAAAACCGCAACCTTCATCAAAGAGGAGGGCCCCGTATTTCCAGTTTGCCTCACTTCGTTTTATTCTCAAAGAGGAGAAATAGCGGGAGATCGTGGCCGAAATGAAACGAACGGATGCCGGAAGTGCAGTCGCCCGCAAATGGCACCGAGACCCAAACGGATACGAACGATACGTTTCATCGTGTAAAGTTGCGGGCCTTCTCGTAAGCACGGAGAGAACGGTTCGCGCTAACATACGAGGTAGAAACTTAGTCCCATTGACTAGGCTCACTAGTGGTCCGAGCGGGGGTGGGGGAGAGGGGGGGGGGGGGCGATCGTGTACGGCAAGCGAGCCAATAGTTGCGCGTCAAATTTGGGCCAGTTGACGAATGAGGGAGGAGTCCGTTGTTTGAGGCCCGCGCTCGGCCCACCAGGGTTTCAGAGAGTTGTAGACGAAGAGGGGGGGAAGACTAGACGGCGATGTCAGTCAGTCTAGGCTCAATCGTTTCTCGGCTTCCTCGTCGTGTGCGCTCACCAAGGTGAGCTCTCCCGATTCACATTTCGTTTGGACGCAGATACAAATACGAGAATTTCTCGCGTCTCTGCCGGAACTTTGGCCGTCATCCACGAGGCCTCGGTACGTCGATGTGACGACGAGAGAAGAGTTGCATCAAGTGGTCCAGGGATTGGAGGGGGAGAAAAGAGACGGTTGCGTATAGCCGTATAGTGTTTGGACGCGATAACTGCAATGTTTCGAGTACGATACTCTCGTCGTCTTTTTCCCTCCAGCTCCTCCTCCTCCTCAGGCCTTCTCTCTACCCCCCTTGGTCGCACTCTTCTTCTCCACCCCTGTAGATCTTCTCTCTCTAGCTCCGTCATGCTCGTTGCGTTTCTCTTCTCTTCACGCCTCGTCTCTTCTTGCTCACTCTCGTGGCTTCTCTCCCTCTCACTCTCTCTCTCTCTCTCTCTCACTCTCTCACTCACTCACTCTCTCTCTCTCTCTCTCTCTCTCTCTCTCTCTCTCATCTCTCTCTCTCTCTCTCTCTCTCTTTCTCTTCTCCTGCGGCTCACTCCTCTCCTCGTTACACGTTCCTCTTTCCCTCTTCTTCACAGTTTTGTCCTCTTTCTCTCTTCCCCACTCCTATATTATTTCCCTCTTCTCCTCACTTCTATGCTCGCTTGCTCCTCTCTCCCTCTCTCTCTCTCTAAATGCTTTTGCCATCTTCTTTCTCGATTTCTTTCGATTTTTTTTTCTCTTTCTCGCTACCCCTGTTTTTCTTCTTCCTCCCCTTTTCCACTCCTCCCAATCCTTTCGCCAGGCTTCTCTTTTTCTCTACTTCTTCCTCTTTCTATCTACTTCTCTCACCTCCTCCCTCTCGTCCTACTCTCTTCGCTACGTCCTGATCGTTTCTCGTCCTCTCTTCCCCTCCTCATCTTCCTCTTCCTTCTCCCCCCTAAGCTTCGCCAAGTTTCTATGACTGCTTCCGTCCGCGTCCTCCCCACTGTTCCAGCGCGGTGTTCGCGATCCTTCTCGTGGCGTAGTATTGCCCAGGCCAGTCACCCACGCACGCACTCGGAGCGGAGAACCGTCAACGGAGTTTCGACGCTGCAACGCTCGATCCTCGATAAGCGAGGCGTAATCGGGACGCGAGGGTTACAGCGGCTTTTTGCGCGGGAATACGAACGTACCTACGGTCGCGGGTTTGCGGGTGCGCGCGATCTCAGCCTCCGCATGGCCTTACTCTTCGAATTTTCTTATCCTCTTTGTCGTGCCCTTGGCACGAAGTGCCGCCGGGAGGGGGGGGTGGGAGACGGAGAAGGCGAGGAGGAGAAGGGAGGAAAAAAACTATATAAAAAATGGAGGTGGAAGAGAGCGCGAAGTTGCGCAAAAAGCTGCGGAACGAGAACAAAGAGGGCAGCTCATTCGCGGTTGTTGACGATAAAAGAATCACGACCCTGTGATGTCTACCTATCTCTCTCTCTCTCTCTCTCTCTTCTCTCTCTCTCTCTCTCTTCGTGATCAAAGGCGAGGTTTCTTTTCGCGTTTTCCTTCGCTTCGTTTTTCTTTAACTCTTAATTTTTTTTCTCAACTGCGTAGAACGCAAACGGCATTGGCCTCTTCTTGCTCTCCTTATTGTTGCATTCCTTCTTTTCGTCTGCGGCGATATTGTTTTAATTTTTTATTTTCATCCGTTCGTACGCTCGAATTGCGCACGTCCGACTTTTGCGGGTGTGTGGGTGTGTGTACGCGTGCATCTCCCGTGACCCAGATTCCGAATTGACGTTATTTTTTTTTTCCTCGCTCCAACGGCCTTTTTATCTTCCCGCCTGACTCTCTGTTATCCAGCGTTTGCCCCTCCCCTCCGGCCGCCCCCCTTTCCTCGCTCTCTCTCTCTCTCTCTCTCTCTGTCTCTCTCTTGCTCCTCCGAACGTCTCGTCCCCTCTCGCCCCCTCCTGTAGACTCGAAGTCATACATTTTTTTCTTTGAGCTGCACGCAGAGACACGACGCCGCAATGCACTTCCCCTCATGCACGCGCGCACCGTGCCACCCCCGCCGCCTCCTAACGCATTTCCCCACTCCAAGGCACTCGCTGCTTCACGACGGTCGAGCCCCCCTGCGTTCCCCTCTATGCTCGCCCAACCTTCCCCCGTTGGTTCTACTCCTCCTTCGCTGGCTTTCCCTCCTCCCCCGACAACTTCCTCACTTTTGGCCCCGCTCATCCGCGTGCGCGTTCTCCCACCGTGCCGCTATTCCCCATCCGCCCCTCACCACGCACTCCCGCTCATCGCGTCTCTCTCTCTCTCTCTCTCTCTCTCTCTCTCTCTCTCTCTCTCTCTCTCTCTCTCTCTCTTTCTCTTTGTCACTCTCTTACTCCCCTTATCCATCCACTGTTTATCATACTCTGCCTCACACGCTCGTCGTCCCCACCGGATCCTGACCTACGACTACGTTTTCGCGGGGCTTGACGAATTTGGGCTGCATTCGCCTTTGCTTGGATCCACGTGGTCGTTTCTCCTCTCTCTTTTCCCATGTCTCTCTCTCTCTCTCTCTCTCTCTCTCTCTCTCTCTCTCTCTCTCTATCTCTCTCTCTGTCTCTCTCTCGCTCTTTCTGCATCTCGAGATCTTCAAGCTGCGATCGCGTTGATCCTAATTAATTTTGATGACAATAGAAATCGCATTACTCTCGGATGTACTCCACTTGCGGGTCGCGGGGGATGATAGGGAGAGAGCGGTAAAGGAAAACAATGAAGACGTCGTGAAATATCTCTTGTTCTTTGTGTATTTCCAAGGACTTTGTCAAACGTCAGCTAATTACTTATTCGCATATTTGATTAATTTCGTTCTTCGTCGCTTGCGTCACTTTTTGTAAATGTTTCCAATTTGCGGATTTTTTTTTTCCGAAAACGAATCCTCGATTTGCAAAGCCAAACTTTCGAGGCTACGAAATATCTTTTTCTCGCATCGGTGCGTGGCTGAATATGACGAACGCATTGGACCTCTTGGATGTGTGTGCACGTACATGTGTGTGTGCGAGCGGGTTGAAGTTATTTTTCTCCGTGTAACGAATGCAGTATGCATCAGAAGAAGGAGACGGAGTAGATGCGTAAAAAGAGACGCTGGTGGGGAAACACTACACGAGAGTGAGAGAGAGAGAGAGAGAGAGAGAGAGAGAGAAAAGGGAGAGGGGAGAAAGAAAGTTGGAGCTTACGATGGGGGCGATCTACGGCAATGTGCACACGAAGAAATGGCAGCGCGAGCAAAACTCCGCTCACGCAGTTTTGCTATTCGATTTTGCAAACTTATATTTAGAAGGGCAACGATCTTTTGCCGAGACGACGGCGACGACGACTACGTAGAAGAAGAAGAAGAAGAAGAAGACGACGACGCGTTCCCGCGCGCTCTCTCGTGCTCTCTTTATCCTGCTAATTCGCGCCACCCGAGAGCCTCGTGGTGGCACGCACGCCATTAAAGATTTTCTACCGAGAGTTCTGCATCGGCGAATTTGCAGCGTTGCCCAAAACTCGACCTTATCACCCCGCGCGTATTTTTCTCGGACACGATCCTCGTAGGAATTTTTAATCCGCGATGACTTTAGGAAGAAACGTATGAACTTTTGCCTCGGTCACAGAATTTTTTGCGTCAATTTTGACGTAGGCAAAATTGGGAATTTTTACTTTTGGATGGAATGGAATTTTTTATTTTTCAATCATATTGTAATTTTTCAATCATATTGTCATTTTTTAATAAAATTGTAATTTAACTATTTGAATTTAATTATTTTTGCTTCTTCTCATATTGAGCTGTCGAATCTTTGAATGAGAAATAAAAATGGCGCCTCGTTGAAAACTTCGTTGGCACGAGTTCTCGCTCGCAAAGATTCTCAACGAGCTTGGAAAAATTAACTGGGCCGAGGCTCGAGCTGAGCGTGATTCGCAGAAAAATTATTGAACATTTCGGCGAAGAGCGTCAAGGATAGAGGGTGTCGCGTTTCAATCATTTTAAACAAATACTTTCCGAACTATGCGCCATTTTGGAGTTAAATTTATACTGGCTTAAAGGGGGTCGGCCATCTGACGGTGTTCTCGCTTTTTTTTTCAATGACGATATATCTTTTTCTTAAGTGGTCTTGCATGAGCTTGGAATTTTGAAAATATTATTTTTTGTTGCATAGTTTTATAGCCTAGAGTCTTAACTTAAATTTGCAACAAAGATTTTGCAAAGATTCCAAAAAATTGGCCGAGTTATGACGTTTCTTTTGAAGGGTGCGGCATTTTTCTCGAAACCATGTGCTGTAAAACGGTGTATGTCGTATCTCAAAATGAATTCGTTCGATCCACTTCAAATTTCGACAGAGCGTAGCTTTTAAAATTTTCTATCATCTGACCGGATAATTTTCCTATATGTTCATCCATTCGTTACTAATAAATTATTAAAGTTGTTTTTTATTGGTAAAAAATTGAACGCTTTTATTACGGCTCGCCATTTTCGTAATTTTTAAAATTCCAGCAAATTATCCGGTCCTGAGAACGGTTAATTACTATGTTAAAAAGTCATTTTTTATTTTTTATTTCAGACCGCCCTAATTGCCAGAACCACCTACGCCGACTGGCCATGCAGCCGAGGCGGCACTTTGCTTATATAATAATAACTTCATTGTTTATCAATATTCTTCAATATAAAAAAGAAGCAATCTTGGCAAGACTCTGTATCAATTGTGTGCAAAATCCTGACCTCGTTATCCCAATACACTCATCAGAAAAAAATACTGAAAATCGACCTGTTTTTTTTCGTCTCAAGCTTATGCAGACCCTTCGAGCTAAACGCATAGCGCATTTCCACATTTACACATATATATAAATATATATATAAGAGTGCCCAAAAAAAACATCTCTCCGATTCGGACTCTCACCGCTTGAAATATTGCTCCATACTGAAACAAAGAAGCTCGTGAAAGGAGTAGCCTGTAGGTTAATTCTAACAGGTGACTCATGAGTTTTTTTGATTCTCCATTTGATTTACACGTGATAAATTAACGTTTTCTTTATCAATGCAAACCATTTTCGTTAGATACAATCAATGAGTGGTCTGGACCAATCAGTGGGATTATTATTTATATATAGTAAACGGATTTATAGCCCCAAATTGAAGCATTCGTAATCATGCATCCTTTCTTTGATTTCACCATGTGCAATCAAAGCGCCTAACTGCGAGTTTTAAGCTATCAATCCCGATGTTTCTGAGGCAGCTGCTAACAAACTGAGAGGACATCTATGGTATTTATGTGAAGAGCTCGCAGCTTTATACTTCTTCGACCCGGCTATACCGCTCATCGTGAAACAAAAAATGGTTCAGGCAATACAACGCGAAAGTCTGAATGAAAATGTTAAACGTGTAGTATTGAGTGACGACGAATTCAAGCGCATAGTTGATGTTGATATCAGTTATTTTATCACCAACAAATCACTACGCTTGTTTGAACTCTGCGAATAGCCATACGATTTTCTTCGTGAAAGCCCCAACGAATGGGAACGTAGCCTGAGCTTCAATAAATGTTTGGCAGTTTTTAAGGAGTTAAAAGTTGTTAATGATGTCGCTGAACGAGGTGTCGCCCTCATCGAAGAATATAATGGATTGTTAACAAAAAATGAAGAACAGAAGCAGTATCTTCTGAAGGTGGTGAAGAATCACCGGAAGTAATATTCAAATTGTCACAAGACGAATTTTGTAGATTGATGCTTGCATCCAGATAAAAAATATATGGATATAAAGTTGACATATCAGTTATAGAATAATGAAGCCATTTTAACGTGTAAAAATCTTGAAACATACTTTCCACAACTGTATCTGTAATTATTATCCACAATACATTGGTAAAAACATATGGGCAACTGCATTGGCTATAAAAGAACCTCGTGGACTGATTTTTAACCCCCATTCCTCGTATTTTTTGAGAATTCGCCGTATCTGACGAGGAGACGAATTTTCTACGTGTAAAACAAATGGTGAATAAGAAAACCTCATGAGTCACCTGTTAGAATTACCCTACAGGCTCCTCCTTTCGCAAGCTTCTTTGTTTCAGTATAGAGCAACATTTCAAGGGGTGGGAGCCCGAATCGGAGAGATTTTTTTTTGCGCCACTCTAATATATATAAACATATGCACGATGCATCTAACAATGTTGATATTGAACTACCGGATCGGAATCAGGGCCGGAATACCAGGGTTAGAAGAGCGTTTCATCCTCGCCCTGACGAAATATCGATTTGTTTCAAAATAAGGCGGACCTGGTTGATCCGGATCCTGCGCATTGCCGGAAGTGGTCGATCATGTTTTAAAAAATGTCAAACATCGAAAACGAGCACTTACATCCGGGAATACTGAGAGGGCTTAAAGGTATGTGTACAGCCTCAAGATCAAGCGCAAATTAGGAGATATTTGCAGCGTGAATTGTGCCCGTGAATATATAAATATATATATATATATCCTAGGATAAATTTATCTCACGTTATTCTCTTTATTACGCGGATTGTTTCTCTCCAGGCGTAGGTATGGAGAGTCGTTCTCGCGAGTTTATTGCGCTTCTTTAACTTCGGTTTCGCGTGCGATATCTCGATCGAGCGCGTTGCCCCATGTATTCGTGACCTACCCCAGGAAGTGGTAGCTCGCCCACATGTGCTCGGGCGTGAATTAAAAAAAAAAGGGAAAGAAAAAAACGGAGCCAAAGACAAGCGTCGTCGACGACGACGTTTATTATTTGTGTCCGGGCGCGGGAGGCCTTGCGTCCTCTCTCTCTCTCTCGTTCTCTCTGCGCATACGTGTTTTTTTTATCGTCCGTTGACTCCAACTCTTCTCTTGGTGCAACGGGGAATTGTCCCCCCGAACCGAGAGTCCGAACGATTCCCTTTCGTCTCTCACCCCCTCGCCCTCTCTTTCTCTTTCGCTCTCTTTCTCTTTCTCTCTCTTTCTGTCGATGCCGCTTTCTTTTTTCTCACTTTCCCTCTTTCTCTCTGTCGCTCCCACACTTGGTCCCTTTCCAACGCATCGACGCAACGCGACGATAAGATTGGCGTGCATTTGCGACTAACAGGCTAAAGTGGACCACGGCTTGCACTCAAAGAATGAATTCCTACTCTTGAACTATCCTCGCGATGGATCGATGTATTATAATTTTTCAATTTTCTATCTTCGCTTTTAAGATGCTGGAGAGTTGAAAAATAAATTTACCAGGGCTTACCCGTAATTTAATGACCGGTGGTCAATTTGTAATTGATTTTTTAATTACGCGTGTATAGCAGAGCAGAAGAGCGATTGATTAATTGATTTATGGTTTATTATATGCTTTAGTAGGGACCTTTAATCAACAAGATACATATAAAGAACAAGTTTAAAAATATAAAAATAAATAATAAGTGAATTAAAGTAAATAAGAAGGGATAACAGAGTATAGAGAAAGAAGCTATATCAATTTCGAAATACATATAAAGAATAAGAATAAAAGTATAAAAATATACAATATTAGAGGGAGAGAGAGAGAGAGAGAGAAAGAGAGAAAGATTGATTGGTATTTATTGTATCTCTCGGTGTCTACCTTAAGGCACATAAACATAATATAAAGGGTGTCTCAAAATGACCTGACATTTTGATTTATTAATAAAACGTATTATTTATTTGAAAAGTACGAATCTTTTTATTTTAACCGTTCGTGATTATCCTGGGTAGAATCGACCCGTCGATCAATTTTTGGCGTAAATATATAATAGTTCTCGCCTTCGAATGGGCCTGTAATCATCATCTTACCTAGAGTTTGAAGTATCCTCATACCATACAATTTACCCTCTTCACATGTCGAAATAAATACCTTTTTTGGAACGCGCACTATGCTAGTATTTTTTATCCAAAAGTAGGATATCTAAGGAGTATCAGGTTCAAATTTTAGGTAAAAATGTTGAAAATACACGGAACTATGATTTTTGAGCGAAAACGTGTATTTTTTACGTTTTTACCTCTTTATGAATTTTTTTAACATGTCGACATTTTTCTTATAAATAAATTTTATAGTTTATAGTTTGGATAGTTTGGTCATAATACTTTTTTGAAAACTGACGGGGTAGAATCGACTCAAGTGTGACCACCGCGATTGAATTTGGAAGTGTAAACACGAAGGGTTAATATAAGGTAGAAACATGAAGATTATGTGTGGAATACAATACCGATAAATGGCCGCCTCATGCCTGTTTGCAAACGTTCACTCGTTTGACGAAATTTTCAATAACATTTTGGCATAATTGACGGACTAATTTCATTAATGTTGCGCCCAATTGCTTCCTTGAGCTCCGGAATGGCCTGTGGACCATTGGCATACACTTTTCTTTTAAGAAAAGCACAGAGAAAGAAGTTCAATGGCGTCAAATTGCATTATCTTGGTGGCCAATTCACATCGCCGCGGCGCGAGATAACACGACCATGTAACTTCGTCTGCAATCACTGCATTGTTTCACATTGCATTTTCACTTTTTTTATGCGTTGCTCAATCACGTAATACTCCATGAATGAACCTAAATACTTCCTGACACCAGTTGTCAAAGATAAGTACTCTATGTTCACCACAAAAAAAATGGCGCGCAATTTGAAATGTCAGGTCATTTTGAGGCACCCTTTAGGAGTTGAAGAAAGTGAATAATGGAATACAAGAATGAAAAAAATTAAATGCTTTTAAACGTAATAATTGGAATCTATATTGAAACAAAATAATCAACGCCAGAGAAGGCGAGAGGGAGAGGGGGGATAAACATTACGATCTTTTTTGTGTTTTTGCGTTCTGACGTGCAATAAATGCAATAGTTTTTAATGGCTATTCCCAATTCGGAAGGAGTACTTCCTCGACAATTAATTATTTGTTCACTCAATCAATAGAATTTTATTTAAATACTAGCATAATAAGCGAGCTAGTAGAAAAAAAATATCAAAATCGTAATAAATAAATATTACTTTCTCCCCAATAAATGAAATATCAATTGAAAATTCCGAATACCCGCTCTCCCAAATATAAAATATTTAATTTTAATATTCTATTAGTGTAGAATATTAATATTGATTCAGAATAAATTGAACAAAGTGGAATATTAATATCATTCGTGGAGCACAACATTGTTACTGTCATTATATGTACAAAGCAGGGGGAGTGACTGCAGAGTAAATAACAAACAAACGATTGAATTTTTTGACATTTCCTTTACCCATCGGATCGAATAAAATGCGATACAATGAAAAACCATTATTTTCTACGCCCAATAAATTTTCAAAAACCAAATAATACAGAATATCGAGAGATCTCGTCGGTAAAAGAAAAAAAAACCATAGAACAAATAATCGTACGAATTCGGGGTGAACATGCCACGTATACACATACATTGGATATCTGATATGGCGTGTACGATCTTCTTCAACCCTTTCGCAAGGATAAGAATATCTCGAGGTTTTACGACGTACACACACACACACACACACACACACACACACACACACACACACACACATGTATACGTCGTAAAACGCGCGGATGTACCGTACTTTTATAATACGCATTTACTGTTAGTAATCATGCGATCTTGAAATAATGGAAAATTACTGAAAATCGCGGCAAGAAATGTTACGAGCGATTCTCTCTCTGGCTCTTTTGGCAAAACGGCGACGAGAGAGATGGGGGACGTGGAGGGGGGGGGGGGGGTAGAATGAGAGTTCGAGAGGGCTTCGATTTGCCACGAGATTCGGCCGTATCAAGGACAGGTCTATATCGCGGGACGTTATAATTTTGTCTCTCGCGGGCGCCGGCCGATTTCTATAACGGCTACGGGGCACGGAAGCCGCACGTGATTTCTTCGTCTCGAGACACGGAAAAGTTCGCTTTCAATTGCAAAAGTGTTGCATGAAAGTAAAAGGGTTCGCGGGGATAAGACGTCAAGGATGGAAAAAGGGAGGGTGTGAGGGATGGGGGGAGGTGGTGGGGTAAAACGTAAGGGAGCGTGAGACAAAAGGGGCAAGAAAGTTGAGATTTGATGAGTGAAAGAGAAGCGTGTACGAGATTGTCTCGGCTTTGCTCGGCACAATGTGCGAATATAACGAGAGCGAAAAAAAACCGTATGAGCATTCCCTCCCCCTCATCCTCACCCTTCTTCATTATGATGAACCTCCGAGCCGTTATTTAAATTCTGAAGCGAATTCATCGGACCGATCGTTTGGAGAAGAGAGGATGAGGAAGAAGGAGAAAGGAAGGAGAGAAAAAAAAATTGGCATTTCCGAAGGGTCGAGAAGCGGTGGGAAGAAAAGGGTTGGAGGGAAGGGGTTTAGTCAGCGAAAGGGTCACGTGAGAAAGTATCGCGGAGAGTCTCTCTCTCTCTCTCTCTCTCTCTCTCTCTCTTTCTCTTTCTTGGTCGGATTCTCAACCCTTGTTCCCAGGGAAAATGATTATTGTGCCCCTGTGTGTATGCCTGCTTGAGACAATAACCAAAGAGCACCTATATCCAATTTGCATTGTTCTTTATGCGATTCTCCGTATACGACTCCCTTAACTTCTCCCTTAACATCTCCTTGCTCCCTGAACCTTCTCTCTCTCTCTCTCTCTCTCTCTCTCTCTCTCTCTCTCTCTCTCTCTCTCTCTCTCTCTCTCTCTCTCTCTCTCTCTCTCTCTCCTCTCCCCAAGCAATCGCACTTCGCTTCTTTTTTTTCGGGCTAGGGGGATGGAAAGAATTTCCTTTTTTCAGCCTAGGTTTCTTCGAAATCGTAATTTCGGATCCGGTTTGCATTTGGTCGGATAAAGGGGGCATAGAGGTGAGAATAGGAGCGAGAGGCAAGGAAGCGCGAGGCGGCGGGAGAGCAGCAAGAGTGGAGGGGGAGGGGGGGTTGCTTTGGTAAGCAGCTGTCACCACGATCTCTTCTGAAGCCCGCGGGAACGTGCGCCGTCAGCTCCATACGTTTAATGGTAAGAAGAGCAAAAAAAAGTTCTTGTAAAAGATATATTGTATACACAAGGACCGTGTGCGCGGTACACTCGAGTCCGCGGGGATTCGGCGAAGGGCAAGATGAGAAAAGGATAATCGAAGCGCGGATGAACAGAAGAACGAAAAAAAAAAAAATAACAAAAAAGTTGAAAAAATTCATTTGAATCCCACAAAGAAGCGGGTACGCGAGCTGGAATGCAGGGGGGGTTGACAAGGGGGAGGAGGACCGCGCGAGGCGACGAAATAATTGGATTTTAATTCATGGGATATGTATACGGTAAGGATATTTTGAGCCCGCGCTATCGAGTGTTGGCTATCAGCACATCTGGCTGATTTGAGAACGGTTTTACAATTATTTTTTGCAACAGGAATCTTTGATTTTAGGGTCGAAAGGGTCCTTGAAATAATCTTTAAATAAATATGCTTTCATATATATATCTAGAATTAATTTAAAAGACACTGTAGTTCATATGATTTCGAATATAGGACAATAGGATGTATAGGACTATGAGGATGGTCCTCAAAATTGAGTTTCTTCAAAGCAACGTTTCCCTATATAAAAATATGTATACAGTGAAATTTCAGTTATACGTTTTTCAAGGGGTACAGGTATGACGTATAATTGTAGCAGTGACGAATAACATAGCAGTGAAATATAGTATGTATCTGAAAGTCTTTGACATTTGAAAAAGACAATTGGTGCATTATTGGCGATGTTTTTCTGTAGTAGTGGCTCTATTTTACCAATGGTTGGTTTTCCAATTGAAAATTTGAGTGATAGCAATTCAGTAATGAGTAAACTCAATTTTTTAAATTTTTGTTTAGAATTTTTATTTAATGCGAATTTGTAACATTAATGCTTTGACGTTTTAGACTAGTAAATAACAGACATGTTCGTATTAATAAGAAATATGTAATCACAGTTAAGTAGATGCTTGAAAGAGACAGAAAAATTCTATTGGTATTAACTAAATGCGTCTATATGTTTTTTTAAAATATAAACGAACTAGATTTTTGGTGAAATTTAATTTTTCAGATCCCATTCCATTATTGAAATTATTTATTTTTAATATACTTATTTATTCAAATCAAGATCTATCTAATATCGTCGAATAACTAAATATTTGATTTATTCGTAATAAGCCTGTGATTGGGTTTCATCTCGTCAAAAAACAATTTAGTTAAATCCACTAAATGTATCTGTTAAATTTAAAAAAAATTCGTAGAGTCAAAGATTTTTCTATATGATCGAATTAATGATCTGTCTTTATTGCAACAAATACTTACTTATTTGATTCAAGCTATTGACCAACGTTTGGGTTTGTTTGCGTTGACAGAAATTTATATATTTGAATCAAATAGATATTTATTAACGCTATTAAAAATATTTTTCATTTAAAAACATCTATTATACAGTCAAAGTAAGAATACGCTTTAATCCAAGCTTTATTTATTGAATTTGAATATATTTAATGTTTAACAAAAATAGGTGGAACAAATAAAAATATATTTTTGAAACAAATAGGATCGTAGTAGGCCACAACACAAGGAAAAAACCTATTTGGTTTGAATAGATCTTATTTCAATTCAATATTTTTTTTGGGTAGTGTACATAGTACGATCCCAGAGTTTTACAGTGGAAAAAAATCAAGGTACGGTCTGTAAAAACTGTTTTATACTTGTCTGTTTTTTGTTGTGTCACAGAACACTGATTATCGTATAACTGAGAAAAAAACGAACCTCGAAACGGAAGCTAGGGAAGAAAATAAATAACGTATGGAGGGCGTAAAACAAATAAGTGAAAAACGTAGAAATGAAACTGTATAACATTCTTTATAGGCGGAATCTACCGGGGCCAGAGAAATTTGACATATAAATGATAAAACGTATAAGGGCAAAACGTATAAACGAGATTTCACTGAATATGTAATTTAGAGTCGTTCTTTGACGTTCCTTTCTTCTTCCTACCCTGGAGAGACAGTGACATCGCAGAGGGATGAAAAAACCAGAGAGAGCGAGAGAGAGAGAGGGAGAGAGTAACGAGTATCAACTTGTCGCACCATTCGAGACGAGCTTAACTTGTTCATTCAGCGGTTTGTTTTACGAACGTGTCGTCGAACAAAGGGAAACACTCCAGTGAATATTTTCATAAGCAACGTTTCTTTTTACGTCTTTCCTCCCTTCCTCTTTCTTTTTTTTTGCCAACATCATCATCGCCACCATGTTTTTCCACCCATCAGCGTCATGAATATATCGGTAAGGGGTAGAATTGATTTTTCTGCGATCCCTGTTGCTTTTTTTCCTTTCTCTCACCAACCCCCTCTTGTTACTTTTAATTTTTGCGTTTCTCGTTGACGAGAGTAGCAGCGACCGGCTGTTCTCTTCTACTCGCGTCACGCGACCATTTTGCATTTTGCCTTTGGCAATGTTCGATTTGCAGTGTTCCCCGCTGAGTCTCACGTATATATAGGCATACGATGACACTCGTATTGCCTCCTACCCTCGGCGTCCTTTCACCGTGTTTCCGATGATGCTTGGCGCGATAGAAAAATTGGGTGCGTTCGAATGAAGGGCGCCTCCTTCTGCCGCGCGTTTCAACGTCAGCCAATGGCCGTTTTTTTTTCGTCGGGAGCCATTTTTTCCTTTCCATGCGGAAATATATGTTTTGAAGAGAAAACGAGAGTAACGGGATGGACGAGTAGAACGATTCTTCTTAAACCCAAACGAACCCAAACAATTTTTATAAAATAACCAGAAGGCTTAAACTCATTTGTGATTGATCAGTTTGGCAGTCTATAAATTATCCTCTGGAAAATAACGGGTAGATTCGTCGATATAAAAGAAATTCGCACATTTTCCGCGGCTGATTAGCGGGAGGGGGCAGGAGGAATAAAAAATAATCTGTTTCCTACCAGAGTCCTGTTGGACACTTGAGAGAGAAAATAAGCTAATGTTTTAATGAAATCTCCGTGAAACACGAAAACTTTGCCATTCGTGGCTTCCGGTACGTTTTTTTTGCCTCTCTTTCTTCGCTCTCGTGTTTTTTTCCGCAAATTTTCCACGAGTTTCTTCAACTCGTCGACGAGAAGAGAGCGAGAGGGATAGAAAACAGAGGCACCACGGAAAAAAGGGTGTAAAAGCAACTCTTCTATGGCTCGGCGAAGCTTCTCATCCTCCCCCGAATGCCGCGATGTGGAAGGGGGAGGCTGTGTAAGTTGTTGCGTCGGTGAAAAAGAAGGAAGGAAGATGGGGGAAAAAAACGACGGGAAAAACTTTAAAGAGACCGCAAAAACAAAAGAGCCTTGGCTACTTAGCCAAACAAATTGTTGCTTCGTTCGGCGCTCGAGAAATTTTAAACTTTTCGCCACTCGCCGCTCTTTCTTCATGAATTCTTTTTTTTTTCTTCTTCCTCGACCACCTTGAGTTCGAGTCCCGTGTATATAGTACGTTTCACAGTTGGCGATTTTCACTGTGAAACAAGCCTTTACTCGTACCACCCGCAAGTCGCTCTTCTTGCCCGATTCCGCATCCCTCCAACCCTCACCCAATCGTTGTGGCAGCCCTTCTGCTTCTCGCTGGTTGCCTGCTATCTAACCTAACACGATTCGGTCGCTCGTTAGCGACGCTTTCTTTCGAATCCGTTTCCTCCTCGTGACGGCCACTTCAGGACTTGTCCTACGAGTAGTGAGCACTCGCCTGGAGGACCTCGTCATCAGAGTCTACATTTCTCTCTCTCTCCCTCTCTCTCTCTCTCTATTTCTCCATGAAAAACTCGCGTCTTTGTCACGAATTCGAAAAAAAATGAAAATAAATTTTGTCCACTAGGAGCACATCTTTATAATTTTTCTCACCCTACGCTGAATTGTCTCGTACATGGGTACGAACCCTTTTTTTTCTTGTCTTTATTTCGATTCCAATCATCCTTAAGATCCCGTGATAAATCGATTTTGCAGACCAATGTAGAAAAACAGAAGCACGAATTATGTTCCGGCGATATTTCGTTGCTGGGCAAAATTTCGGGGGGGAGCGGGTGCTCAGGGCCTTAATAATTCAAATTTTTGGGTAAAATTTGCTGACCAATGGTACGAAACACCCAGTGACAAAAAAAGTGTTACACTTTCATATACCACTTTTTTTTAAATAAAGTTTCCAAGCGTATTCGTGTAAAAAAATAATGAAAAACACCAAATACGATCCATTCTCTATAAAAGAATATATTGCATGGATTATAATTTTCAAAATGTCACGTGGATTGAGCGAACCACTCATTACTGAAAATCAGACTGTGTACACGGAAAAAGAAATGTTTGTTTATTGGTTTATATAACTGCTAAAAAATGCCTATGAAAGTTTTAGTACTTAGCGCCAGACCCTTACAACGGCCGGTATATACTACTATTTGTCTTAAAATACGTGAACTAAGAATATAATTACGCACTAAAAAAAATTAGTTCATCCACATAAAATGAATGGAAAAACATAATTGTTATCGAATTTAGCTGATGTCAGGAAACGTCTCGTTCCTTAACTTCAAACATCGTGTTCTGTTCGAATTGATCTTGTTTTTCGCGATGAATTATGTAAACACTATAAAAATAATTCCATCTTGTTCGAAAAATAATTAGGGCCTACCACTGCTTCGGTGATCTAGGGCCTTCACACATTTAAATTTAGCGCTGGTTCGTTGGGAATCGTGTATTTCTAGGGTTGTATTCATTTTTATGTGTGTGTATATATATATATATATAGAATATAGATACATGGGATATAAGCAAATGTAGAAATTATAGCTATATTTTCTCAGTTCCAATGTATACCCTTGCTGCTTTTTACGTAATATTCCCAATTGAACACTTTCCTATCGCTCCCTACGCGCACTTTGCTAATCTAACCTAACTTTCCATTGTATCCACGGCAGTCTTAAGCTACAGTATACTGAATTTGCCGTAGATACGGGAAAACCGGAAAACTCGTACTGGTATAGGTGACCCCATATTTTTCTGATTCTCTGGTAAACAGATGTTTTACTTAAGTATCTACACCAAGGTCTCAGAAGTAATGGCCTTCCGCTAAATGGTTGTTACGCCAGCCGATGCACGGCTAAGCGATCACCGCTTCGAGTATCGGCCACGCACAGCGCTGCGTAACTCGAAGGACTGCCTGAGCCGAACTCCGATCGCCCATCTACCAGTGTTGGTAGCAATTATACAGCACATAAAGTGTTCCAGAGCAATAGCACTCAAACTATTGATCATATCCAAAAATGTTTCAGACAAAAGTTTCAGTGTTCGAGAAGGCCGTCATACTGGACCACTCTATCTTTTTATCGGTGGAGGCGCTGAAGCTACGTCAAGGTCAACTCCACTTTTTAAAATGGAACCATGTTTTTTTTTCAATGACATTATTACCGATTTTAAGACGAATTCAGCGACCTACAACACAAGATCATTCTAGTCAGGCAAAGTATGAAAATAGTCGAAAAATCGAAAAATATCGGAATAATCACTTTCAAAGGATCCACTAACCTTGGTTTGGGTCTACCTACAAAAGATGTAGGTAGACTCAAAAATGAGACATCTGTGCGCATTTTTCTACGAATCCAGTTACAGAAATTGACGCCATTTAGGAAATCATTGCCGTACAAATCCTGATGTAATGACATACGATACGGATGGAACTTGTGTTGATGTAAGATTCTTAATACAGATCGCTGACTAATTCCACTCTCTCTTTCCATTTACCTGGTACTCGCATGTGGATTTAGTGCAGCAAAAGCTAAGATAGCAGCCGCATTATTTTAATTAACAATCGGTCGACGTTTGACTCGTGTTTGTTTCACTGTACCGAAGCGACAGAAACGGTCAGCTAATCGCGTAAAAGCCATGTGCGATTTTTGTTGCCTATCCGGATAACGAGCCGCATACAAGTCTTGGGCGTTTCTGTAATGTTTACGGCATTCCCCCAGCACCATCAACATATCAAAAGATTCTTGAAAATCGTTCATTTTCGCGATCCGATGTACTCACATTAGAAGGTAATGCGTGACTAACTGATATGTCAAGAAAAAATGCCGACTTGCTGCCGATAAGAAACATTGGTATCGTAAGAAATGAAAATAGCGATCAAACAAGTGTTTACAAGTCGAGGGTCATCACTTCGAGCATCTTCTGTAGGTAGACCCAAACCAAGGTTAATGGATCCTTTGAAAGTGATTATTCCGTTATTTTTCGATTTTTCGACTATTTTCATACTTTGCGTGACTAGAATGACCTTGTGTTGTAGGTCGCAGAATTCGTCTTAAAATCGGTAATAATGTCATCGAAAAAAAATACAGGGTTCCATTTAAAAAAGTGGAGTTTACCTTGACGTAGCTTCAGCGCCTCCATCGATAAAAACATAGGGTGGTCCAGTATGACGGCCTTCTCGAACACTGAAACGTTTGTCTGAAACATTTTTAGATATGATCAATAGTTTGAGTGCTATTGCTCCGTAACACTTTATGTGCCTCACCCTGTATATATAAATAATTTTTAGAATTGTTCACATATTTGTTTTCCATGTTGATATATTACTTGTAAGGTTATACATATACTCGTAAATGTACATGTAAATATATTGTAAATAAGATGATAAATTCATGTAAGAATATGTAAGGTTAACATAGTACATGTTGAGTGAAAACATGACGAGACAACACTGCAACAATTAATCAGCATGCAATCAAGATGCACTAGACAATTAATCGTACAATTGTCAAATGAGCCTACCGGGACGTGTAAACGTCCAGCCGGGTTATATTTCAAAACCAATGGTGAAAAAGAAAAAAGACTAACAGCGCTAGCGATCAAATTCTGAGACTAGACTGAAAAATAACGAAGGATGAGAGAGGAGAAAAAAAGAAGCAACGTCTGTGCTATTATTCTGCGTTGTGTGATCCATCCTGAGCTTGGACGAATCGTGCGATTACGGATGAGACACGAACAGCGATAAAAATAGATAAAAATAAAAACTTCAACGCCAACACTGCATGCTCGGCATTTGAGCTCGGGCTTTCGATGGTCAAGTGTGGGAGAACGATGCAGAATAAATTTCCAAAAGCGACAAAAAGAAAAAAAACGAACGAAAAATATTTCATTCAATGTTTGCCGCAGTTTTGAGGTGAGCAAAAATAAATTGGCAAGCAAATGGGAGGCAATTGGGAGGCGAGAACAACAACAATAACGACAATGAGGTTCTTTAAACTGAGGTTGCGTGATAACGGTCTGAGTGTTCAACTCACTCGCTGCAGAGTCGACCAGCATTCCTCGAGGGTGCGCTCGTTGAAGTTGCCCATCCCTCCACCACCACCACCACCGCCACCTCCACCTCCACCACCGGCACCACCAAGACCGGTCACCGCAGCAGAGGCACGAGACTATCAAGGGTGCAAGATTCGATACATTAGTTACATGATCTCTTGCCGCGACTCTTCTATCCTTCCAGCCCTGCACTAACAATCCTTCGCCTCATTGGCAGGTCTCAAAAAATCTCACGTCACAACTATGCAACGAATTCGCAAGCAGCAGCACCAGCAGGCAGTGAATTTCCGAAAAGGCAACGGCATCCGAGACGGTGGGATCGTCGATCGGGGGATGCTGAGAAATGCAGCCCTGGGTTGACCCGAGCGCTTGACCTCATCCTTGCAGGTCTGCCATTTCGGACCGCTCTGACAATGAGCCTCATCTGGTTAGTGGCCCAATTTGGGGGTAATTGACGCGGATAATTTGTGTTCGAGCTTATAGTCGTCATACGAATAATCACCAAGGGTGATCAATCATTGAACGTTGTTGAAGACGGAAGCGAAGAGGAACAAGGTAAAGATCTGGATCTAAGCGCTCGATTTTGTAAGTATAAGGCATTGCTGCTCAAACTGTGCCACGACGTTATATTTTCTTGGTAACGTCTTCTCGTGTCGGTTGCCTCCGCATCTTCGCGTATACGTGTGTAATACTGTACACATCTCGTTTGAGGGGAGCAAGGCACTGAATTCTCATCGCGGTGTAAAAGCGAGGCTCTCTGGCTACGCTTTCCGATGACGTATACTACCAATGTGTATATAGATATATGTATGTATGAGCGCACACGCGTGTATGGTTATGTTATCTGTATTGCGCGGGTCAAGAACCCCGGGCAGACGTATCTGCATCTCTCGGACGTCGAGCCTTTCTCGTGTGTAACGTTGTCTACTTGTGCGTGTGTGGACCCGATCAATGTATGAGTAAGCTGGTTGCGATGCATCGTGTTCGCTTATACGTTTGAGCACTCCCCGCTAACTTGGTGGTGCATGAGCTTGTGTGCGTGATGCCCGAGTCGCGGTTCGTGGTCGCCGCATGCTGCTGCTGCTGCTTGGTGCTTCTGCTTCCTATATCTTCTTATATACCCCGTTTCATTCTCTAACCGCCTCCCGCGCTCTACTCTCGTCTGTTGCATCCTCGCGAAACTACAAGACGCAAGGACACTTCGAATCATTCTTCAACTCAATGTCCCGCGTATCAGCTTTTCACGGGGTATTCTTTTGTTCCTATGCATTATCTTGACATGACATGGGTCATATGATATTTGGCAGTCCAATATTTCTTGCTCGTGAGAAAGACCCGAGAGTTCCTGATGCACTACTACACGGAAACTGTGGAAAATGCGTGCCTGTAGGAGCGGTTATGATTTTAGTGAGTATCTAATTGGGTTGATCATCAAAAACTCAGTGAAACAGGGATAAAGGGTCCCCCATCCAAGTGTCGGCCCAGGCCAACTCTACTCAACATCGTCGCACACGGATTCGTTGTTTCCACTACTTCGTTTGTCAATGATGCATGGAAAGAGGTCGCTTTGTTTTCAGTGCCTGGGACGTATCGAGTTTCCGAATGCGAAGCTAAACGACGAATCAATCTGGTGACCAACTGATTTCAGGCTTTATCCAATTTCTAAATTGATGGTGTGGTCCGCGAGTTTTATCAATGAGAGAACTCTGGTCAGAGCAAGTATTCTACGAGGCAGCTCAGGGCGGCAACTTGTGTATTTCTTTGATATTATTTTTGTCTCGATGGGAAAAATGACATTCGGTTTGCAGAAGTACCGGGAGACCGTTCAGCTAGATGTCTGCTCAAATCTAATCTGTACATTGGACAATGATTTCTTGATGACGGTTTATCCGATGGAACGTAAAATTGGCTTTGTCCGATGTTAAGAGAGTTGGTTCAATTGTTCAGATCCCACCGAGTATGAGAGACAATCGTTTTTCAAGGGGAATATTGAACTTGCGGCAAACTTTTCGGATACGTATTGAAGAGACTGGTTTTGTTGATAGACAGTGCATCTGTGTGAAACATGGCCTTGTACACCCGGAAATGTAAATTGCTTATAATTACTGCTACCCCTTCACCGAGCGATTTAACTGCGAGAGAGGACGCCAAAAGCACCAAATGACACAATTTCGAATGACCATAGAGACAATGTTTTATCGGAAGTTGATGTCGCAAAGACAGAATATGATTGGAAACACTCACCTGCAGCTCATTGACAAGTTTTTCGGTGAGTGTCGCATCGTGAGAGTCCTGACTACCAGCGCCAGGGCTGAGCATGGAATTCTGGGAGTTTTGTTGTTGATTGGCACTGGCGACGTTCATACCGGCGAGTCCTCCATTCTGTCCCATTGTACCGGCCATATTCAATGCTTGCTGTTGCAGATTTTGCGTCAAATTTTGCGCCTGTTGTTGCAAATTTTGACTCAAATTCTGCGCCTGTTGCTGCAACGTCTGTTGGTTCAAGCTCTGCCCGAGATTCTGACTTAGATTTTGCGCTTGCTGTTGCAACGACTGTGACAGATTTTGGGCCTGATTCTGTAGGTTCTGTTGTAATGCGGCGGCCTGTGCGGCACCGGTTTGGCTGAGATTCTGCGGTTGATTGAGCAATTGTTGTTGTTGCTGCGGCGACAAACTCGGCGTCAGACTTTGCGCGAGATTGTGCTGCAACGTTTGTCCAAGATTTTGTTGCATGTTCTGGGTCAGCGCTTGGGTGAGGGCCTGGCCCAAATTTTGATTGAGAGCCTGAGCAGCTTGAACCGCTTGGACGGTCAACGAAGGGCTCGAGGTTTGTGACATGGACTGTTGAGCTTGGGCCAGACTGTGAAGATTCTGTGCCATACTCGAGCTTATCGTACCCTGATGATCGGCCTGCTGATGTGGCGAGGGTGTCGTCGGTGCAGGTGACGACTGATGTCCTGCCTGCGAGTTCTGCTGATTCAACGTCATTGCATGTTGCTGTTGTTGCTGCTGCTGATGCTGCTGTATCTGCGAGGCTACGCTCTGACCCAGTGATGTATTAGAATTTGGTTGTTGCTGCTGCTGTGCCGCGTTAACCTGCTGTTGCTGCTGTCCCAGTGGACTGTGCATGGAAGTCTGTTGATTGTGCTGCTGTTGGGCCGCTTGCTGCTGCTGCGTCTGTTGTTGCTGCTGGTGTTGCTGTTGCTGCTGTTGTTGTTGTTGTTGTTGCTGCACAGCCGCTACCGCGTTCGAGAGCGGATTGCTGAGCTGTTGCAGACCAGGTGAATGTTGGGGTGGGCCACGCTGCGGCTGTTGCCAATAGTCCGACATTTTGAACACGTGCTGACGTAGCGCATGAAGATTCGCCGCCGCTGCTGATACAGCGGACGCTTGGACCTCCATTGGCTCGGAATCGGGTTCGAGGTCCGGCTCTGGTGAGCTCGGCTCCTCGTCTTCCTCGTCCTCGTCTTCCCTCTCCGTGATGTCTTCCTCGTCTTCGTGGATTCTCGCGGACGATCTCACGACTTCCGCTGGATCCACCAGACCTCCTCCACCTAACAGTTCCGTCGCTTGTTCCGCTTGATGCGTCTGCTGTTGTTGATGATGTTGTTGTTGTTGATGATGATTATGATGAGGGTGTTGTTCCCCCGTCAGTGGACTCGCTGCAGCTGACCCCGGGGGCTGACCGCTTCCCGTTGCTGGATTGCCAATCGCGCTTCCTCCGCCACCACCACCACCTCCACCACCAGCTATCCCACCCCCCGAATCGCCAGAGTGAAGTTGAGGATTGGTACCACCCGGCGGTAACGGTGGATGATGCGGATGATGATGCAGATGCAGCGGATGGGGACGAGGCTGTTGGTCCGGATTTTGGTTCTGATGATGTTGTAGCTGCTGCTGTTGTTGCAGCTGCTGCTGCTGTTGTTGTTGTTGTTGTTGCTGCTGTTGTTGCTGCTGTTGGTGCTGCTGGTGCTGTTGTTGCTGCTGCGGATTCGGTTGATGCTGCTGCTGCTGTTGCTGGTGGTGGTGATGCTCCTGCTCCACCACCAGGCCACCACCAAAGTCTGGCGGCGGTACTTGTGTCGTCTGGGCGCGCAGGTCCAGGGCCGCCGTCGCGTCCGAAATCTTGAGGCCTTCGCGCGAAGCCCGTGCTACCCCCTTCCGGCGCAGCTTGCCCGCTTTTTCTCACACCTTTGCACGTTAATTTGCAGCAGCAGCTCGTCGTCGAGGAGCGGCAGCGGCGGCGCGTCACGACACGCGGCCCCGCCGTTACTCAACGATGATCCGACGCTTGTAACAGCAGCCACCCTGGCCTCCTCGTTTTATCAAGGATCTTTCTTCTTCTTTTATTGTTGATCCCGTTCCCGTTGTTGTTTCAACTCCTATACCAGTTGCTGCTTATTATTATCCAATTTCTTATCTACTCCTGTTTCTTTTACTCTTATCGATTTACACTCCTGCGTTCCCTTTCGCCTCTGAATTTTCGCCTTCTTCTAGGGTTTTCCTTAACCCCGATGGATGCTACGACTATGCTGCTCTCTCCTCACCCGCCTCTCGTCTCGTCTTCTTCCTCGACTCTTCGCCACCTCTTCTTCGTCTTCTTCGCCGTTTCCTTCGTTGCCTCCTCGCAAACTGCACCGTTTTAGTCGTCGTCGTTGCGTGCGTCTTTTGCCAAAAGTCACCCGGTGGACCTACGAGCTGCGACGAGCCACGCTCAATGCGAACGTCACTTTATACCGAGTCCCGACGATTTCACGTTCACACTTTTGCAACGAATCTTTATCTCCTTCACGCCTTTCTGGCGCATCAAATCGTTCTTTAGTTTTCCTTCTCGAGATTATGGCAACGACGAATTCAACGAAGTTTCTTCGTACTATTTTTTAGTACAATTCTCGGTTTATGCGGATTGGGTAGGGAATTCCTTTGGGATGTATGTTGAGGGTTATTCCAATTTGGATTTAAGTGGGAAATGTATGTGTGTGTATGTAAGTGTTATATGTTCTTTTTAAATGTTATATGCGCGCTAACTGGATGTCCCTTGGCGTCAGGACAGCCTATTATCTCTTCTCACCTATTGTATTTCACCTCCTCGTCTCTCCTCCTCCTCTCTCGCTCTCACACACTCTTCTAACTACTTAAACGTCTAGCGTTACACTTAAGTTCAGGTTAAAATTCAGGATTGCCCAGCCCGGACGGTGTGAACGAGACGGAGGTCCACGGACACGATTTGTCAGCACGGAGGTACGATTTGTCTTCGTGCGTTTCTTTTTTTAAATTTTATTTGTTTTTAATACTATTTTCACTCTTTCTTTTTCTTCTGTCTCCGTTCGACGGAATAATTCACACACTTTGTGAATTCCTTCGAATTCTCCGCTACTCTTCAGCTACTCGTCCCGTTTTGCCCTGAGTTAAATAAGCCCCGTTTGGTGTCTGCGTTGTTTGCGTGTGTATGTACGAAGAGATTTCTCCAGCTGTTGTTTCCTCCAGTTTGCTATGCGCAAAATCTCTCTCGCGTGTATGCGTGTGTACGTTTTTCTTTCTTTTCTTCTTATCGATGTTTCAGCATCGATAATAGAGTGTAGTCATTTAGCGGGACGAGAGTGAATCGATGTGGGTGTTCCTCTTCGTGTGCGAACGATTCGTTTGTTCGTCGAGCGGTCTCCTCTTTATTTTATTGTTCTTTCTCGTACTGGCTTTCTCGAGCGTAGTTACTCGAGAGCTTCGTAACCTCGCGCGCGAAACTAGTCGTATGTATAACTTGTTCTTCAGTCAACACTACACAATTAATCCGTCGACGACTCCTCCTCGAAATTGGAAAAAAATGCGACTCTGTCTTTATACTCTTCTTATCAATTACTCCTTCAAAAAGTTCTTTGTTCGGTCATCTATTCCCCACGTTATTATCGTCTTCTCTCGTTTTTTTTATCCCACGTCTTCTCGTATCTTCTCTTTCCTTGCTCCTTCCGAATCCACGCCCTTTTTTTGTCTTCTTTAAGAGTACGATTTTTTCTTCCGTTTAATTAATATTGCACTTAGGTACACTCATTTTTTTTCTGAACACACTGAAATATATATGTATGCGGCGCGGGATGACGATCTTCTTCTTCTTCTTCCTCTCGTTCTTTAGCTTCACTGCTGATTTCTTCCTTTGCACGTGACGATCGATCCTCCTCTTCTCCTCTGCCTCGATCACGTATCTCCCTCGGATATTCACTGCCAGTCTTCTAACACTTTTCCTCAATACCTCACACGATCAATCCTTCCACTCCGCATCCACTTTCTTAATTTTTTTAACTTCTTTTTTACCTCCCCCCCTTCGCGTGGCGTTGCTCACTTCTCCTTACTCTTTTCCCTCCTTCAATTCTTCTCTACTTAATCCACTCTATCTCTCGTCTTATTCTGCTTCTTCCGCTTCGTCCAGTCTTCCTCTCCTGCGCGGGAATCCCTCGCTGCAACGCGTCTCCCGCTCGAAGCTGAAACGACACAAATTTCAACGTTACAACGAATTCGTCACTCTCTTGTTTTTGGTTTTTTTTGTCTTTCCTTAAAAATTATTTTTCTCATTCGGGGATAAAATATGTTTAGATCGCGAAATATGCGTTCGAGGTGCAAAGTTTTTTTTTGTGCCTGCCAATACACGGCAGTGACGGACGAGGAGAGGATTTATTTTTTGCACAGTGGCTCGAGACATTTGCCGATTTTTGCCTGTTCCCGCAATGCTTCGAACGTATATTTCGAAAATTTTACATGCACGTCTGTTCTAGTTTTTTATTGAGGAGGAAAAAATAAAAATTCCACGGAAACAGGACGACACTGTGAACACTTGTGGGTGGAAAAAAAATGCGATTCGACCGAGCAACTCGCGACACCGGAGTAATTTTTTTCGTTCTCTTTAATTTCTATCCCTAATCGACACTTGTCATTGCACATCCGTTTTCTGATCGTACGCTTCGATTTCTTCACTCACGTGGTCGAATAAAAGCGGATAATTCAATGGAAAATTATAAAAGGATCACTGAATTATTTCTACTGACAAGAAATTTATCCCGGCAGAACACACGCACTCGCTGTCCCGTCGAAAAATTCTCATCGACGCGATCGAAAGTGAAAGTAAAACTCGAGTAACGAATGAGCGTTTTCCATGATTTTTTTTTCATCCGAGTTTTATCCTACTTCTTACGCGTCTACTTTTACCCTAAGCAAACACAGAGATCCGAGCACCGATCACTTTTTATAGGACGAGGAAAAAAAAAGAAGATTAACGCGCACGTGCATTTTTAGCTCGATGGTTTGCGAGAAAAAAAGTATAAAGATTTTCGATACTAAAGAGAAAAAAAAATCGCGCACGTGCAACTTTGACACGACGTTTTGGCGAGAAAAAAAGAAGAAAAAATAAAAACATTTTCGACACACTATTTTTAATAACCGCACTCGAGATGCCATATTTATGAATTTTAATACGTCGAAAAAATGATTATAATAACAATTGCGATCCTCTGGGTTTAATTTCATTTATTCTCTCATTTCTGTGGTTGATTTCTTTCTTGTTTTTTTTTCGCTTTTCACTCTCGTACATGTGTCTCGTCCAATAATTTCCTGGCACGTGATGCGGAGCCGTGTACAAGAAGGGGGTGAGCAGAGGGTGAGAATATCCCTTTGCCGTCGGAACGATCCACTCCGAAAGAGAAAAAAGCAGCGAAGAGAGAGAGAGAGAGAGAAAGGGAGAGAGAGAAAAATCTCTCTCGTCACTCAAAGGGGAAAACTGTCCACGCGGTCGTCCGGCATTGATGGGAAAGAAGGCTCGAGTGTACAATTGAAAAAGGGGTTGACAATAAGGGATCGAGCAGAAAAAGACGGAAATCACGTAAAGGAAAGCCGGGTACTTCTTGTCTACCCGTCGCTTAACGAATCAACGCGCGGTCATTTTATGAAACAAAAAGACCGAAACTATCAGAGACAGTGCATGGAAAAAAGGGAAAGTAGAGAATAAAAAGGAGTTCGAAACACGTCCGTTGAACGGATACACTCGTCCCACCGGCAGTCATGGATACGCGTGATAAAAATGAAGAAAAAAACATGAATGAATGACACAAACAAATATTAATTGAATCGTAATTAAATTCGAGAAACGTTTTTTCGATTTTAAGATAAAACTTAGAAAAACTTAATAAATAGGTAAAAATAAATATTAATTGAATTGTAATTAAATTCGCGGGATTTTCTTCCGATTTCGACATAAAACTTCGAAAAAAAATATATAGGTGAAAACGAAATCAGTAAGCGAAGCGTAATTGATTTTGAGCAAATAACGCGATTTTTCAGCAAACAATAATCCCGATTTCGGGTTTTTTTTTTCTCGTAATTCGATTCGAATTTTCTATTCGCAGGGCGAGATACTTGGAAAAATTGAGTAAAGGATATTTTGTTTTATCGAGAAATTGATCAAGCAATATATTTACGAAATTTTCATAAGTGAAAAATAAACACAATAAGAGCCCGACGTTTTTGCGAGAGATGAAAAAACGACGGAGTCAAAGTTTGGCCGATGAAAAAAGGATCACCGGGGAGATTTTTTTTGCTCGCGATAAACTTCTGATTTTTAATCCTTCACATCGAGACACTACGAGGCGGTGGATCTTGAACTCAACGAATTTTTGACGGAGCAAGGTTTTCACTCGCACAAGCAAAATAAAACTCCGGCAATTTCAAATCCAACGGTTTTGCGGGAAAATTCGACGAGCGAATATTTCGTTTTGGCGCAATGTTTTTTTTAGCATCACTTGACACCTTTTTCAGAGACCACAATTGGAGAACCACGAGCCGCGGGAAAAAAACGACGTGCGTGCGTGAGGGAAAACAGAGCGATTTTTTATAGCGATAAAAAAAACGAGCAATGAAAAAAATAGCCACGACCGCGGACATCGCGAGGGAAATGTGACACTCGGAAACCTTTGATGAGACACTTGGACATCTTTAATGGGACACTTGCGAATGTGCACTCATCGAAACGATGAAACCGAAAATATCGGCTTTATCTGACGATCTTGATCAGTTTGTTGCTTCCGATCAGTTACGCGAACGAGCGTCAATAATGTTTCCTAATCCCGAACAAATCCAGAGCAAAATGTTCACGTTGGGAACGACAAAGTGTGACGAAGCGGCTAGAAAGTAGCGTCAAAAATTTGAGCTGGTATTTTGGATGAAACTTTAATGCCGAGCACATTCGAAGCTAGCACTGACGGAGGCGAACTCGTTTTGTTCGAGCGGCACACATTGAGCGGGAAGATTATCACGAGGATGATAGATGACAGATCACTCCTTTCCACCCTTCGACTCTCTGTACTTTAATCTCCTATAGATTCGCACTTCCATTTTTTCTCGTTTTTCAACGTTATCGTAAACTCTCCCTTTTATCGTAAAACGAAAAAAAAAAAAAAAAATTCCAGCGAATTTTCGTAGAACGTGCGACGATAAACTTCCGCTAGAAGTTCCTCTCCAGCAAGTTCGAGTACCGAAGACTTTTGAGTAATCGAATATGATCGGAGAAATGAAAATGATTAGACACTGATGGCGAATCTCCGCGTGCGTCAAGACGAGAATCCACGGATATCTTCTCGAATCCTTGTCTTTTCCTCATTTAGAGCGGAGACTTGGCGAAAGAAAACAACCGACAAGAATCCAAGAGCGAAGTGCTGCCCGACTGGACGAGGTTTTGGGAAAGTGGGAGGACAAGTCCAAACGCGAACAATAATCCAAAACAATCGATCAAAACTGTCGTAACGCACGTTGCATATTGGTAGAGCGCGAGAGGGTGAGAGAGGAGGAAGAGAGAGAGAAAGAGAAAGAGTGGTGGAAACGTCAACACTGAAACGTTGGATCTCCACTTGTCCCTCGTAATACAGAACATAAGCGGTACATCATCAGAATATCAGTACACCAAGAGTCCTGAATATCCAAGACGTTGGTCGTTCAGTCCTGTTCAGCCGTGGAAGATCATTTTTCTTTCCGAAGGATTCTTTCACTCTCTCTCTCTCTTTCTCTCTCTCTCCCTCCCTCTCTCTCTCTCTCTCTCCCTCTCTCTCTCTCTCTTTCTCCTCTCGTTGATAATGATTTCGTGCAGTTTCGTCCCGAATGATAACGAATGAAGATTACAATTCGGCTTCACCTCTCTGTCTCTCTCTCTCTCACTCTCTTTCTCTTGGTATCTCACACACACATACACACACACACACTCTCTCTCTCTCTCTTACTCTTGTGCGAGTATACACGTATGAGTGCGAATGTATGTGAGTGTGTATGCGAACGAGAGATCGCGCGCGCGCTCGTGATAAGGAAAAGCCCGCTCGAGATGCAATCCGTAGGAGCAAAAGCGGCAAACTCCTTGACGGAGCTCGAGGAAGCGAACTGACTGGTGGTGTGCCTCTCAACTCGGCCTGGCTCCTCGTTTCTGCTGTGACGTCGGGGGTTAGGAGTTTCTCCGTCGGCTCGAGGAAGGAAGAGACGTCCTCCTCCACGAGGGGGGTTGTGTTGAGGCGGAGAGGCGACGCGGGGGGGGTGGGTGGGTTGGTGGTGGTCTCTCCGCGAGGAGGAAATCGCGAGTCGTCGCTCTAAGTCTTTCGCCGTGGAGCCGGTGGTGGCGCGGCGTCTCAGACCGCGTGCGTCTGACTAAAAGCCACCCTTCGTTAAAACATCCCCCGCGCCTCATCCCCCGCGTTAACCCCCCCCCCCCCCCCCCCCCGCCGCTCCAGGACTGCCTTAAAGAACCGCGAACGGTGTAGAGCGAGAGAGAAAGAGGGAGCGCAGCTTGCTAGTGATTTCACTCGCACCCTCGTAGCGCCGCGTTACGTGTGTGTGCACCCTCGAAGAGTCGGTGAGAAAGCCCTGGAGTGTATATACGATGGTGTAGGGTGGTAGGGGCGTTGTCTTAGGTGGGTGCGCGGTCGCAAAATTTTAGCTCGCCGCGTCTCTCGTTTCCTTTCCTCCCTCTCTCTTGCTCTCTACGACGACGACGACGACGACGACGACGACGTCGGCGAGTACTTCCCTTTCCTTCGCGGTCTCTCGCACACCCTATCTCACCCCCCTCCCGTTGTCTCGGACGCCTTACAAACCCCCATCTTTCCCCTCCACGGAGAAGAGCCTTAAGCGACCGCTCGTGTCCGCGCGCCTTCTTCAAGTTTCTCTCGACCTGAGAGGTGAAGGCAGCAAAAGAAGCTGCGAGTAGCCATGCGGCGATCAAACTCGACGGGCTGGACGAGGACGCCTCTCGTAATCAACGGGAGGGCGATACGCGATACACACACACGCAGGACTCAAAGAAACCTCCAACGTTTGGTAGGACTCACCCCGGTGGATGTTCTTGGACGTTTACTCCAAGAGGCAACATCCGTAAACGTCGTCTTCGCGGGAGGACCCTCGTCGCTTCCGGATCCGTCGACGAGAGGTCGCGGATGGACTCTCGTCGCGTCCCATCGTCGACGGGGTCCTCCTTCATCGACTATACCACGCGTATGTCTACTTCCGGCTACCGGTTTGCCGGATTTAATTGGGCGATTGCAGCCTCTCGCGGCCGCGGGGTCCACCTTCGTCACTGACGAAGGCTAAAAACTGAGGACCGAGGTTGCCGCGGCCAGCAGCCCCGGGAGGACGACCGAGAGGCGCACGCGGCTACTCTTCAACCCCGTACGAACGCGGCCGCGTACTTTCTCTTGCGCACGTACGCCGCCAATCGAGCTTCTCTTCCTACCTACCCAACATGTCTCTCCATATATAAATATATGTATATATATATCTACATCCTAGCCGTCTCGCTCACTCTTTGTTTCAAGCTCGAGCCCGAATGAAAAGTATGCTGACTCGCTTGTGTCCTGTACGTGTGGACCTAAACCCCTCCGTGCTGCTTCCATCCCCTTCAAATCCAGCAACCCTTACATCGAAGGCGAGCGAGCGCCCACGTCGTCGCGACGAGCTGCCCGCGCGCACCCTATCTCAAATCAACACGCGCTTAAGTGGGGGTAACTACGACGCCGACGCTCTCAAACCCACCGCACGATGTCTAAGGGGGCTTCCGAGCCTCGGAAGAGTGGAGGGGACGTGGCAGCAGTTTTATCGGCGAAGGGGGATGCCTTCGTATAAAAGAGGAGAAGAACCCCTCGAGGAGAATAATGCTGCGAATGAGAAAAATTGAAAATTTCCCCGAGGTGGGGAAATATCCTACTTTTCGGGAACCAGGAGAAGTAGGCGGAAGAGCAAGCCTTGCTGACCTTTCGCAAGAATGTCTTCAACAACGCGATCCCTTTGGTCACTGATCGCACAATGATGTTCTTTTGTTTTTCTTCGAGTTGTAACGCAACCATAATATAAACCCAAATTACACTCAATGTCTTTATGCCAACAAATTTATCAACCAATGGCACTCTTTTTGCAAACGAACTCAGCTACACATGGAACTCAACTTTCTGCTGACCTCATCTACCAACGGAACGCAATTTATTGCGCAATGCCTTCCTGCTGCGTGTTCATGGTGACACTTGTCAACAACGTTGGTCTTCGATATCTGCGGCCTGACGATTGCACACCATTTTTACTGATAATGAAAATGAAGATGGTGGATTTTAGCCGGCTGAATCTGTTGTCGCCAACGTTTTTTCCCCTGGATAGTCCCTAGATATCCATTTTTTAGCTTCGCGCGGCGTTCTTCTTCGTCCGACCCGCACGGGTCAACCGAAATATGTATGGAATGAAGAATGTGTATTGAAACCGTGCGCGTCTCACGAATGTTAAGTTTCGACTGGAGAAAAAAGTACGAAAGAACGAGGCATCGCTGCTGGACGGGGGAGTTGGGAGGGGTGGGGGCCCTCTTTTTATAGTAGAGCCTAAGGGGTTGTTACGGTAGCGCACAGTAGGTTAGAATAAAAAGAAGTAGGGCGGCCTGGACGAGGGAGAGCGAAAAAAAGGGGACAGAAAAATGGCTTCGTTCCACGTGTGCCCTGGTGCTCGATACACACACATATACGTGCGTGACTAAGTCTAATGTGGGGGAGCGATATACGAGGGACGAAGGGTTTGCCGCCTAGATCTCCGCACTGACTCTGAGCTTGTTTTCCTCTCTTTCTCTCTCTCTCTCTCTGTCTGTCTGCCAAAGTCCATCGATATCAACCGAAGCCTCTATTTCTGATAATCTGTCACGATAGCAGTTACTGGAGCAGTGTCACCAGTGGACGCCGGTCAAAAAATGATAATGGTTCATGAAGAGTTTCCATCCAGGCCACCAATATCTGATAATTGGTCATCAAGAATTGTGCGGGTCTCCAGTGTCGGATCAATGTTCGAATGATGGTGGTTCTTCGAGAATTTTTTACATCCAGGCAAACAATGCCTTACCAACATTCGAAAGATAATCGGTTGTCAAGAATTTTTTTTTCCTCCACGCTACTAAAGTTTAATCAACGTTCGAATGACGAGCATTCATCAGGAGTTTTGTCATCCGAGCTACCAATTCCTTATGAATGTTCGAACGATAATAACTTATTAAGAGTTCTGACATCCAGGCTACCAAAATTTGATCAATGCCCGAACGATGATGGCTTATCAAGCGTTTTCGCATCGAAGCCACTGGATGCTTAAAAACTCCAGTGGCTCATTTTCATCCTAATTTCGCTTTTCCAAAATTGCAAAATCAACTTTTAATCAGTCGCGTATTTATCCATTTCTGAAATGGCGATGACCAGTTGTCCGCGGACCAGTATCATCCCCCGCGGTATGGCAAGTGGTCGCCTGCGACCATAAGCAATCGAGTGCATATTTCACTCTTCCGAAGCTGGACTTTACGACAGCTACAGTAGCTTCAGTGTCGAAACAACCCTTATTCTTGACTCCACTCCTATACCACGCGAACGTTGGTCCAACGTTTGTGAACACCCCCCTCCCACGAATCAGAATGCATCCCCGTACGAAAGCATCCCCACCATTGCCCCACGAGGCATCAAAAGCCCAAACGTCTTTCCCCTCTTCTCGCGATACTTCCTTTTTGGGGGCTTACGGAATATCATCTCCCTTCGTTTCTACTTTCCCTCCGAGGCAGGACGCCTTTTCATTCCCCCACTACTTTCTCCTTGGGCTACCCTCCCTCTCGCCTTGTTCCATTCTCTGTCTCGGTCTCCCGCACCCTTACTCGTGAATCCCTTCGCCCCCGCTTCTCCAATCTCCCCCACGGCCACCGTCAACCTTCCTCAAGCCCCACCTTGCGCGCGTATATGCGTGCTCTTTTCTTTCTTTTCACCGCTCTCCCTCTCGACCTCGTCCTTTTTTCCACGTGGCTGACACGTGTGTTCCGTCGAGGTGGTGGGGGGCTTAAGGTGCTTGGTGGGAGCTAAGATTTCAATCGGTGACTCCGAAAAATGGTGTCCTAGCTCTAACCTACGCATCGTATACCTTAAACTTTTCTTTCCGGCATTGCATCATGCCAATTGTCGCACTAGGGGGTGGAAAAATGCCCCGTACATATTGTGTTCTCGGCTCTGGCTCTCTTAGCATTCCCGAATCTAAGATTGCATACGTCTCTGGGGGCGACAAAAAAAACAAACCGATGCAGCTCGGTAAAAATAAATAAACCGGTATAATTCGTGAAAATGAATAAACCGGTATTACTCGGTAGATTTTGCATACGCAAAGCATCCACGTTGCATCACGTACGGCGAAGAAAAAAAGAAGAAAAAAAACAACAAATAACTGAGCCCTCAACCCTTCTCGGTGTCCGACGAAGAAAACGAGGCTCTTATTTTCTTTGACGTGGCAAACGATCGGATCGCGATCGAGGGTCGAGTGGCGCGTATAAACCCGTATAAACTTCCGGCCAGGCTGTGCAATGCTAAAACGTTGCGAAACGTTGCCGCCCGAGGAATATGAACGTTGCGGATGGCGTGGGTGGTGGTGGCGAGAAAGACAGAGAGAAAGAGAAAGAGGGAGAGAGAGAGAGAGAGAGAGAGAGAGAGAGAGAGAGAGAGAGAGAGAGAGAGAGAGAGAGAGAGAGGAAGACAGGGAGATGCCAACTTGAGCGTACATTATTTGTACGAGCGGGCCCTCACTTTAAATTACAAATGATAAAGGTGCGCGGGTGTACGGAGCTCTATACGCGTGCGGGGAAAAAACAGGTGAGAATCGAGTCAGAGAGAGAGAGAGAGAGAGAGAGAGAGAGAGAGAGAGAGAGAGAGAGAGAGAGAGAGAGGAGCGATATTTGTAGTGCGGGACAAGTCCTTTCAAGCCTTTACAGTCATCGTACAAAGTATCGGAGTTGAATTGAAGTTTGACACAATAGATTGCATAATTAAATATAATTACCAATAAAATATTTAAAAAATAATCCCGCATATACGAAAAAAAAGTATAGACAGGTAGATCGAAAATCTAGATAAAATACGGTGTTCCAAATGTAATAAATATTTATTGAAGTAAACAAATGAATACGTATTACAAAATAAACAAATAGGTCGAGGAATCGAGATAGTTCAATATATAAATAATTCGAAAAAATTAAAATAAAAAAAGAGATGGAAAGAATAACGGAGGCAATGTCTGCCAATGAGGCTCCTTGGGCTCTATATGGTAAAGTGTGCGTTGTAATAGGCCTAAGGGCTTAAGAAACAAGGAAGAGGAAGACGTAAGGTGAGAGAGAGAGAGAGAGAGAGAGAGAGAGAGAGAGGGAGACGCAGTGAAATCCCGTTTCTAAGGTTCGCCACGTGGTACATATATACATATACACACAGGCAACCGATCAGCAGCTGGACATTCTCGCGGGATCCGATACCCAAGTACTTTTTGACAGCAAGTGGAAAGAGCAGGCACGTCCACCCTCGCACTTAGGTCTGCGGTGGTGATCGGGCCGAATTGACCCGCGCATGGGCCAAGTGCAATAGTGTAACAAAGGGGGGCATGCATGCGGTAGATGTACGCGCGATCGTCCGCGCGATGAATTCTTGAAGGGAAGAGAGTTGGGGCTATTCGCCGCCAGATTGTGGCCGGCTGATAGGCCAGGCCCTTTGAATAAAAAATAGGAAGGCATCCGTCTTGGGTGCGGGTGGGTCGGTGCTTCTTCTTCTTTTTTTGTTTCTTTTTTTTACCTCGTCAAAGCCTTTTTCTTTACTTGATTGTTCTCGGAGTCCCGCAAGGGGACTCGGGGCCTCTGTGCAAGCGAGAGACGAAAGAAAAAAAAAGTTCGCGAAAGGGTTGAGGAATATTGTCGTCCGAAAGAGGAAATCGTTTGTTCTTGAAGATTCGATCGAGGCCGGCTGGCCTCTTCATTTTTTTTGCCATAATATATTGTACGATTTTGGGTAAGCGAAGAGGGGGGAAACATTATCAGCTACGGGGAAACGAAGACTTTGTACGTGGGAGATTGAACGGGGAGAATTGCGCGCCAGCGCTCCACCCAAGAGCGAGGGTTGAAATGCAGAACCTGTGATATTGCCTTGCGCGTAGAATCAACCCCCCCTGTATATTAACGGAGCGGAATACAACCGTCCCGTATCGAGGTGACGCCTGGCGGCGAATTCGGCAAGGCATTCGAACCTCACGACCCAATGGATCCGGTAGCAAACCGACCCGCGCTCTTTCGCCTCTTCTTTTTCGTACCTTCCTTTTTTTATTTTTTGTTGTTCTTTTGAAGTTCTTTCAATCTTTATTCTTTAGGCCGGAATAAACAGCTGTGTTTTAATCAAGAAAAAATAAATAAAGAAAAAGCTGTATTTCAAGATAGAGCTTTTTTTTCTAGAGAGCGATCGGATGAAAAAGTTAGTAGACTTTATCTTTTTAAAACTTCGATCAGGGTACGTATTTATTTAGATTTTTAATTACTGATTGGTCTATCTGAAATTGCTCTTCTGATCTATCTGAAATGTATCTATGTATATATCTAAAATCTATCTATGTATCTTTTTGTGGGTATATTTATCCAGTAATCTATCTAAGATTTATCCGCCTGCCTATCGATTTATGTATTTAGCTGTCTGTTAGCACGTAAGTTATCCATCTATGTAAAATTTATCTCGTTATCCATACAGCTATCTGTTTATCTATATATTTATCAAATTATCTGGTTATCTTTTTATCTGAGGTTTATATCTTACTCTATCTAATCGTGATATTTATCGATTTATTAAATTATAAGAGCTATTTACTTATTTCTGTATCCATCTGTTCATTGATCTATCTATGTATTATGTATCTATCTAGCAATCTATCTATGTACCTTTTTATCTAATAATCCAATCTATTTCTTTTTTTAACTAGCTGTCTATCCAGATAGTTGTCTATTTGTTTACCTACCTGTTTATTCACTTACTCCCAAGATACCTAATCTTACGATCTATCAATCTATGATCCAATCAAGATGATTTCTCTAAAAAAAACTATTTTCAATATTAACGTTTATCTCTCACTTAGCCAGTCTCAAAAGCTCCATTGTCATCGGTGGCAATAAAAATTCTTCTTTTCGTCCCACAGCTCCTTGCTTCTAGAGATTATTGTTTTTTTCTTTCAGAATACGATTCGGACGTGAAATTTGAACGCGACCGCACAGAGAGTGGAACGTGAGCGTGCATCGATGCAACAGAGAAGCGCATAACACAACGGCAGCAGTAGGATGAAATGAGCGACGCGTCCGGCTCGCGCTCTCGCATTACGCAATGAAAGAAACAAATGAAGCTTAATAGAAAAACTGCCTGCGCTAGAAAAAGCCTCGCTGAAACGACTCGGTCAGTACAGACGCCAAGAAAAGTATCACGGAATGAAACTTCATTTGTCGTACACACATACACGTATATATATATTTATGTATATGTATGTATGTACCATGTGGGTTGGCACCATTGAAAGGTTTTCGATGTTAAATCGCGGTGACTCGATCAGCTAATATAAAAAACGTCGATATTTTCCAATGAACGTCCATCGAACGAGTCCCCTCCACCCTCCCTAATGCACGCTTAAAATATTCATCGGCGATTGCACCGATGAAATATTGAGCGAGACGAACTTTGGGATAACGGCCGAGTAATTTTTAGCACACATTTGTTCATAGATACGTTTGGATGACAATTATAAGGTTGACATGTTCTTTTTAAGAATCTGGCGCGAAAATTATGCGACCGAGAAAAATATGATACTTAATGGTTTTTCCAGTCCTCTTTGAAAAAAAATACAGCGTATCTTTTTTTATGAGTAATATTTGCTAGAAAAAAATTGTGCATTTTGTAAAAACAAAACAAAACTCTATTCCGAGTTTAGCAGAATGAAGATAACTAGATTCCGAATACGAAATACGCCTGAAAAATCCTTTTCAAATGAAATTAAATTCCATTTATCGACATTAAAATTGCATCTCTGATAATTTTTTTCTCACTGACAGGATACACAAAATAAGTTTTTCAGGAATGTTTATTTGAAAATGAATTCTCTCCACCCTGCTGTATTCAAATCGATTTTTTTTCAGAATGCTCAATTTTTTCGGGCTAATACTACTCAGTAGGAAAAAACACGGTATATCATTTTCGAAGAGGACTAGATAAACTATTGGCAATCATATTTTTCGCGGTCGTAGAATCTCCATGCAAGAGCCTTAGAAAAGATGTGGCCACCTAATAATTGTCACCCTGTATAAATATATATATATATAAAATTGTGTATGTGTTAAAATAATTTCTCATTTGCACATTTTGTCCAATGGACATCGCAATTAAAAATTATAACAAAATGTTTGAAGAGCTATTAACGAAGGATCGAAAAGGGGGAATACCAAGTCCACCAAGTATTCATTTTATTTTCGTTTTAGTTTGGGTCTGCTTGATGTGTGGCATGATTTACTTAGAAAAACAAAATTGAAAGCTTTAATATCATGTATTTCCGAGCTCGATGAGGAGGTCTTGACGTTTTTAGAACACGAGTGACGCAAATTTTTCTCGACTGTACACTTGCAGCGGCACGAAACCGCAATATACGTACGGGTCTGGTTCTGTGTGTCAATAGAAGCCAATCTAAGTACGTATGCACACACGATGAGAGAGAGAGAGAGAGAGAGAGAGAAAGAAGAGAGTGAGACAGATAATGCAGTGAGAATCGAAAGTGTGGAAGACTCGTTGCACGACGATCTAGAACAAAAAGTTTTCGCAAAAACGCTCAAGCGTTACGTTTCAATACTCCAACTTCCCTCATTTTTCGTACGCTATCACGTAAAATTGCCTCTCTTTTCTTTTACCTTCTTCAAGGTAAAAAAAAACCGGTAATTCGCAAATCAAGAACAATAACCACCCGTCCCCAAAATTTACAGTCGCTTCATATGTACTTCGATAAAAATCGATTAAGCCGATGAAAATAAATTTCCTTTTGTCCAAAGAGCAGAATTAAAAAAAAAACATCCCTTCAGCTCGTCCCTGTCTGCCTCGCCAATGCGTTCGATCGAATTCAATGAATTTAAATTTCTCCACTCACGAATGAAATATCATTCATCTCGAAGCCCACAAGTTGTTTTATTCCACTTGGTTATACGATAATGGACGTTTTACGCACGATTTTCGCACCGCATACAATAATATTTCGTATAATACTCGACGAAAAAACTTTTTCTAACCTCGTGTGATTACAACACTCGCCTTTGGCTCGTTCTGTGCAAACTACACTCGTTAGAAAAAGTTTTTTCGTCCTCGTGTCATAATGTACTATTTTCTCTCTCCAACGTTACGGGTATTCGTACGTTTTTTTTTCTTCCGATTCGTTGCGTAAGATGTAAGATGAACATTGAGTGAGCGACTCGTGACACTTTTATCTCCGGAGCGAGAATAAAAAGATGGGGATTTAAGGAACAGCGTTTTCCATTTACGATTTCTCAATTATTATTATTGCTCTTGTTATCAATATCATTTTTTTTTATTCGCTTTTCCGTGTAAACGAGGGCCGATATATATATATATATATACGTGGATGCAGACAGAAACTGCTTGATAAGATAAGACGCGATGCGCACGCTCTATCCATTCCGATCCAGGATCAAGGTGACCAAGATAACAACGCGATGACACTCCATGCGTTCGAGACTCTTCAATCTCGAGGCTGTTCGTGCACACACACTCAGATAGCTATATACATATATATAGAGAGGAAAAAGATATTATGAACTCATCGTATCTGGGCAATGTTGAGTATCAGCACATCGGCTGTGTAGAGGGCGGTACTTCAATTTCCCAATGACTTCGTTTAAGGCCATGTGTCACACGTTCATTCGGTCAAATTCCTACTGCCAAGTTTTCTCCCAGACGGAACATATTTCGGGCAAAAGGAGAGAAAGCCGTTGTTCGTCTTTCAACAGAGCGGAACGTTTGTCTTTTCTTTTTTCCCAAAAATCAACCGTTTCAGAAATCATTGGGAATCTGCAAATCAGCTATCTCTCTTGCACTCATGGCCGCTCGGTCGGTGTGGCACTTGGCCTTAATTCAACGGGTTACACCTAGCTGGTGACCGAAGAAGAGACGAATTTTCGTGATTTTTTTTTTGGAAACCGCGTTCAATTTTTCAATTTTTTTTCTTTTTCATTAAAGAGTATGTTTTTAAGTATCTTTTAGAATTTTAGTACTGAAAAATATTTATATTCTGAAATATTTATAATTTATATTATACAAAGGTTTGTGCAAACCGCTGTTTGAAAAACATTTATCGCGGTTGCCACTGCTGCTCCAAAACAAATTATCCGAAATAAAAAAATCAAACGCATTTAGTATTTGCTTGAAATCATCTAGTGCTTGGACGAAGGATTCAATAAAATAATGATTTATGAAAAAAATGGCCCCAGTTCAAAGTGAACGTATCGATTTTCGTTGATAAAAGAAAAACTATGTATCGAAAAAAAAAATCCTTCGTTCAAGCACTGCTTTTCGATATGTCAAAGAAGCTTGTAAAATTTGAAATCGGTGCCGTGGTTTTTGAAATATCGTGGTCGCAGATTTTAAAAAGTTAATTTGAAAAAAAAACGCGTTTAAAGATCGCCGGTTCGTAGTTCACCGATTCGCGGAACCTACCTAAAAACACTCATAAATCCCTTAACTTGAAACGTATTAACTTGACTTTTTCAGAGAATATTTTTGAAATGTTACATTTTGAAAGTCTGTCGAAAACCAAAAAAACGATATTTTCAGAAATTTCAACTAGCTGTAAGGTTTGCGGTCCGGAACCTTCAAATTGTCATTGTATAGATATGTTATTATTATTATTATTATTATTATTATATTTGTGTGACAGTGATTTTGAAAACACTGGGGCTTACATAATGTTGAGTATGGGAACTATTCCGTGAGGACGGTTCTCGAAGTCTTCAAAATACGATATTGAAGTTTGCAATCTTTTTTTTTTGGCAAAGTAAAACTACGATAAACTTTTTTTAAGATCTTCATTAGAGACCTACAACCTAACTGTATCGAAAAATATTTTGGATGGGAATAGATATGGAGAAAAAAGAAATAAAAAAGAATTTCCGTTGCATTTCAACGATGCAAATTTTAGCATTTCAAAATTTCCTGTCGTTGTTTATACGTCTGTGCAAGTACGCGTTGGTAGTTTCGGTCCTCATCAAAACGACGAGACTATTTCAATCTATGTATTTTTTTCTCTTTTTATTATCTGTACAGGCAAATTGTCGTTCTTATCAGCTTACTCGTACCGGGCACAGAAAAGTATCACTCTCCATACTCGTGCGAATAATGAAAAATCGCGAGAATGTGGGTACGCGTAACGAGAAACTTAATATCGCGATGGAGGATGTTTCGGATAATTGATGAGACCAGAGAAAATGTTTTGGTCGGGTGACAATTAATATTCATAAGGGAAGAGTGATCGATGCGAATGATTCTTGTTTAATTAAAAATAAAAAATTTCTGTATTTTGATGAATGGTTGTTAGTCACTCGTTAATTTGATCGTTCGGATTCATAAGGATCACTTCCCGCAGAAAGGACGCATCCGAGAGTATCTATCGATCTGAATTTTTATGTGACTTAAAATGTAATATTAAAAATAATTTTAATGTCATGTAAAATAAAGTGTTGAACTTAACATTAATGTGATGTGAAATACCATATTTTATATAATGTTTGTGTAATTGTAAATGCATTTTCGTAAACCCAAACAAATGCACCCAGATAGACACATTTAGCTCATATTGGCATCATATGGGCATTATCTATGATGCATAGAAATTAACACAGCTATGTGTCGCTTATGAGTGCTCACCTTCAGGTCATATTTGCATCACATGACGATTCATGATAATACATCCAATTAAAGCAAAGTTGCTCTCACGCGAGTATGCATACAATGAATTCATCAGCACTATCAAAATCGGATCACGGATATTCAACAATAAGGGAGTGCATATGGGGCTCATATTGGTGTCACAGGATGACGTAAATGTTGTATTCATATGGAGCTCATATGAGCGTCACGACGTGAAGAAATTTTAGTGCTCATATGGAGCTCATATGGGCGTCACGGCGTGACGCAACTACGTTGTGCTCATTTGGAGCTCATATGGGTGTCACGGCGTGACAAAATTGTAGTGCTCATATGAAGCTCATATTGGCGTCATGACATGATACAATTGTTGTGCTTATATGGACGCTAGAGGGCGTAACCCGTACTACGACACTGTACAGACGGTCGGATCTGTGCCCGAAATGAAAAAATTAATAAGTCTACAAATTATGAATAAAAAAAAATTCTGGTAGTATTTTTCGTTTCCATATGCTTTACTTATATTGCTGCATATAGGATAATTGGATTAAAACGTGTTCTCTGCCTCACTAAAGTTTTTGTCGAGCCTCGGTTTCGAACCTACGTCTTCGAATTCTAGAGCTAAGCGCGCTACCTACCTAACCATCCTATCACTTGTGTAAATTTCCTATTTTTCGCTCCTTACTTTTATCATTTAAAAAAATGTCAATAAGTGGGAAAACGTTGAAGTTTGCATTGGTGCAATGCAACGAAAATTAATTCTTTTTGACTACTGAATTTTTTTTTCCCATTTAGGCAGTAAAAATAACACACGTTTTTACGTATTCTTTCTATAGTTTTACGACTTCAAGGCTTTTGATGATGATAAAAATAAACGAATAACTTTATTTATTATTACATGTATCATATAAAATGAATACCTTGTTGTCCTTGCTAAATATTTTAGTGGTGTAAGAAAGCCATCCAGATGCATTAAAAGGAATGATGAAAAAATGTTCAATTTTTGAAGAAGGTACAATACATCCATTTGAATAAAAAAAACACCAAATTCTTAGAAATTAATTGTTATTGAAATTTTATTTCACTATATCGTACTTACTACCGCCGTTGTATAGTGCACATAGGAAGTATTACTGAAAAACATGCATATCGCCATCATATTGCGCTCATGGGATGTGTCACGGAGAAATATGCATATTGCCGTCATATTGTGCTGATCGAATGTATCACTGAAAACATGCATATCGCCGTCATAGAATGTATCACTGAGAAACATGCATTTTACCGGAATATTGCGCTCATGGGGTGTATCACTGAGAAATATGCATATCGCCGTCATATTGCTTGCATGGCATGTCTACTACCAGTGCTAACCCAGTGAATACACCAACAAAAATCATTGGATCACTACCATATGACGTCTATCTGCAAATATTCATTGCAGAATTTAAATTTGTCCTCTTATGAGTTCATCTTGTAGTCAATGGATGATGCATTTCGAAACGACAAATTTAAGTCACGATGTATCTCAAATCCAAGGTACTGAATGAGCTCATGAAATGTATTCACCAACGTAAACGAAATTGCGTTCATGTAGAGTACAATTCATGAGAGCAATTGATGTTACCATAGTGAGCACACACCAAAATGTCTACACATGACTTCAATATGACGTAAAATTTGCGGATATTAATTGCGGACACTTGAGCACAGCGATATGACTTCGACGTGCTCTAAACGCACGATGCATTTGTAAACGACATATTAAGATCAAAATGTTTTGTAAATGCATAATACTAAATGAGTTCATGGCTTTGCATCACAACATGTAGCCAATATGCTGTAAAATTTGCTTCATCAATTGTATGCACGCTGTGATAATCATGACTGTCTATCTGGGATATATAAACATAACGTTTGCGTCATTTTCAATGCATTGTTTCAATGCTTAATATCAATAATTCTTCGTTCATTAATTTACTCGTTCCGATTCGGAAGGACCACTTTCTGCAGGAAGAAACTATCCGAAAATATCGATCGACTTAAATTTTTATTTGACTAAAAATGTAGTTTCAAATATAATTTCAATGTCATGTAAAGTAAAATTTAAAAATTAATTTTACGTAATGTAAAAAGCAATTTTTCATATAATACTTGTGTTATTCCGAATGCAATTATAAATATAATTTTTATATAATTTCAAACTTAATTTTAAAACAATGGTAACGTAGTTTCCACTCGATTTAAGCGTAAAAAAAATTCTATCCAGCCAAAGGCACCGAAATCATGGCACCGAAATAGCAATCCCGATCGAAGTTGATTCGAGGCACCGTGAATATTCCACATGGTTGCAGTTCTCGACGAGGCCCGGTCGAGCCCGCTCACAAGGACTGCAGTGTGCTCGGACGAGACAAGTGTCATGAAAAACGTATGATGCGAGAGGGTGGAAATTCGAAATTCGATGGAAAATCGAAACGCGAATCCGACGTCGCGTGACGTCGGGTGACAAAGTCGACCAGATGAAATGCGGCGGGATGAGCATAGCTGGACACGGCGAACAGCCACAGAGAATTCTAAATGAGGCGGTGTCTGACGCAAACTCGCGCAAACCTTTCGAAAAGAAAGGCGCACAAACATCAAACGGGGATCGAATTGCGCGGTGATTGGTACAAAAAAAAGGAAGGGGAGAGAGAGAGAGAGCGAGAGAGAGAGAGAAGAGCAAGAAAGGAAGAAAAAATCGATTGTCAATCGGACGATTGAAATCGCACGAGGGATTAATGACGAGTGCGCACCGAGCAAACACGCGCACCTATTAAAAATGTAGACGCGCGCATTCGACCAATAAACTTGTCGTGCAAATATTTCGAAATCTCGCGCGTCAAAGACGAACGACTGCGAATGTTTACAGATACATCTACGTACGTTTTCAAAATAAAAAATAAGTAAATACAAAACGTTGAAACAGAAAAACAATTTGAAAAAAAAATTTGTTTTTAATTGAATCTTTTAAATTGAAGTACAGTAGAACCTCAATTATGCGAATCGATTGGGACTAAAGATGGTTCCAATGATCAAACTTTCGTATAATTGAAACGCTATTTTTTTCCTGAAGGCATAATGTACAACAGAATTTAAAAAAATCGCTAGTTACGCGTTTGTCTAGCGTCGAAATAATTTTCAGTTTTTTCTCTAACCTGAGAACATTACATGTTCACTTAAAAATCGAGGAATTTGGGCTTGAAATCCTGACACATACGAACTACACAAAATAAACGGTATATAAACAGTTTGCAACAATTATCACTTATTGCAAATTATCAATTTGCACAAACAATTATCTGTGCACGCGACATGGAACAAATAAAAATTGCCAGTAAAAGCCAATGTGCAATCGTTCTAATACTGGAAGACCAAAAGCGCGCTCGACACCGCGCGGTTCTTTTAAGACCGCAACGTATATGTCGAGCATTATATTTCGCGATACAATGTATGTTTCGCGTCAACGTTCGAATAATTGAGCGCTCGGATTAACCAAATCGTGGTTTGGATAATTGAAGATCTGAATGACTGAGGTTCGGATAATCAAGGTTCTACTGTAATTCAGTTGAATGAAATAAAGAAATATAGAGGGTGACAATTATAAAGCGGCCATGTGTTTTTTAAGCCTCTTGCACGGAGATTTTGCAACTGAAAAAAAATATGATTCTCAAGAAGGTGCGGGAGCAGTCTAGTTGAGTCAAATTACGGTTTGTGAGTTTTTTCTTCAATGAACCTTAAAAAAAAGGCATACGAGGTATATATTTATCCTGTGGATGCTAAGTTTTCATAAAATATATGATTAACGGGCAAAATGATGCATCTTGATACTTTTGTTACGTGAAAAAGAAAAACTGTTGTGTTACCACCAAATTGAAAAAGTATAACATTATTGAGGAATATCATGAAGGAGTCGTAATCTTTCATAAGATTAAAAAAATTGAAGTATTAAAAAGATTCGTAATCTTTTATCAAACCTTGATGGTTCAATACTAAATACATGATATTGATGATATGATATAGATATATATGATTTTCAACAGGCAAGATGGGGTTTTTTTTTATAAATGTTTACAAAGGTTTATGTCAATCCGTTGTCAGAAATGCTTTATCTTGATGCTAAATAGCAAAAAAATTACGTTATCCGTAGCCCATCTAACCGCACGTAAAATTACATATATTCAACTATTTTTCAGCTCCGGTGTTTTGTGGAGAAAAAATTTCAAAAAATTCCCAAAGACTCGGTATAGTCTGGACAATAACATATATATTTTTGTTTTCTTTTTTAATTTGGGCTTGTGGGTAGTGCTCCAACCTTCTCAATGGTTTATCAAGTCGTCGAAAAAAAATATAGCGCATTTTTGTGACTAGTAGTATTTGCAAAGAAATATTGAGCATCCTTAAGAACAACAAAATTCCATTTTGAGTCCAGCAGGATAAAAATAATTCAATTTTAAATATGAAACACTTCTGATAACCTTTTTGTATGCATCCCGTCAGCAAGAAAAAAAATTAAAGATATGGATTTTAAAGTGGATAAACGGAATTTAATTCGATTGAAAAAAGTTTTTTTACACGTGTTTCGTATTCGTAATTGAATAATCTTCATTTTGCTGAAAATGAAATTTTCATATTCAATTGATATTTTATATGAATTCTGATCTTGAAAAACCATTTAATATCATAATTTTCCCAAAAAGTTATAAAATCTCCGCGCCAGGGCCTTAAAAAAAATCTGGCCCTCTTTTATTTATCACCCTGTGCATATACATAGAATATATGTATGAACGAAAAAGTGCACCCTCGATCAGGTTGCCTTGAGCGCGCAAAAGTCCAACCGCGGAGGCAATCGTGAAATTTCCGCCTGATGGTGCGATAACAGTTAATGCCCGCTGCGTCAATGCGCACGCCAGGGCGTCAGCGTTAGTGACAATTCGTGGAGCGATTTCCGTCGAGACGTAAAAACAAAAAAAAAAGAAACAAAAAAACGAACGGAAAAAGCGAAAAAAACAAATACGGAAGAACAATGGAGCTCGATGATTCGACGGTTCGGAGGAAGGAGAAATTTGCAATTCCAGTGGGAGGTAAATCATCGAGTGCAGCGGCACACATACACCCACCCACATATATATACACATATACATATAGGTATGAGCGTTGATGCTGCTGGAGGGTAAATATCGCGTCAGGCTTTTCCACTTTCCCCACTGGGAAAGGAGAGAAATGTCCCCGGGATTCGGTGAGTGTGTGTGTGTGTGAGTCCTGGGCGGTGTTGGTGCAAGGGAGGGTGGCTCGCCTTGCACTGATGCGTTGGGCAAGATAGAGACGGGAGTATACGAGGTAATTTCAGCGTGTGGACTCTGTACGCGTTGGGAGAGTGGTGAGCGGCCAAAGAATGGATATATCGTTGGAAGTATCCATACGATCAACCGTGGATTCCCGCGCTCCAACAGGGCCAGGGGGAAGAAGGAAATATATGTATGTGGAGGGTTTGTCGAGTGAATGAAGAATGAAAGAGTGCACTGAAATTTCGTTTCGTTATATATTTTCATCATCATCTTTTCGATGGCCGCCACGTTGCAATTCTTCCCCCATGCAGCCCACCTCCCGCGCCATATCGGCGAGTCAGCCGTAACGCACCCCCGTTTCACGCCACATGTGACTGTGTGTGTGTGTACGGGGAGAAGCCCAGCCGAACGTATCGAATGATCCGGGCGTCCGGGTCATCGACGTGGCGCTCCTCTGTCTCTTCCCTCTCTTCCTGGCCAACCCCGTCGAACTTCTACGGTGCTCTCTTCACAACGGGCACGCATATATATATATATATATATGGGGAAGGGTGATTTTGAAGCCATTTGACTTCACGGACGTCATGTACAGTGGTCTGTCCGTTTATTGTATAGGTGTGTGGGCCCAATCTCTTCAGGACCAACCTGAACTTCAGGATAAATGTGATATTTATATAAAGGACATTCTGAGAAGCAGCCTTGTTATCGGCCAAGCGATGGAAAAAAATTCAAGGTCCCTCCTCGAAACGGCTGGATTTGCCGATCGCCACACAGAGAGAAAAGTCCACGTTATTTACAATAAACATCCACGGTGAAAGAGGAGGTAGTCAAAATCCCTATAGTTTATTTACACCGCAATCATAATATGGTTGACACAACTAGAAGCGAAAACAGTATCTAAACATGCGATTTGGGTGGCGTGTTTTACTATCTATGTTCCCCGAAATAATTTTTAACTATTTTGAAAGGCTGGGGAATATAAATATGGCTAATTCAGTGCTATCACAAAATCGGCGCACCAATTCTGATATTGTATAGTGTACGTTAGGTTTTGTTCACGTTAAACTTCTACTATTCTTTTTAAGTTTGTACAATTCATGTCGTAAACATTAACGTTTGTCGAGTATAGTTTGCTAAAAGGCCTCATGAAAAGTGTCTAACCGAAAAAAATTATGACAATGTTTACTTATAGCGAAGACGTAAATCATTTGCAACTGGAGAAAGCACGGTTTAGTAGTTTGAAGGACTACGCGTTTCTTATAGACTGTTGCATAGTATGTTTGTTGCGTTGCAAAAGTAGGACAACAGTTTAACACTTTTTCTTGTAGTTCACCTACTGTTCTTGTAGATCACGCATAACTATGCATATATAACCCAAACAAATTACTATGGACATCTTCGCAAATGATATTTTTATTAATAAATAATAAATAATATATTAATAAATAATGTTATATTAAATATTATAAAAAATATATTGAATATATATGTACATATCTATATATTTCAGTCCTGCTCACAACTAGAATCTTGAGGGAGTTAATTTTTGATAGTGTAAGGGAATACCCTCATTTTCACACCGCGTAAAATAAAATTTCATATGATACTCGATGAAAAAACTTTTTCTAACGAGTGTGAGTTTGCAGCACGAGCCGAAGGCAAGTATTGCAATCACACGAGGTCCTCGTGTCATAATGTACTATTTCCTATACATTTACATACAATCTGTTTGACAAAAGTGTGTACGGCTACATTTTTTTCCCGGCAACCGTTAGAGGGTAGATTCGAACGCGAACAGGTAGCAAGACTCTTCTACTAAGATGTTTTGTATAGAAAGCGTCAGTTGTTGCCCGACCGTGGTCACAGACAAACCGCTATTGTCCGAAAAACATGTCGAAAAAAGACTCACTTGGGCGGAGAAAGTTTGGACCGCGATTAGAACAACGTAATTTTTTTCATACGAAGCTTCTTTTTGAGCACGAACTCCTATCAATCATACCTGATTTACCCACGCCAGTAGACATTAAAGATATCGAACATCAAGCAAATAGTCTGACAGATACGACTCGTACGACGATGTTTGTCACCAGATTATGCAATTAATGTTGTTGGGAAGTATGCCTTGGAGATGCCAGGCGATTATTAATAATGGAGGCGACTAGATCACTTAATAATAAAGCATCATGGCGTATATCACGTATCGTGTGTAAATTTTTTTTTGCAATGCCTTCTCCCAAATGGTTTTTGAGTTTCGCTGTACACTCTCTTGTCAAACAGACTCTATAGCATAGATATAGGCTTTACGAGGGTTCGTTGCAGAGTATCCAAAGAGGGAGAGGGAGAGAGAGAGAGAGAGAGAGTTAAGGACAGTCGAGGGGATACTTTGGAAAATGCATCCACCCAGAGCACCGTACACGCACGTGGTGCACACAAATATGTAGATACGCGAAATGGAGACACTTCTCTATTTCTCTACGCATATGTATATGCGCGATCGTATATGCTGCGTTTCAGGTCCGCGATTGTGTGCATACACGCGTTATCACGATTATTATGATATCCCGAGTCCTGGGCTTGAATCGGTTCGGTTTCCATTTCTCTGTATATTCGTAAGGAGTGTATACGAGCGGCGCGTCCACTGTACGGCAATATATATGTATTTTCTTGTGATATATGTGGATGAAGAGAGAAAGAGAGAGAGAGAGAGAGAGAGAGAGAGAGAGAGAGAGAGAGAGAGAGAGAGAGAGTTGGACGCATCCCACATCCTCACACAGACACCGTGCGAATATTACGTGGGTGTGAATTTTGTGCAGGAGTAGTGTTGGAATAGCTACTACAGAGAGAGAGAGAGAGAGAGAGAGAGAGAGTGTAGCGTGAGCATGTTGGAACATTATATAGTTTGGAGGGAACTAGGGTTCTCCCATTGGCCCCCCGCCCCGCTGTCCGCATCGTCCAGTCTCGAGAGTACCGCGGTGGAAGGGGCGGGGGTGTGCGGGGGTCCATGCTGCAGTCATCGATTCAGGCAGTCATTGGCTGACTCGGCACGGCCGCCATTTTGAATGACTCCGGGATCAATACGCGTGGTGTGCGGAAAATAAAATGCCAGCAGGGTGTATAGCGCGCCTCTCTCTGCGTTGCAGCGTGTGTTGCCCCGGCTCTCTGGTGCGGTCGCCATCGGAGTCCTACCTCCCTCTTTCTCTCTGTCTCTCTCTTTCTCTCTCTCTCTCTCTCTCTCTCGTACGAAAACCTACCCTCCTCGGTGATGCTTCCTTGACTCTCACCGACCTCCTCCTGCCCCCACCCCACTCCTCTTCCTGTTCAGGATGCACACCCTTGTTCCCGTATATATACTTCGCGACCCTCCTCCCTAGCCACCCCCTCGAGAGTCACCGGTTCTCCGTCACCACCAACACGCTGCCGACACCCCGTCTCTATATATACTCGTGAACATGCACACACACACACACACACACACACCTACAGCATCATCGTCATCAGCGGCACACCTATATATATCCCTCACATCCAACGCTTTGATCAAAGGACATCGAGCAATGCAAATTACCGCGACTCGTCACGAAGCTTTGTATTAAAAGAATTTATTCTCGTTGAATTCTGGTTCAGAGACATCCCGTTTTTACCCGAGTCTCCACTGAAAGCGTTCTCCGAAAAATTAAAGCGGGGCTGAGCCTTGAGATGTGCAAAATGATATGTTTGACAATTTTTCCGATTAGCGTACTGTATTTATATGCTAGTCGGTAAACGGTTCCCATTTTATCAAACACTACAGTGCGCTGATCACTAAAGTGTTTTGCAAAAAAATGATTGCGGGACTGACCATCGAGATGAGCGGAATTTGGAAAAAAATATGTTTGACATTTTGCCGATTTGCGCTCTGTATAGATGCAGTATGCTAATCAGTAGAAGATTCTAATTTTACTAAAAGACTTTGAGTGAAGGTTTGGGTAAAACTAGATCTCTCCCTCGCTCTCTCTCTGTCTCTCTCTAAAAGAATATATACAGCCCGCTAATAGACGAAATTGTCAAACATATCTTTTTGCAAATTCCACTCATTTCGATGCTCATCCCCACTTTCATTTTTCAAAGACTACTTCGAATCGGTAAAGGTTTATAATTTCATTAATCACTACAGTTAGTGCATTAATCACTAAAGTGCTCTGGGAAAAATAAAACTGGGGCTGAGCATTGAGATGAGCGGGATTCGCAAAAAGATATGTTCGATAAATATGCTGATTAGCGTACTGTATATCTATACAGTACGCATTAAATGGTCCTCATTTTACTAAATACTACAGTGCGCTAATCACTAAAGTGTTTTGTGAATAGTAAAACTGGGGCTGAGCATCGAGATGAGCGGGATTTGCAAATAGACATGTTTGACAATTTTGGCGATTAGCGTACTGTATATACATAATACGCTCATCAGTAAAGGGTTCTCATTTTACTAATGACTTCGATTAGTGCGTTAATCGCTAAAGTATTCAGCGAAAAATAAAACTGCTGCAGAGTTGCGAGATGAGCAGGATTTGCAAAAAGATCATCATAATTTTAATATTCAACGACCAAATTCGAACCAGGTTAGAAGTCCAGTGCTCCTTGAAGCATTAATTTTCCACGATCTGATAAAAGACCGATACGTTTCATAATACAGCGTTAATCGAACATCGGTGATCCGGATCTAGCAGTATCGGAAAGTGTTTGGGTTTCTTTAGGTTTGCTCAAGTTGATCGGGACTTGGAAGAAAAAAAATCGTGTCCGATACTTAGTAATTCGGGGGGTTCTCAAGAGTCTGATCTTCCAACAAATGGACTTTTATCACTTTCGATGATCGTAGGAATGCAGACAATGGCCGCTGGAGGGTGTGCTAAGTCATTGATGGATCCGTTTCAATGACGTACCCCAAATGTCTCGTACGTGAGTTGAGATTCGATAAGGTTTTTCAATCGTTTCGATGATTAATGTTTTAATTTCCAATCAAGTGTTTTACATGGTTTTTAAGGACTGAAGGCCTCAAAAATCTGTCGACTTGGGTCTCGGTTGCGGGTCTCCACGCGGTGGACGACCGGAAGTTGGCAATCGCGCCCGGCTAAATAATCTTTCCCTCTTTCGTTTCATCGAATGCAGTCGGAATTCCTCTCTTTGCAGCTTGGTGCAAGCATAAACGGGAAGAACGCGTATACCGGAAATGCGAGCGGGTGTGCGCAAATATAATTATTCAACCCTCCCTCCCCCCCGCGCCCACGGCCGCCCCACCCGCCTCTTCGAAGCCCCGTACCATCCCCCGATTGCGAGTTACCGAATGATTTCGCACTTCCCCGGTGTACACGGGTTTTCCAGGGTAATCGCGGGACGACGGGCGCGAAGGGAGAGCCTACTCGAAGAGTCCGGTGTTTCGAGGGGATCGATACGGGGTGGCAAGGGGCTTGGAGGGCGTGGGGTGGGGGGGGGGCGGTAGGGTGGAGAGAGCATGCAGTTTCAAAATGGTGGGTAAATGATCGTCATCGCGGGCCTCTCGTGCTCGTATCGGTCCACTCGGAATATTCGTATTGCGAGGAAAATCTGCGACCATGACGATGGCAAACGCAGCTACGAAAAAAAAAAAACAATATGTATTCGGCCACCCCCTCTGGGGGTACCGGCAGGGCTTTTATTATAATTACTATAAATTTATTAACTTCAAAGTATTTCGTATGCCATTGGAGTTGGAGAATTAATTGTATGCGGAAATTGTTGCTTTTAACGCGTCATTGATTTTTCGATGATTCGCCGGGGATTCGCTCGATGACCCTCGTCGAGAGTGCTGCCCCCTGTGGAATTAAATTGCGAAAAATTGTCGGGATCGAAAACAATGCGAAGTGTGATGAACGATTGAGCCTCGTTTGTTGCACGGCTCGCGGAAATACACGTTACTTCGCGTCGAATGGGCTTGATGAGACAAAGCCGGGTATTGTTGTTAAGAGACGAGAGGGTGCGAGAGAGCATTGGGGAACGCGGCGATCATCGGTTTGGGACGACTCGCAATTCAAAGAAAAATTGCCATGATTTTTAATTGCGAATTGCCGTGATTATCAGACCTATCGACACATCGCAATTTATCGCAATTTAGGATTACTTTAATTTACCACCCCCCATTCCGCAGCATCGGATACCGACTCCAAGGGTGTCGCCTTTTCGGAGGTTTTTTTTCTGAAGCCTGAGACGAATACTCGAATATAGAAATATTTAATGAAAATATAGAGAGACTGGAGTAAACAGTTTCCTATGCTTGGCCTGAGCCGAATATTCGGATAGGTGACCGCTTAGCCGCGTTCTGACTTGCGAGCCGACTACCGAGCAGGATGCGGTTCAACCGAGATGGTAAACGCGGCTACATACGGGCACGGATTTTCCAGTTTCCTTGTGACCCGCGTGGGGAGGTCTTTGCCGGAAATGGCGAAGTGACCAGGGTGGGGCAACGACAAAAGGGATCTCAAAGGAACGTAAAAGAACATACGATGGAACATTACGAATGTATGGAAATATGACATGCAGTTTGGAATATGTTTAATGCTAAGTTGGTTTTTACTTTAATTAATAATTTTTTGCATTTGTGGTACTCACGTTTTGAACCGAACTAACTGAAACAAGGACATAAGGCTCTCTTGGTAGCAACGACTTTTTTAGATCACATTTTTAGTTATTAAGAATTTTATCGTTTTTTCATCTTCTTTCTCCTCTTCTTCTTCCTCTTCTTTTTTGGCTTTTTTTCTGTTCCCACGTACTTCTTCCCTCGATGATTTTTGTCGTTTTTATTTTCTTTCTCCCTTCTTTTCTTTAAAATTTAACCCCTCGGCTTTTTTAAATCTAAAGATTTTTCTCAAAACTTGTTAAAAATATACTTTAGTCATATCTTTACAATTTTATTCGTCTAAAGAGTTAGGTTTCATTTTTTGTTTTTTTTTTTGTTTTGTAGCTTTGTTGTTTACTCCCTTTGTTCCTTGACCGTGCGTGTAGGTTTGTATTTTTCTTCTAAGGCAATGCTTTCTCCTTTTTTTTGGCTTGTTTCCTTTTTTTTCTCGTGTATAATTTTGTTTCTTCCTTCTCGCTCGTTCTCGCTGCTCGCCTCACGTTTTAGCTTCAATTTTTTTTTTTTTTTGGATTTTTCTTCTCTCCACGCTTTTAGTTTCTTCTTATGACTGGTCGTCTTACTTTTTTTTTGAATGTTTTTTTTCTGTTTTTTTCGTTTTTCTTTCTTTCGTTTTTGGTTTTTTGGTATTTTTGAAAATTTCGAAATGAGACAAAAGTTCCGGCAAATCAACGATGGTGAATTATAAATATATTTGGCGCGCGATTTATTTTTCTTCTGTTTTTTTGCATCAGTTTACTTCGTACTGTTGGTTTCGAAAATGTTAATTTTTGTGTTTTCTTCCTTTTTAATTTTTAAATTCCAAAATTTGAGTTGTTTATCAGACTTTTGTTTATTACACAGACGAAAATTCGGTATTTATTCGTGATTGTGTGCGTGTGTGTGTCCGTTTTTTTTCCTATTGTGGTATATATGGTACTGATTTTTTTTGTTATTTATTTTTTTCTGGTTAGTTGGTTGGTTGGTTGTAATGTTCCTTTACAAACGGCGGAAATTAATTTTTCAATGAAATAATTACTATTGTAACACATAACAACACAGTGCGACGCGTCTGAAACAGAGAAGAAGAAAAAAAAAATCATTCGTATTAACGTCTCGTCGATTTATGGACGTTCCTCGAGGATTCTTGTTGCTCTCGCGAGGAAGCTTCCCGAACCTCGCAGGATCAAAGACACATTCCTGTTCCGCCAAAAATCGCGAACAAAATTCGAGAGGGAAATTCACGATTGGAAAGGCCTGAGCTCGATGGCAATGAGCGGAGCAAGAAAGTTTGATCGCGAAGTCTTCTACCCCCGAAGTACTCGACTCCCAACTCTGACTAATTTAGTCCTAAAGACGCGCAATCCTACATCGTTGAAAAATAATTTAAAAAAAAGAAAAAGAGAGAGAAGCAAAGAAAGCATTGATCAGGGATCAATCGATCATCATCGGATCATAGGCGGTCGTATTTTCCGAAGTTCCTTTCAAACGCGTGAAAACCCTCAAAGCCTAAAGCATGGTAAACGCCGCTGGACCCACCCGGTCTTCCATTCGAGATGATAGTGAAAAGCGTTGCGCGTCGGGAGCTTGAAAAAGCCCGGGTGTCTATAAGAAGGGGAGCACGTGACCGTCCGAACGAATGAGCGTCTTTGTTGCGTCGGTGAGAACACCCCCGGCTCGCGGACCGCCAAGTCGAAGAACCCTCTTCACCCCTCTGGTTCCTGAATCGTCTTTTACCACCCCCCCCCACCCGCCCTTACCGCGGAAAGGTTCTCCTCGGCGCGTCTCTTCCACATCCCTTTCCGCCTATTTTCGCGCCACCGTCGACGGCGTCGTTTCCCGAGCGCCTCCTTGCACCGGTACGTCGGTAAGACGCTTCCCCTACGTTCTCCTTACCCTCCCCTCTCCGCCCCTCCCCGCCCCGCCACCTCAAACCTTTCGCGAATCTTCCTCGTGGCTGCAGCTCCCGCCGTTATTCCCGAAACTTTTCTTCCCTCGTTGGTTCCTCGTCGCGTCACCACGTGTTCTCGACCGAGAAGCCGCGAAAACTCGCGCCCTTGCCCCTTCGCGGATAAGTTTCCGTCGGCGCGACGTTTCCGGGCTTTGCAATCGAGCCCAGGGCACCCGGAGGAGGCTCAACTATATTCGCGCGCACGTTCAATCACTGAGGGCTCACGAGGAAATGTGTAACGAGAAACGGACGATCGTATGTCGCGGAAATACGGCGGGGAGACACGTCACTTCCGGTCATCAGAGACCGATGGAAAATAATTGAGGAAGAAGAAGAAGAAGAAGAAGAAGAAGAAGAAAAAGAAGAAACGTGGGTCTTGTTTGCCGCGCAAACGAGATTCCTAGATCTTTGATCTTGCGAGACGTCGCCAGCTTCCTTCGCGGCAACGAATCTCTCCTCGAAGGACACTCCGCCCATCCCCACCCTCTCTCGAAGAGGGAAGGGGTGAAAGCTTCGTTTTACACGCGAACTCCTCGGTTCTTTAGTTTTTTAATCGCGTCTTTTCTTTCCCGTCGTTCGGGCATTCCATTTTCGTTCGTTTATTTATTCTTTTCCCCCTCCCCTCTCCCCCGTTTTATGTCAGGCTTTGCTCGTTTTTCCCTTCCCTCGTCAACTTGTCGAACGATAATTAACGCGAATTTATTAATCCCGAATTTTTTAATTTTGTATAAACCTTAGATAGAGGCATTGCGAGCATCCCCGTGTCTGAGTAGCAACTGCGCCGTGGCCCCGTGCCGGGCGTCCCCACCTCACCTCGCGTTCGTATAGCCTCGCCACCGCCACACACACCGCGCGCCTCGCGGCCACCTCACCAAAACCATCCAAACCCGTACCAACCCTCTCTTGGACAGCGCGAGCTGGTCGTGCTGGTGCTCTGGCGCTTACCCCTGATCATTCTCTCTCTCTCTCTCTCACACACACTTACACTCTCTCTCGCTTCCTCTTTCTCTTACCCTCTCGCACTCCCTTTCTCACGTGTTCATCCCCCATCATCCCTTCACGTTCAGCACGCTTTAGTCGCCTCTCGTGCTCTCATACACGTACAACCCAATATCCATCTCGCTTTTCGAGAGTCCAGCGACGACGGCGCTGCGCGTTGAGTGGCCGCTGCCCCTGATGGAACCGCGCTCCCATATACATGTATATGCACCCATACATACATATGTACATATCTACACACAAACACAAACACACACACACCCACACACACACACAAACACATGGAGACATGCACCTATACATACGTTTCAACCCTGACGCTCGAATTCAAAAGCTACCAACACTTGCCCGGCTCCGCGACGGCACACCGGCACATATTTCTCTCTATGACGCTACATGCCCAGTACATACATACATATATATATATATGTATGTGTGTGTGCGTGTGTGTGCGCGATCCTTTCCTGAACATTCCCTCTTGCGAGCGAGATAGTGAACGTTCGGTTTATCTGTCGTTGAGTACATCCGTGCGTTGTTCCTGCTGCTGATGCCCCTGCAACTTGGATCATGTGCACATTTTGCGACTCGTATACGTGGCTGCACCGGAATCATGTATAAACTTATTCATCCTATGCGTGTGTGTATGGTGGATATATATATATATATATATATATATATATATATATGTGTGTGTGTGTGTGTGTGTGTATATATATATATATATATATATATATATATATGGGTGTCTTACAAACATTAGGTAGGATGAAGCCAAAGCTACCTAATAATCATGAGTCTCGAGAAATGAAAATCAAAGAACGTTGAAGAATTCGGTCGTTGCAAAAAAGAGAAGAAATTGGTTGTCCACGCAACAACACGAAAACGTTAATAAATCATTGTATTTTGTATTATGCTTAAAAAAGTATTTTAATTTGAAATTATGTATATATATACAGTCGAAACCGCTTATAACAACATTGCTTACAACGACGAATAGGCTATAACGTCGGTACTGCATGGTCACTTCAATGTCGTTTTTAACCTTATTAGTATAAGGTTTAAATAAAGCGATTATAAAGCGATTAGTATATTGCTTATAACGACTGTACTACAGGGACCCTTCAATGTCGTTGTAAATGGTTTTCACTGTATACATACTGGATCTATGCATAATTACGTAGCGAAATTCCGACAGATGGCGTTCGCAATTGTTTCTCTGCTGGCACATGCGTCAACCATATAAAGTGTCTATCAAGTGAAAGCTGATACTTGTGCCGTAATTTAAAAAAAGTATCTATCGAGATTCGCGACGTATAGGAAGTTTAATTATATTTTGAAAATTGAAGGAAAAACATTTATTTCCGATGCATTTCGCTTTCTTATTTCCGGCACGGGAGAAATTCGTCGCAAACTCACAAAAAGATATGAGCCATGTACGGGGAGAATGCCGTAAGCGAAAGTGTGTGTCGGAAGTGATTTGCAAAATTTCGTTTTGGAGATTTTGATTGCCAAGATCGTCCTTGCTCCGGTCGGCCAGTCACTAGTGGTGTTGATAAAATTAAAGCTTTAATCGACTCTGACCGGCATTTGACGACTACAGAGATCGGAGATAACCTCAACATTGGCCAATTAACTATTTCGATATATTTATGAAAGCTTGGGGTGGTAAACAAGCTTGATATTTGGATTCCGCACGAACTGAGCGAAAAGAACTGAATGGACCAAATTTTAGCTTGCGTCTTTCTGCTCAAACGCCATTGAAACGAACCATTTTTAATGCGAATAATTACTGGAGATGAAAAGTGGTTTATCAGCTACAATATCAAACGAAAAAAATCATGGTCAAAGCTCGGGGAGGCTGCTCAGACGGTCGCACAGGCTGGATCAAACCTGAAGAAGGTCATGCTCTGTGTCTGGTGGGATTGGTAAGGAATCGTCTATTATGAACTGCTGCCACCCAACAAAATGATTGATTCGACCAAGCACTTCTCACAACTGGCCAAATTAAAGTGAGCGATCGATCAGAAGTGGCCCGAATTGTCGAACAGAAAGGGCGTATTGTTCCACCAGGACACCGCTAGACCACACGTCTCTCTGATGACCCGGCAAAAGTTATTGCGGCTTGGGTGGGATGTTTTGGTGCACCCACTATATAGTTCGGACCTTGCACCTTCAGACTATCACTTGTTCCGGGCGCTACAGAACAGTTTGAATAATAAAACATTCAGTTCCCTGGACGTCCTCGAAAACTACTTGGATGACTTCTTTGCCAAAAGATCTCTGGACTTCTATGAACGAAGGATAATAAAGCTCGTGGAGAGATGGCAGAAAGTCATTGAACAGATTGGAACATACTTAGTTGATTGAAATCGCTTTTTTTTTGGTAAATATTTCGCGTTTGAAATTTACTCGAATTTGGCAACGGAGTTATGCACAGACCCTATATATATATATATACATATATATATATATTTATTTATATGTGTGTGTATGTATATGGATATGTAAGCATGCTCAGAAGCATATCTTCCAATACTGTGAGCGCGTTCGTGTATACTTAAATTAACTTTCGTTTCATATAAATCGAAGTCTATATATATATATATATATATATATATATATATATATATATATATATATATATATATATATTGTGCAAAATAAAAACAATATTATTTGTCTGTATATATATCTACGTAAAGGGTGTGTTTGTTGATACATAAAGGTTTACGTAAATTGTAGATAGTATTGAAGGGTAAATCTACCCGAGCAATATCATTTAAATATCTGAAGCTCCAAAGCAATCCTGGCCGAAAAAAGTATTCCATTTTAAATAAATACGTTTTTATTTAATATCAGAATTTATCCCTTTCCGATTTCGTATTTCATATTTTACATGCAAATTTGACCTGTTTATATTTTATATCCGAATTTATCTCTTTTGATTGTATCTTTTTCAAGCCGTTGTTCGAAAAGTTCAGCAACGAATCTCTCCTTTTATTATTTATTTTTGGACAATGCTCCAATCGAGACGGCAAATGTAATACATATTTGATCACATTTATCGTAGAGAGTAATGAGGAATAAATCTATTCGGGTAATATCAATCCTACGTCAAACGTATATTTCAACCTATATCAAACGTGTATTTTATATACGTTTTTGTTTCATATCTGAATTTATCCCGTTTCTATTATATATTTTATATTTCATATGCGAATCAGTTCCTTTTGATTTTAATCTTTTTTAATCCCTTTCCCAAAAAAACATAACAACGAATATCTCATTTTTTGTTATTTTTTTATTGGAAAACGCTTCAATCGAGGCGATACTTTTTTCGGTAGAGATGGTTGCGGAAGTGACCAAATTTGAAACGTCAGTTGCTGACTACAGGGTTATTATCAAAAGTGGAACAGCATGGGAACGTAAAAAGAAGAAGTGCCTCGTACAGGTGGAACAGCGATTTTTTTTTCAACGTTATAAAATACTGATAATTCGTTCTTCTAAATACTGATTATTACTGAAAGTATTGATTATTCATTTTCCAAATTCTTATCATTACTGAAAATACTGATTATTACTGCAAATACTGGTTATGAAATACCGTTTGATAAATAGCAGATTGAATAACAAGTGTTTCGAGAGTACAAAAGGTTTCGATATTAATACTGCAAAAACGAAAACCTCGGGAATTTTTACAACCCAATTTTGAAGCTCGGGCTGATGCTTTTTTCTTTTTGTTGCCATTTTTGTGACTTGCTATAGACTGATCAGGGCTATAATGTTTATAAGGATATAATGTTAAGGATATAAGTTATAAGGATATAATGAGTCGACGATCGCGAATCAAAATCGATGCTCGGTAGGATTGAGAGAGAAGGCCCGTGGAAGGGCAAAGGGGGGTACGGGTGAAACGGCGCAGAGACCACTATTGCCATTTGCCGTGTGGATATCAGTCACCGCGACGCGGTCTCGCCCGTATTTCGAATCGTAGGAGTGACCACAATCCGAGCGTCGCGCCTCGAGAAGGGCCGCCGTATGCTTTGCCTGGTTGCGCTGGCAAATTCTGCTCCTGGATTCCTTGCCAGCAGCAGTAGCAGCCCGGGCCGCATCCTTTCCTTCGCTATTCTCCGCAATATCGCTCACTCGCACAGCTCTATACGAGCGCGCCATTACGACATTACTAGGATACGATACACGTACACGGAGAATTTATATGTACCGTGTAGGAGAGCCGGTAGGGCCCCCGCGTCGCTGTTACATCGTCCTGTTCGATCTTTCTCTCTCTCGCTCTCTCTCTCTCTCTCTCTCTCTCTCTCTCTCTCTATCTCCCTCTCTCTCTCTCACTCTCTCTCTCTCTCTCTCTCTCTCTCTCTCTCTCTCTCTCTCTCTCTCTCTCTCTCTCTCTCTCTCTCTATCGCCCTCTCTCTCTCTCACACACTCTCTCTCTCTCTCTCTCTCTCTCTCTCTCTCTCTCTCTCTCTCTCTCTCTCTCTCTCTCTCACTCTCTCACTCTCTCTCTCTCTCTATCTCGATCTCTCTTGTTCTTGCTCTTGCTCGTGCGCGTCCGATCCTTCGTCGGCGAGTCAGACGTAACGCGAGAAGCTGGGATCGCGAATAACGGAAATTCTTCGTCCTATAAGCGTCTTATATTGGGGCACCACGGCGAGTCCTTGAGTTCGCACGATTTTACAGGACTGACTGAGAAATTGCGACTGGCGTAATTAATAGAGCAATTGGAGCCGTCAAGTACGATTATGAAGAAAAAAAGAAACGAGCATTTTTTTCCTAAGGAACAATGAGGAGATTGAAAAAGCCCGAAGGGAACGGAGAACACTTTTTCGATCGTAAACGTTATTTGAAAAATAAACAAATAGGAAACAATCACAAAAAAATTAAAAATATATACTCAAATCCTAGGCATTGAATCTTGAAGATTATTAAAATCAATGGAAAATAAAAAAGTTACCATATGGAATAGAAGTACGTGAATAAAATAAAATATGTATATATCTGAATGATGCTCGTTGTTGAATATCAACAGAAAATCAAATTCACGGGTACAAGACAAGAGGAACGTTTTCTATTTAATAATTAAAAAAAGCGTTCAAATATAATTTTTTCAATAAGTTGTCTCAAAGGATCTTCTGGTGGACTCTTTGTACAACAATTTCCTTGTTTATTTATATATATAAACAATTGTTTATTTCTTCGAAGAATTATTCGTTTTTTTTACATTTTATTTTTTCCATAAAATTGTACTTTTCAAATGAGAGTTTTGTTTTTATATAATAATATTATTTCGTATTTTATGTGAACATTTTTGTTGTTCAGTGACTAAGACTTCGAAGAGGATTTTTTTCAAAGACATAGAAATGGTTTCTATTCGAGAGAATAGACGAAAAAGGGCATTGTAGGGTGGAGTCTGGCCGGACGCTCGGCTCGTTGGCTCTAATTGTGGCTCATTGTCCAAAAAACCAACTCCTCGTTGACCAGTGTCCTTTAGGCTGGTTGCAGAATCTTGGCTCGTTTCGACCTATACAGGTGACGTTCAGATCGGCTATAGTAATAGAGAAAGAGAGAGAGAGAGAGAGAGAGAGGGGGAGGGGAAAAACTCGATTTTTTTAAAGCGACGACCAAAGGAACGCGAAATAAAAAAATTGATGTTGGAGACCTTGGATCTGCTCCCCTTCTCTCTCTTTCTTTCTCTCACCTTCACTCTTTATTCGCTACAAAGAGTACGGTCTCTCCCCGCATGATCTACTTGAGCATTCGTTTCTGACATAATTGTATCAATTGTCTTAAGCCAGTAGAGGTGAGACAAACCGCGATGGTATAGAGGCAAGGACCCGACCGTTACACGTTCCCAACCTTCTGAATAGCGTCGTCCACACCCTCCGCGGATATACCTCTCTACCCCCGAGGATCCTCGTGTGCGGCAATCATCGCGGTCCCTTCATCGTTCTGGACGTTCTGCTCCCTTGAACCCCGAACACGGCCCTGGGTAAATTTCACTCACGACGAAAACCCGTCATACCAGGAAGGTTGTCCCTATTGTGTCGCACGCGGCTACAAGACTCGCTCTTTTACGCGTGCACACCTTCAACAATGATCGCATCCGAAAACAGACATTTCTCTACGACCGGATTAGAGTTTGATCTGAATTTTTTGTTGTTCCTTTGCTCGCTGGTTTTTTTTCATTCGTTTTTCGAATTCTTTGGAAATTTGGCACACGCGATAGCAGAAGGAGAGGGGGGGGGGGGGGGGGTCGTGTTCATTCTATGGGACAGGTCCCTGGGGAAAGTAGTTGCAAAGTTCTCTCGCATCTTCCCGATCTCAAGTCTCGGCCAGAGCCTCGATCTGAGATTGGTCACTGGAATTCTCTGGTCACGAAACTGCGGATTCAGAAGTTTGACCTCGTTGTTGCGAGGGTGCGCGGATATTTATTCGCTTCGAATATTTCGGCCCCTCAGGACTTTTAAGAAGCCCTGGAGGAATTCCAAGGAATCCTATGGGACTTCTTGAGAGAACTGGAATGGACGTGAGACCCCAAAGAGCTAAGCCAAAACCGGATGATCAATTGATACTGTTGGATCTAGTCTTGCCTACTTTTCCATACTATCGATTCTATTCTTTTGGGCACGAACTAGTCTTTGTTGATTTCACTTTGACCGGAAAGTGAGTTGGATCTGCTCTAGTCGGTCAAGCATGAAAAACGAACATCAGTTTTCATCATTATTAATTCGCTAATGTTAAAGTGTACTGATTTTTTTTTAGACGTAGATATGTCCAAACTTCAAATTCAAAGTTTCATGATAAATTGTGACCTGAGCGCGAATTTCATTGCCAATTAGCCTTTGAATATATTCCAGCTTCTTAATATCTTAAAGGCCAATTAGCCTTTGAGATATTAACAGCGGCTAAATCCACAATATTTCATAAGTCACTGCGTTAAATCACTTAGACTTTAAGTATTTTTTTTTCCCCGAGAACGACGTAATGGGATTTCCTGAAACTTTGGAGTTGAATTCTTACGGGACGAATCTACGTATGAGCAAAAATAAAATCCCTTCATTCTCCCAAAATCTTAAAATAAATCTCTCAAAAAAATCGCTCTTCAAAATTCCAAAAATAAAAGTGCCCTTCAAAATTCATCGGTAGAACGATCCTCTTTGGATGATACCGATTTTTCATGCCTGTCCGAGCTAAAAAGTATTCAAATCCAATTAATTTCGCGTAGTTTCGCATGGAGAAACGAGAGCTGTGAAAATTCCGACGTTGATGTTGATTGGTCGCAGCTGGGTCCGAAAAAAATCCTTTTAATTCTTTAAAAAAGTCTCTTTCAAATGATACCGATTTTTCATGCCTTTCCGAGCAAGAAAGTATTTAACTCCAGGCAAGGATTTGAATACTTTTAAATTTGGAAAATCCCGGCAATGATTTGAATACTAGAAAAATCGAAGAACTTCAAACTTCCGACCTCAACCTCCATGGGCCGAAGCTGTATCCAAAAAAAAAATTTTTTCAATTCTTTAAAAAGGTCCTTTTTAAGCGATACCGATTTTTTAGGCCTATCCGAGTAAAAAAGTATTCAAATCCAGGCAATCCCGCGTAGTTTCGTCTGGAAAAAAAAGAACTGCGAAACTTACAATCTCGACCTCCATCAAAGCAGGGTCCGAAAAAAAAATCATCCAACATTCATCACTGGAACACGCTCGACCCTTCTCAAATGTTGTAACGAACAAAAGGGCGCAGGTCAAGTTGGCCATAGGGTTGCGCGGTGTCACCCGAATTTTTGCAGCCCACGGGACCGTCGGTCCATCGGCATTGGACCAATTTTGGGGTGCTGCGATAAAACAATAGAAAAGAGGCCAGATGACCCGGACGAAGAGAGGGGAGGGTTGAAGAGGGATGAAAGGGCTTTTTTTTTGTAGTGCGCCCGAAGCAGCTGCACTCACCGGAATCTCGCAGGGAGGATCCTTCCTGAGTTAACAGGACGAACGATGGACATGGGGTGAGATTTGGGTCCGCGCGCATCGTCATTATTATAATCGCGCGGTCGCGCGATTATGAGAATCATCCGAGATCGCGTACAATCGGGCAGAGGGACAATGGGCCCCGAACCTTCTCCAGACTCTTTCAAAAACTGTTATTTTCCTTCGCGCGGACAGATGGCGCCGGATTAGGGGGTAATGCGCATGCGCGGAACGATCTATGGAATTAATACCCCAAATTAAAACGGATGCCAAATTTGCAATAAAATTTTTGCTCTTGTACGAGTCGAGGTTTTTTCGTTTCCGCGCATTCTTCATTCTCGCTTCTACGATTGTTTTTACGGGCTTGGCAATGAAATAAATTATTGGAAATTGACAAAAAGTAAGTTGGTAAGATGAAAACAAAATTCGAGTGCAAAAAAAAAATCATTTTTCTTGGGCTCCAATGATGCAAGCTTTTCAGACGTCTCATTGTTTCATCTTTTTGCTTTTCGCTCCTCTCGCAATCCGTTTAAGTCTTGCAACGAGCAAAGAGAGCACAGTCAGGTCTAGGAATGTGTGTGTTTGGTGGTGGCTCCTGAGGCAAAGTCTTTATAATCCTGAATGAATGGACAATTGGTGAGATCTTTCGGGACGAGTATAGTCCTGAGAGAAAATCAGTGGCGTGTCTCTCGCCCACTACCTCGTGACACCCTCTTGGCTAGTCGCCTAATGACCGGGGAGTCTCGCCCGCGAGTGTATATATGGAAGCATCGTGGTTCGGAGTATACGCAGAGGATAGGATGCCTTGCTACGAGCGGCGTCCTTAAGGGTAATTAGTAAAAACAAAGAACCTTCAACGAGGACCTCCTCGCCCTTATTTTACTTCTAACCCACCTTCGCCTTCTACCCTCCCTAGCCCAAACCCCAGGCCAACAAAGCAAAGGAATCACGAAATGGCCAGGTTGTTCTCTCTCTCTCTCTCTCTCTCTCTCTCTCTCTCTCTCTCTCTTTCTCGAAGGAAGAAAGGGCAAAGACCACGAGGCTTGCGCTCTTTAGACTCCGTCGACGATAAAATCTAAATGGGAAAATAATCTTTGCGACTCACGCGGACCAACAAAGAACAAAAATAAGAAAGATTTTTTCTCTCTCTCCTTTCAGACTTTGAGTATCGCGGAATATGGTAAGTTTGACTTACACTATACTTTTATTTTTGCGGTAAGAGTAAAAGATCGCGAGGTTCGAGAAATATTGACGTATATCAGCAAAGCTGCCTATACAGTCGCAAAACAGTTCCGGCAGCTTCACAAGTTGTCCGTGGTCAGGACCCTTCGATCAATCCGAGCTACTCGAGCTAAGTTCGTTCGCCTACGCAATGGCTGTTTCGCGTTACTTTTTTCACTTCGATGACGCCCCCCTTGTGAGATTGAATGATGGCCAAGTGCCGTTGAGCACAGTTTATATTATACAGGGTGAGGCACATAAAGTGTTACAGAGCAATAGCACTTAAACTATTGATCATATCCAAAAATGTTTCAGACAAAAGTTTCAGTGTTCGAGAAGGCCGTCATACTGGACCACCCTATTTTTTTTATCCATGGAGGCGCTGAAGCTACGTCAAGGTCAACTCCACTTTTTTAAATGGAACCATGTATTTTTTTCGATGACATTATTACCGATTTTAAGACGAATTCAGCGACCTACAACACAAGGTCATTCTAGTCATGGAAAGTATGAAAATCGTCGAAAAATCGAAAAATATCGGAATAATCACTTTCAAATGATCTACTAACCTTGGTTTGGGTCTACCTACAGAAGATGCTCGAAGTGATGACCCTCGACTTGTAAGCACTTGTTTGATCGCTGTTTTCATTTCTTACGATACCAATGTTTCTTATCGGCAGCAAGTACGCATTTTCTGTTGACATATCAGTTAGTCACGCATTACCTTCTAATGTGAGTACATTGGATCGCGAAAATGAACGATTTGCAAGAATCTTTTAATATGTTGATGGTGCTGGGGGAATGCCGTAAACATTACAGAAACGCCCAAGATTTGTATGCGGCTCGTTATCCGGATAGGCAACAAAAATCGCACATGGCTTTTAAGCGATTAGCTGACTGTTTCTATCCCTTCGGTACAGTGAAACAAACACGAGTCAAACGTCGACCGATTGTTAATGAAAATAATGCGGCTGCTATCTTAGCTTTTGCTGCACTAAATCCACATGCGAGCAGCAGGAAAATGGAAAGAGAGAGTGGAATTAGTCAGCGATCTGTATTAAGAATCTTACATCAACACAAGTTCCATCCGTATCGTATGTCATTACATCAGGATTTGTACGGCAATGATTTCCTAAATCGCGTCAATTTCTGTAACTGGATTCGTAGAAAAATGCGCACAGATGTTTCATTTTTGAGTCATGTGCTTTTTTCTGACGAATTTAACTTCACAAATACGGGAAATGTGAATAGGCATAACATGCATTATTGGGCAAATGAGAATCCTCGGTGGATGAGAACTGTACCATTTCAACATCCGTGGTCCGTTAATTGTTGGTCCGGCATTGTCGGCGATCACGTCATTGGTCCATATTTTTTTGAAGGTCGCTTGATTGGGCAAGTTTATGCAAACTTTCTGCAAAACGTACTGCCTCAATTACTGGAAGACGGGTCCTTGCATGTTCGCATGGACATGTGGATGCAACACGACGGTCATCACCCCATTATGCTCTGTGTTCAAGATAAGTGATGAATTAGATTTTTGGTGAAAAGTGGATAGGACGAGGCGGCCCTGTAGCTTGGCCACCTCGTTCGCCAGATCTAACATCACCAGATTACTTTTTATGGGGTTTTGTCAAAGAACACGTAATGGCGGTAGCACCTACCATGCCTGACGACATGAAAGAAAGAATACGCCGAACATGTACTGAAATTACACCACATATGTTGGCTGAAGTTAGATGGTCTTTTCATCAGCGAATTAACAAGTGCTTACAAGTCGAGGGTCATCACTTCGAGCATCTTCTGTAGGTAGACCCAAACCAAGGTTAGTGGATCCTTTGAAAGTGATTATTCCGATATTTTTCGATTTTTCGACTATTTTCATACTTTGCCTGACTATAATGACCTTGTGTTAGGTCGCTGAATTCGTCTTAAAATCGGTAATAATGTCATAAAAAAAAATACATGATTTTTGATCGGTAATAATTTTGATATCCGTAATAATGTCATAAAAAAAATACATGAGCGCCTCCACCGATAAAAAAAATAGGGTGGTCCAGTATGACGGCCTTCTCGAACACTGAAACTTTTGTCTCAAAAATTTTTGGATATAATCAATAGTTCGAGTGCTATTGCTCTGTAACACTTTATGTGCCTCACCCTGTATATACATGTTGTTTATATAACACGTGGTATTTGTGGTCGAAATATAGTAGCCTGGCTGATTTTAATCAACGTAGTTATGATTATTGATTTAATACTAGGGCAGGGTGGGGCATGCTAAGCAATCGGGTAAGTTGAATGCGGGTGCATAAAATTGCGAGACGGTAATACGGGACGTTTCCTTATTTTTACACCCAAAAGTAAAAAAAAACGTGATTGAAAGATTTTCTTCTACCATTGTATGAGAAAAAAATATTTCAAAGTTCATTGCAATTAATGTTAATGTTTCAAAACCTAACTAATTAACAAGCAACTGTTGGTTTATTACTGCATTGTACCAAATCATATTGCATACGTCTGATTTTGTTATGCAATTCTTATTTTGTCCAACTTACAAGCGCGGGTAAGGAGCGATAGGAAAGAATTCAAGTCAGCTGCGGCCGCAAGGTGGGGATAAAACGTGAAATATGGTTGGAATGTAACAAGGGGGAAGACCCCGTACAATGAAATCTACGATAAAAAAAATATGTAATTAATTATATTAGAATTATAAGTTGCTTCCTGTGTTCTAACGTATACCCTTGCGACTTTTTAGGTATTACCCCTCCCAATTGAACCCTTTCCTATCACTCCCTACACACATTTCGCTAATCTAACCTAACTGCCGTTACGTCCACAGCTGTTTCAAGTTACACTATGCTACATTTGCCGAGGTATTGGTATAGACGGCCGCTTATTCTTCTGATTCTCTGGTATACAGACTTTTACTCAAGTACTCAAGTCACCACTCCGAGTATTGACCATGCAGAACACTGCTTAACTCGAAATATCGCCGAAGCCGAACCCCGACTGCACATCTACCAGTATCGGTTATATCAGTATTATCTATTTATAATAATATAAGACTAATATTTATTTAATATTTTATTGGTAAATATATTTTATATAATTATTATATATAAATCACATTTTACTAGTAAATATATAATATATATTGAATGTATTATAGAATCAGATATCAATAATTAAGCAATATATATTCGCTAATAAAGTATTAAACCAGCGTTGGATCTGCATTAATATTTGTAATATATGTTTACTATTATTTTATTGGTTTGTTCCAGTCGTACAGGGTCTTGTCTTCCCCTTTTTACGAGCCCCACTCACCTCAACTTCGTTCTGTCGCTCTGTCCACATCCCCCCTCTATATCTCTCCCATTCCACAATTCCCCCGTCTATCGCCCATCCACAAATTCCCCCGTCTACCTCCCATCACCCCACCTTGTGGCCGCAGCCGACTTCCCCCTCTGTATCGTATTCACCATGACATGCCTGCCATGGGCATAGGGAAACTGCGGAAAACCTATACCGATAAAGCCGGTCCCAAGTTCGCCTCCCAGTCACGGAACTAGTCGTCTTTCGCCGATAAATACTGAAGAAAAATATTTCACGACAAAAGTGACGCGACTGGGATTCGAACCCGCAACCTCCCGATACGCTGGCCAGCATGCTAACCACTAGACCAACGCACCGGGTTTAATATATGTTTACTAATATACTATGCTAAATATTATGCTCATACTTGCAGGAAGAATTATTGGGTCATCCCATAAAAAAATGCGATTTTTAATAATTCTATTTTTCAAACATAAAATAAACCAAATTCCTTTTCAATCCAAAATATAATCTCCTTAAGGCCTTAGGCCACTCTAGAATTTTCCAAAAATCGTTTTGTTTTTTGTTAAAAATGTACCTTTTTACCTATAAAATTATATTCCAAAAGATTATGGGTCTGAAAAATCTCTAAGTACTCGATTTTCGAATTCTAGCACAGCCCTCTTGACACATGTCGTGACTTTCTACTAACTTCAAACGCGTTTATCTCAAAACTACATTTTTCAAGTCGGCCGGCCTCATAACTCAAACAAATTTCAACCGATTCACTTGAAATTTTAACTTTATCTTTAGAATTACATTTTCTGAGGCACTACGTAGGATTTTTTTATTATATTGCATAGTTCCTTTTTTATAAACTATTTTCTGACGATTTTCTGATGGCATTTTATACTTTTTGTTTTAGAAATGCGCAATTTTGACAAAAAACAATATATCAAAGAAAATCCTACGACTTCTATAGTTATTCTTATATATAATCGAAAGAACTTTAGTGTCTCATCATAACTCAAAAATTACAGGAGCTGTTGGTCCGGCCGTTGAACTTCCAGAAATAAAGGCGTCATCGGAAAAATGCTGCACAATCGCCATTTTGACATGTATCGTTGTGAAAAAATAATTTTGTATAGTCAATTACGTGTATAATAAAACCCCTATTTTGTAATTCCGATTTATTTTATGGTTTCGCTGAAAAAAAAATCACAAAATATGCCCTTTTTGGCCTCTAGAGTGGCCTGAGGCCTTAATTTTCTACAATGCTCTTGTGGTAAACTTTCAAGGTCCCTCTTCCGAAATTCACTTGTCCGTGACGAAAAATGCATTTGTAAAAAACCGCTTTACTGATAGGATGACCCAATAGATTTGACCAAAAATAATTAAGGCCATTTGTCACACGGAGCGAGTGATCATGAGTGCGAGAGATGATTTTCAGATTCCCAGCGTTCTTCAAGACGGTTGATATTTCGAAAAGAAAAAAGAAAAGAAACACCTTCCGCTCTGTTCAACGACAGACAACGTGTTTTTCTTCGTTTGCCCGAAATGTGTTCCGTCTACGAGAAAACTGGGCCCTAGGATTTTCACTGACGGGACGTGTGACCCATGTCCTTAAGCTTAATTTACGAAAAGAAAAAAAAACAATTTGACCAGGTTTTTCCCAAATTGAGAAATTCCGAATTTTTTTTTTCTTCTCTCTTCACCGTGCATTCGTTTCTTCCGTGGCTCGAAGGCTCTTCGCAATTCGATTTAAAGATCACGCATGAAATATATTTCGAAATCGTACAAAGGCGTTGTATCGAGAGGAAATTTTTAATGCCAGTGCAGCTGGGGCGGAATGTGTATTTCGTACACACTGTTTCAACAGCCCTAATGTTATTTTCTCCCATACATCCCTGCGAGCAAGCCGAAAAAAAGAAGAAGAAGAAAAAAAAACTTCTGTCGCGCTATCGACGGGAGGATCGCGGCGATGGCTTGAAGGGTATAATTTTTAAATGGCCTTGTATCACGTTATATAAACGTCAAAAGAATCGATTGTTAACTCTGCCCGAGCAATTACTTTCGCTTATCGAATTAGGTTCACGTTGGAGGCAAATTCACCCTCTGCGTTGATACACACTTCAAACAGTTTTTACGCGACTGGGGGAGGGAGCATTGACAAAAAAAGTACAATAATCAATTGTACGAAGAACGCCACCCGTGTTTTTTTCTCACCCTCAATAAGAGCACAACAATATTCACGTGTTTATATAGAAAATGACAACGTATTCTATACGTCGATTTATTTTTATTTTTTCCATACAAATAACACAGTACAAATAACAACTCGTTACCCTTGCATTCATCATTTATTCAATTCACATAAATATTGAAGAATTCAACGCATCGTTCGTTAATTATTACGCGCACCGAATCCGATAAATAAACCATTCTTCTTCATTCAACAAATGTGACTCGACAATGATATCATTATCAACGCTCGTAAATAAATACACACGTTCCAATATCACATTTAATCTTTTTTTGGTTAAATCAATTCCAGTGCTTTCATTCGAGACCATTTGCTTTCGGGGCTCTCGTCATCGCGCATAGCGATAAAAAGAATCCAAACAAATCCAGATCCAGAGTGATCCAAAGTGACAGGACGCTTCTGAGAAAACTTCGATAATGATTGTTGCTCAAAAAGTACGGTTGGCCCCAGTTTCGAGGGTGGGCAGGGCGAAGAGTTCAAGGCTTTTGCAAGAGTGTGCAAGCGAGGAGGTGCTTTTAACGTACACGTACACGGCAGTAGGTAGGTAAGCGTCGTCGTACGGACGTGTATACATATCAATCGCTCGATCTGCAGCGCTCGTGTGTGACACACGGGACACGAATATAACCATCGGAGCAATAAGAGGACGCGCGAGCGGCTAGCCCTATACCCGACCTATTACTAACCCAATCAGCCTTCCGATCCGAGGGTCCTGGGGACACAATGTGATTTCACGTCCCGCACATCTTCTACCGTTATACTATCGATTCTCATCGTAATGGCACGCACATATATATATATATATATATATATGTATATATCGGAACGAAAATGTTTTGAAGCCGTTTTATGTATGAAATGTTGACTATCAGCATATCTGGCTGTTTTTAGTAAAGTCCTCCATTTTTGTTAAATGACATTTTTTTCAGACGATTTTAGAGACAAGATGGTCCTTGAAATGACTTTCATATGCTTATATTTATGTGAGGTTAATTTCAAAGCCATTGGGATTTGCTTGACATTGAATTTTTTAATATCATATACAGTAAAATGTCGATTAACCGGGTGCGGATTAACCGTGCCGGGCTCCTGTCATTTAGGGTAAGTCGGGGGTAGTTGGCCATAGTTTTTTCAAGGTCAAATTAAAATAAAACTACATGTATGTAGACTGTAATTATTTTTCAAATTAAACTTTGAATCTTCAACTATAGGTTAATCACTATAGCCCCGGGAGAAATAGCCACAAACCAAAGTAAAAGTCAGAAGCAGACTAGAGGAATACATTTTTTTTCCAGAAAAGAAACTAAAGAAGCGAGCGATAACTATATAAACGTATACCATCGTCGTATTTGTATTTATAAAATCTCGTATATATATTGTTTTTTTCATAATACTGTACCAACAAAAAAAGAATTATATAAATTCCTTTATCCTTGGGTTTTGATGATCCGTGGACTCTTCGGTCCCAGCCTACCCGGTTAATCGAGGTTTTACTGTATATGGTAAAATATCATATATATATTTATTATTGAATTTTATGTATTTAATACAGTTAAACATATAATATATTCAATTTTAGATATTTTATTTTGTTTAAAATATGATATATTTCATTATATATATTTCATATTTCATATTTAAATATTATATATATATATATATATATATATATATATATGTGTGTGTGTGTGTGTGGAAAAGAAAAGTGAAGAAGTATCACCTTTTCCTAGGTTTTCCATCCATCCAACAAAATTCAACTCCCACCCGAGGAGGGGGTGAGGTGGGAACCGAGGAACGAAAATTATTCGCTAAAAGCCATACACACCGAAGTTCCGATCCGCGCCACGAAGGTTTCTCGTATGTTTAATCGAATGATAACAAAAATTTCCCTCTCCGGCCGCGCGCGAGCACGAAATCGAGGACAAGAAACTTGGATCCCTCATTCCGGCGAATTATTATTTCTTCTTCTCCCTTTCTTGCTTCTTCTTTGCTGGTTTTTTAATTATCCGCCGCTTTTTCCAGCCGCAATCTGCGGCCAATTCAACCGCAAGGACGAAGAATTCACCCCGTTTTTCTCTGACAATTCGGACAAATTAGATGTACTTTGTTCGGACGAGAGAGAGGGAGAGAGAGAGAGAGAGAGAGAGAGAGAGAGAGAGAGAGAGAGAGAGAGAGAGAGAGAGAGAGAGTGAGGAGACAGAAGGCGAGACGGAAAAAGAGAGAGCGGAAAAATCTCGAACATTGAAGAATTCGTTGGAACGTTTCCAATTAATATCAACCAACGGTATAATTATCGAACATAAAAAATCCAATTTTTTCACTGGACCAATTAAATAATGAACCTTGCAAGTGATACTCTGAGTGCACAAAGTTTCAAAAGTACCAAGGCTACCAAAAGTACCGAAGATTTATAAAGTACCGAGAATACCGAAATTACTAAAGATAACAAAAGATAGAAGTACCAAAGCTACCAAAAGTAGCAATGGTACCAAAGTGCCAAAGATACTAAGAGTACCAAAAGTACCAATGCTATCAACGACACCAAGAGTTCCAAAAGTATCAAAGTATCATCCTTTCAGTAAAGTATACCGAGCTTCTTCAACCAACAAGCCACATACCCGATGATCCCTGCCTCGTTGCCGTATTCCGGCAGCCACAAAGGGTACCACATATCCCAACGTTTTTCCCGCAAAAATGAGAACGCGAGAATCCGTCTCGTCTAGTCCGCCCCCGTGCATTTCAAAGATTTCACGGATACATATAGCTGGGATTGCGTGATCGGCGGACGCAAGTCGAACCGACAATTTGCCAACTTTGACTCGGATGCGCGGGATGATTACGTTCGAAATATATCGGATGCAACGCCTGGACGAGGTATTATACTCCCTGTATACATATGTGCAACGAGATCACGCTCTGCATTGCACGAGCCTCCGAAGTGAGTGACGATGCCAGTGTGCGCATACAGAACAATACAGACTTCATCGTCCGCGTACGTATACATCCAGGAAAGGTGATTTCGAAGACATTCGACATCCAGGACCATCCTCGCAGTTGTCTTTTGTACCTGTATTCAACATTGACGTAAACCCTCACCCTCTAAAGTCCTCAAAATCACCTTTTTATAAATAAAAATACATCAATATAAATTATGGTATTGAAGTTTGCATCGTTGGACTGCAACAGCAATATATATATCTTTTTTTTAGTACATTCTGACTACGAACATTTCTGAAATATTTTCGCGGATCCTTATTAAAAATCTATAACCAAAACCGTTAAGAAATAATTTTAAATACTAATAAAAATAAATAAATGAAGAAAATGACGAAGAATTTTGGTTGCATTCTAACGATGCAAGCTTCAGCACCATTATCAATATCATTTCAAGGAGCATCCGGTCTTCATAATCAACGATCCTTTCATCTTCAAGGATTGTCCTTAAATCAGCCAGTGAGCTGATACTCGACATGGCACCTCGATACTAGGTTCAAAATGTCCTTTCTTCATACATGTATACAGCGCTGTGCGAAACTCGCATGCGCAGCCAGATGTCTGTAAGTAAAAGCTAGTGCAACCTTCGCTGCGAGACTTTCGATATTTACGTAATGGCTGTGTTTTGGGTTCGTGTATGCGCGTGTATGTGTGTGTGTGTGTGTGTGTGTGTGTGTGTGTGTGTGTGTGTGTGTGTGTGTGTGGCATCCGTTCGGCATATGGAGGACCAGCGTGACCTGGCTGACCAACCTCGTACGTCCTGGTCGCCGCGATAAAGATGAAGGAACGAAGGGCGAGCTTCGCAAAAGACGGAGAAAGCAGGAGGCGCGCATCCATGGCAAACTTCCATCCAAGATCGAAACAGCTGCACTGTACAACCAGAATATCGCGTTCGGTCGCAGGCCCTTTGGAATTACGGTGATTCTTCATTCGGAAGTTTATATAATGTGTGTGTAAATACTCACATACACACACACACACACACACACACACACACACACACACATATATATATTAGAGTATTTATTAGAGTGGCCCAAAAAAAAATATCGGTATTTTTTTTGCGATAATAGTTGTTAGGAAGTTTTTTGTGTGGTGAAAGAAGAAACCTCGCGAAAGGAGGGGGCCGTAGCTCAAAATTAAGAGGTGGCGCAAGCAACTTTTATTTTTTTTTTGCAATTAATGACGAAAAATCATGGTGTTCATAAAAAATGTATGCAACAAATTTAATTCGATTTGTAATAAGAGAGGGAACAAGAGTGTCAAAATTGCGTATTTAAAAAAATTATTATTTTTTAAACAACATTTTTTATTATTTCAATTTTTTCACGCCTAATATACGATAATGGTCGTATATAAAAAAAAATTGCTTAAAAAATATTATAATAATTTTTTTTTAAGTTCGCAATGATGACACTGTTGTCCGTTCTTTTATTACAAATCGAATGAGATTTGTTGCATACATTTTTTTATGAATAATATAATTTTTCGTCATTAATTGCAAAAAAAACATAAAAGTCGCTAGCGCCACCTCTTAATTTTGAGCTATGACCCCCTCCTTTCGCGAGGTTTTTTCTTTCACCACACTCCAGCTTTCTAATAACTATTATCGCGGAAAAAAATATCAATTTTTTTTGGGCCACCCTAATGTATATATATATATATATATATATATATTCTATATATATATCAGGATGTCCCTTATTTTTCGAAGACAATATTTTTCATCAACGAATATGTCCTAATTTAAATCATTTTACTCTGAAATATTCTGTAAATAAATTTCGGCGCTCGAAATGAAATTGCACAGTACGAAAGGGGCCATTCGATAGCGATAATAGGTCTTTTGCAGGTGGAGGTACTTCGGACATTTCGGCGCTGAAAATGAAATTGCACAGTACGAAAGGGGCCATTCGATACCGATAATAGTTTTTTTGCAGGTGGAGGTACTTCGGACATTTGAAGGTCAACTCCATTTTTTAAATGGATCGGTATGTTTTTTTTTCTGTATCATGAAAGAGGAGCTTTGTGTCATGAAAGCTCTGTATCATGAAAGGCGATAATACTTACAGTTTCGGTAGTAAATAAAATTACTACGTTTATAGTAAGTGTTCAAAATGACGACCATCAGTATCAATGCAACATTGGATTCTTTTTTCGATTGATTGACTTGCAAGTTTTACAGCGTCAGAACTTATTGATGCACAGGCTGTAATAATTCTTTGTTGCGTGTCGTCAAGTGTAGTTGGTACTTCTTTGTACACTTTATCTTTCAATGATCCCCATAGAAAGAAGTCTAAAGGTGTTAGGTCTGGGGAACGAGCTGGCCACGATATTGGACCGCCGCGTCCAATCCAACGATTTCGAAATTTGTGTTTATTTTCAGTGAAGTAAACCGTAAGTATTATCACCTTTCTGTACTTTCCGTACCTGTCTAAGAAATGTGTAAACGTACATAATAACGTACGCATTGATATTGATGGTCGTCATTTCGAACACTTACTATAAACGTAATAATTTTATTTACTACCGAAACTGTAAGTAGTATCGCCTTTCTGTACTTTCCATGACCTTCAATGACCTTATGTTATAGGTCGTTGAACTCGTTTTAAGCTCCTCTATCATGATACAGAAAAAAAACATACCGATCCATTTAAAAAAATGGAGTTGACCTTCAAATGTCCGAAGTACCTCCACCTGCAAAAAACTATTATCGCTATCGGATGGCCCCTTTCGTATTGTGCAATTTCATTCCAGCAAATATTTCTGTGAACCTTATAGTTTCGAAGATATCCAAGGTGCTAATAGTTATTGATCCACCCTGTATATATAAAATTTAAAAAATATATATGAATATATTTTTTTAATTTCCTGAGTTCCAACGAATACCCTTGCTCGTTTTTACGCATTACTCAGCCCAATTGAACCCTTTCCCATCACTCTCTACCCGCAATTCGCTAAGCTAGCCTAATTTCCGTTGCGTCCACAGCCGTCTTAAGCTACACTATACCGCTTTTGCCGAGGGTACGGGGAAACTTTGGAAAACCCCTTGGCGGTATAGACGGCCCCATATTCTTCTGATTCTTCGGTGCACAGACGTTTTACACAAGTATCTACCCCAAGGTTTCAGAAGTATTGGCTTTTCGCTGACTGGTTGGTGCATCCGCCCGTGTACGGCTAAGCGGTCACCGCTCCGAGTATGGACCATGCACAACGCTGTTTAACTCGGAGGATAACTGGAGCCGAACCCCGACTGTCTATCCACCGGTGTCGGTTCACACACACACATATATACATGACTAGATTGAACATGTAATTTGGTAGTATACAGCAGCGCAAAATGTAATCTTGATTATAAACGCCCTCTCTTTCTCCCCATAATTTTCTTCTTTTCCTCTCTTCCTATCGTCATCTCTCTCCCTCAATCTTTCTCTTTTTAGACGTTTATATAAATCTATATATGGGTGTGGGTGTGTGTGTGTGTGGGTGAGTCTGATGATATTATTCGTTGGATCAAGGCCCCCAAGCAAAATGATCATTACCGGTGTCAATCGGAATCTGAGTCTTTGCCTCGCTGCACATCGCGACATTCTCACGAAATTTTACTCTTGGACCGGGAACGTATAGAAAGAAGGAAACAGGATGACTCGTCATTGTTGCGAATTGCCAATGCCCGCGGTATTACTTCTTCCTTTTCTTCATCTTCCATAGAGGATTTCACTTTATTTTTGCCTTACTTTCAACGTGCTTGCACAATTTTCATTTGTTGCGTGTGCACGTGGACGATTGTCTTTTCTTTTGTTGTTCTTTTCATACGAGATCGTATGGGGATGCTCAGCGAGCGGAGACCTTGTTCATTGTGCTGTAGCTAAAAATTGTCCTTTCCGGTCCTTTCGACAGACGTTCGTGAATATTGTTATTAAGGAGGGATAGAGAGAGAGATGAGATTTTGATTTGATCTTTTGTGTATTTGTAGATACACAAACACACACACCCACATACATTTAATAAATGAATAAACGAATAAACGAATAAATGAAATAAATAAATAAATGAATAAATGAATAAATGAATAAATGAATAAATGAATAAATGAATAAATGAATAAATGAATAAATGAATAAATGAATAAATGAATAAATGAATAAATGAATAAATGAATAAATGAATAAATGAATAAATGAATAAATGAATAAATGAATAAATGAATAAATGAATAAATGAATAAATGAATAAATGAATAAATGAATAAATGAATAAATGAATAAATGAATAAATGAATAAATGAATAAATGAATAAATGAATAAATGAATAAATGAATAAATGAATAAATGAATAAATGAATAAATGAATAAATGAATAAATGAATAAATGAATAAATGAATAAATGAATAAATGAATAAATGAATAAATGAATAAATGAATAAATGAATAAATGAATAAATGAATAAATGAATAAATGAATAAATGAATAAATGAATAAATGAATAAATGAATAAATGAATAAATGAATAAATGAATAAATGAATAAATGAATAAATGAATAAATGAATAAATGAATAAATGAATAAATGAATAAATGAATAAATAAATAAATGAATAAATGAATAAATTAATAAATTAATAAATTAATAAATTAATAAATTAATAAATTAATAAATGAATAAATGAATAAATGAATAAATGAATAAATGAATAAATGAATAAATGAATAAATGAATAAATGAATAAATGAATAAATGAATAAATGAATAAATGAATAAATGAATAAATGAATAAATGAATAAATGAATAAATGAATAAATGAATAAATGAATAAATGAATAAATGAATAAATGAATAAATGAATAAATGAATAAATGAATAAATGAATAAATGAATAAATGAATAAATGAATAAATGAATAAATGAATAAGTAAATAAATGCATAAATGAATAAATAAATGATTGAATGAATAAATTAATAAATAGATTAATGATTGAATGGATAAATGAATAAATACATGAAATCCATATACGAATAAAAAAGTTAACACGCATGTATATAAATATATATTCGATGTTATATGTATAATTGTGTTTTAATTAATTTAACCACGATCAATAAATGTTTGAAAAGAATAAAATAAATGTTTGCGAGCCCAGGATTTCGAGGACTTTTTTCCCTTTCCACACACTCAGCCAGTACGGCCAATTTTCCACACATCCTTCATACTTTTTTTCAATCGACATAACAACCACATTCACAATTTCCATTCACACGTAATTCAAGAAAAATAATTAGAAAGAAAAAGAAACAAAATGACGAGCTCGATAGCGCCGAGGTCTCTTTACACATTATTCTCCAAGGACATTTAAAAAAAGTTGTCCTAATCTTTTGAAAACTGTTATACGTTTCGGTGGGATAAAATCGTGCAATGAATCACGTGTGTGTGGCCACTTCTCTGTTTTCTCGGTGAAGAAAGGTGAAGAAAAGCGAAAGAAAGAGGTGTCTTATCTGGCTGGTGGTAATGGTGGCGTCTCGTTTTCGCGATGCTGCGGCTGCACCGTCCCGGGAGGGATTTCGGCTTAATAATGAAATTTTGCGACTTTCCCGCGCGCGCGAGAGAGTCTCGTCCCGTACGACGGGTGAAAAGTTTTAAGAGTGCGAAAGTAGACACGGGGCGGACAAAAGATTTCTCGCGATGGTCCCTCGAGGCCTGTGCATCGTTGGGGGGGGGGGGGGGGGGGGGGGTACGAAAAAGAGGGAATGGTTTTTCGCCCGAAGATTTAGGAGGATAATAAATCCCCGCGGACTTTTGGTCATCAGGAGTGTCCCTTTAAGGCGTCGCTTGAGCCCTCTTATACTCAACGAGGAACTCTATAATTGTGCTCTTACGATAATAAATTCTATGTTTTTTTTCCCTTGATTCAGTTTTTGCCTCGTAGATCTTTAATTTCTTAATTTTTTTTTTAAACCCTTGTACGCCCTGCGCGTTCACCATCTTGGAAATACGATAAAACTGCATCGCAGTTTGATCCACGACTGAAAGTTCATCCATCCGACTATTGGCCCAGACAAACGCACTTTGACCCAAAAGCTATCGTCGAAGCCGCGCACACATCGGGCCTGCCAATATTGTCGAGGAGCTCGTAAAATATTATGAAGTTTCGAAATGGACGAAGATGAAAAGCGAGTCCGAGATAACGAAATCGCTCCCGAAGATCTCGTTATATCCGTCTACTTCCTATTTAATTGAAAGCAAAGTCTGTGGATTTTTAATTAAGGAAAATTCAAGATCGCCCGCGAACCCCGGTTTTTCCGACGTCGTCGAGAGAACGACGTCGTTCGATGCTCGCGGTCCGCCTCTTTGCTACGTCCATCTATCGACGAGAAATTGCATCGGAGGATCCTTTCCTCGCTGGTCGGCCGCTTCTACAGCCTCCTCAAACAATTTTATAATTGATTTCATTTTCATTTATTTTAACTCGCGCCTCGACGCTCTCTCTCTCTCTCTCTCTCTCTCTCTACCTTCCCACCCCCGCATCGTACTGTCGTTCGCCCTATACTTCTCTCGTGTCGTCTCTGCCCTGACGATGGTCTCCCTCCTTACAACCCGAAGAAGAACCTCCTGTCGACCCCGCAATCAATTTAATGTTTTAATTAAGAGTGTATCCGCGGAAAAATTAGATTTTAATCGGATCCGGGCCCCGCATCGCTACGCTTTTTCACTCGAAACTCCTCTCGATTTCATTCGCAGATTCAATTTTCATAAAAAAAATAAAAGCCTCGCCCCTGGGGGCTCTTCTACGACGCTTCAATAATTTCAACATTCGTCGATATTGTTTTCGCAATCTTTGCCTCATTGGCTCACAGTTATTGTTTCCTTCGAGCAGATTTTTTCTCACCTCCACCCCCCATCACCCCCACCCCCTCTACCACTGGCACAAAACGAGAATTTATACCCGGAACTGCATCAAAGTGAGGAAAATTTGATAAAAATAAAAATAAAAATAGTTCAGCGAGAAGGAGTGCGCGAGTGAGAAAATGGAATGGAGCCAATCGAAATCACTCGCGGTCGGAAAAATAGAGCGTCCATAGACCAAGAGTGAGTATAATAACGCGAATTCTTATTATAGCTGTTTATACGCGGATGGAAGTATCAATTCTTCAGGGCGCGCGGGCGCTCGTCGACGCCGTTTGGCGCGTTCGATCCAAAAAATCCACCATTTTGAAAAGCTATTGCTAGAGCATTACGCAAGCGAGGCGGGACAACGCACGAATTTATATTTGGCATGGCCGGCACATACTGCCCTTTCATACGCCTAGACATTACTATTTTTTTTTTTTTTTTCGATCGTCTCGGGTCTCGGTATCCTTTTATTTTCCTATTTTTCATTCCTTTTCGAGAATGTGAGAAGAAGTACGGAAAATGTGGGAAATTCGGTACAATGATACTTTTGGTTGCTTTTTTTTTTTCATCGCTTTTGTGATTTTCTCACTCTTTTTCAACAACACACGAGACAATATGTAATACGTCGAAATATTCGGGCGCGATTTTCTGACGTTCGTTACGACGGTTCTTTCCTCTCTCTCTCTCTCTCTCTTTTTTTTTCTTCCACTCGTGGCAAATCAAGGTTCGGGGTTTATTTTTGGGGCGTACGAGTTCGAGACGCCGGCTCTTTTAATACTTGCAGAAAAGTTTCACCGTTCTAGAATCTATTCTCGAGTGTTACGCAACCGTACCGTTTGCCGGCCAATGCATTTGTGCATTTGGCCGCACACCGGCAAAACCGTGTACGCCGATGTCGAATATATAGACAGCGAAGCCGAATCGCAAAAATGTTTGTTTTAACACGGTTTTCTCGTTCCCCCTTTACCGTTCTTCGTACCAAACTCTGCCTATACCCCGTCCATTTCTCCTCAATCCAGCCTTGAATTATTCGGAATGTGAACATTTGTAAAATTAGAATTTACCGCGCTTAGGTCCTTATGCAGTTCTATACACGAGAGTGCGGGAGAGCTTTTAATCACGTGAGAAAAATTTTCCGAAGAATATTTCGCGTGGCGAGCATCCTCGCTTATTTTCCTCCGCCAATATCGGCTCTGATCTATTTTTGCACCTCTCAACCAATAAACTATTCGTTTTTATAGTTCCTCAGCGGGAACGAGCATAGGAAAATAGAGAAGAAAAAAATTGATTTGAAAATTCTCGGCGAATGTGCGTAAAAGATCGAAAAGTTTTTTACGTCTCTGAATATTTAATGAGGAAAAAATAATGCCATGGTTAATTATTTATCTCTCAGTCACAATTATTTTATTCCGTTTCTAGGCTTGTTTATTAATTCTGGAAAATTTACCTCAAAGTAATGAAAAACTTGTTTCCAACGCGTGGATAATTTCAGTATTGAGAATAATTTTAAATCTGCAAAAATATTAACAATACTGTAACGAATTTATTTATCTATATAACAAATTAGTTTCAATTTGTAAATAACGTAAAAACGAATACGTTTCTATGCTATTTACGAATTAAACCTAATTTGTTGTTTTATTATCCACGAATTAAAATCAACTCAGTTCCTGAATCAATTTCTAAAAATAATAACGAATTATTCCCAAAAATCAGTTCCTAAACAATCCCAAAAGTTCCTTAAAAAATATCAGTTTTTGAAATAATAATAACGAATTATTATCATCTCTTGGAAAATAATAACAAATAAGTAAACGATCTGGCGTGTAGATTCAAAAGTTGAGTTGCATTTGTGAATACTGAATGTAGTAATCCCTCCAAACGATCGTAACAGCTAATGGACTTTTGAAAAGCGTCACGAAAGCCCGTAGGGTGGGAGGGGGTGGGTCTTGAAGAAATGTAAAATTTCAAAATAGTCCCCGAGGACGTTGAGGAAGAGACAAAGAAAGTCAGGGATAGTGGAAAAAGACAGTAGAAAACGTAAGGGAGAGAGCTGTCAAGAGAGACACGGAAGACACGAAGAAAAAGCAAGGGTCGTAAAACCGACGATGACGAGGGGGTGGACTTCTAGTGGTAAGGGGAAATTCACCCTTTTTTCCTCGACCAACGGGCAACGCCACATTTTTCAACCCTCCATTTTTACGGTATCTATACCGTCAGCTTGCAGCACACTCTCGACCCCTCGACCAAACCCCGTACCCGAAAACCACCCCTCGCGAGTCTCTGCCTCGAGCCTCTGCACTCGGCGGAGTGATTCGATCGTTTTGATCAATAAACGCAGATTGGGCCGGTCGAACGTAAAAGGGCTTTATAGTTTTTTTCCCTTTTTCTTTCTCTGTGCATCCCCACCAATCAGTGCGAATATTTTTATTCATTCCTGTTATTCTTACTGGTTTTTTACGTTAATTTATTATACTTATTATTGCCACTGGCGTAATTTTATTATTATCGTTGTTCTGTTGTTATTATTATATTGCATTTTTTTATTATTAAAATATAATTCCAGAATAAAAATAATGTCATCTCCATCACCTCGTACGATAATTTTGATTCTGGAATTCTCGCTGTCATTATTCACAACCACCTTATTTTTTTCTGTAACGACGATACCGTAGCTGTTATCTTTTTATAAAAAATCATCAACTTATTTTGCAGTTTGGCCAATACTGGAGTTGTTTTTTATTTATTATTGTACAACAGCGGCTCGCAATTTCGATAACTCAGTGATTTTTGATAGAGCAAGATTCGGTCTGAAGGCAGGGAGGAGTGAGACGAGTTGGGGAAGAAGAAAAAAAAAGAAGCTCCGAAGACTCAATTTCCGGCGTTTGATTTCCGGTGGTGGTAGCCACCCTCGATTGAATCTCTGGCCCAACGTCAAGGTGGCAAAATGAAGGCAAAAAAAAATCTGTTTCATTTCTTTTCAGAGTTCGTTGATGATAAATTGAAAAATAAATATTCAACGATGTTTTATTCAAATCAATACGATAGTGTTGGCCAGTTCGTTTCATTTTTCATTTTCACAATCCTTCTTCAGCCCCGTTCGTTTTGTGGATTTTGCAAGAGTAATTATTTTTCCTGCGCTTGATCGTTCTCAAGGCATTTATCGCGTCCCCCTTCTCGCCCTCCTCAACCCTTCATTCGCGTTTTCTTTCCCTTTCGCGCGAGATAAAGAGTTCGGGTCGCGAAAAATGTTCAGCTCGCCGCTCCGTTGTGCTGCTCCTCGCAGTCTCGCCGCGTGAGACAGAAAACACCGAAGAAAAGAGATCAACCCCCGAGCTTTCTCGGCTTTCGACCCTTCCTTCCGCCAAGGGGTTGGTGTGCCGGCCTCGAAGGAAGTTTTTCGCTCGCGAGTAACCCCCTTTTCGCGGTGTCTTCCGTCAAAACTCACGCTATGCTCTCCCTTCAAACCCCAGTGTGTGTTTGCACACAAAGGAAGAGGAGAAGAAGAGGAAGAAGACAGCAAGGTTGACGGGGGTTTGAAGTCTCGGCGAGCAGGGTTTTCGAAAGAAGAGAGGAAGAAAAAAAAAACGAAATAAAAAAAGATCTGAGACCCTCTCGATATTTCCAGTCACGTTCGGAGCACAACTTTTGAGGTCCCTCGAGATTCAAGTCGAGCGGATGCACCGTTATTTCGTAAACAAAAATCCTCAACCCCACGCCCCAATCGTCCCTTAACCTCTCACCCTTGCGGGACATCGCTCTCAGATATTGTTGGGAGAAAAAGCGTGAAATTCCTTCAATGAGATCACACAAATATATACACATATTTGTACTCTAATTATTCCAAATGAAAAACGAACCCTTGTGACCTCACCCCTTCCGATCCATCCTCGAGAAAAACGTTCAATTCTCACAAGTGCAAATAACCCAAACAACCCTTGTCTTTGCCAAGACCGCTGAAAGATGTTCGGGTTTATTTGGGTTTGAAAAATGTTTGGCCCTATGACGATGGAACCTCGAGACTCCCCTTTACTTTGCGAGCCACAAATACTCCATGAAATAAAAAAAAGGTAAAACAAGGGGAAAAATCCCGAAGAGCATCGAGCAAGGATGAACTTTGGGCAAATTTATACCTAAGAACAATCGAGTACATTCTCTTTTCGCGCGTTCTTCACGAAAATTCCGTATCGTCAATTCACCGTCACTCTACCCGCGCGGAGCTCAACGTCGACGCCTGCTTGCGATTAATTATTCCAATCTAGCGGGTCGGGCGGGGGTGGAGGGTGGTTTGACGAAGACTGGTGATAGCGCGGGGAGTGGGACGGGGGCGGGGGGGGGGGGGGGGGGGGGGGGGGGGTACACCGATGCCAGAGTTCGGACGTATAGCCTGGCGAAAAGGTGGGATGTCCGCGCTGGACCGTACAGGAGGGAGCAGAGCAAGCGAGGGGACGCGAGATTCAATCTATACCCGACCAATCGTGTTCGCATCAAACATTGACTCAGTATGTGTGTGTGTGTGTATTATTTATAAAACGGGGACAGTAAAAAAAAATGTAAGCCTTGCCGTTGTTTTGTATCTTTGCGATTTAAATTTAAATAATGGTAATAATAAATAGTGTAGTTTAAATAATACTAATCACGAGAATAATAATTGGGATAATAATAATTATGTCATTATATTATATATAAATATAATATTTAGATATAATATAATTACATATATATATATATATATATATATAAATATATATATATATATATATATATATATATATAATTATATATTGTATATAAATATTATATACAGCCCTGGTTAAAAGTTTTCTATCACTTTGGATAATTGCAAAATTAAATTAGAATAATATAGTTCATTTTATAAACCTATATAGTATCTTTGTAAAATAGTTTGAAAATGAATTATATTATTGTAATAAAATTTTTCAATTGTCGAAAATGATCGAAAACTTTTGACGGATACTGTAAGTGTATTTAAACGGTGGTATCCACATTACTATCGCTATTATTATTACTATGCTATTATTGGTATTCTTTTTCCTCATTGTTATTATTAAATTATGGAATATATATATGTATATATATATATATATATATATATGTATGCATATACCTATATTTCTATATATACATATAAACGTTGCCCTTGTTTTGTATCGTTGCGATTGAGATTACAATTAAGGCAGTAACTGAAATTTCGATAAAAATACTACTAATAATGATAATAATTAACATAAACGTTATATATATATATATATATATATATATATATATAAATATAATTCTCAAATACAGTTCATATTATTATTGTTACTATACGATTGGTGCCGTTGTTTTTATTGAACTATCTAAACATATCGATTAAGTTCCTTCAATAACACTAAGATATATGTACGTACGGAGTGTACTCGATGCTTTTTTTCAAAAAGACAAAGTCAAAGATTTTTCGAACGACATTTTCGCAATGACACCTCGAGCAAAAGAAAAAAAAAATACAGAAATAAAAAAAAGCAGCACAAAATTCCGCGAACTTAGTGAGTGCGAACAACTCCGCACGCGCGAAAAAAAAAAACAAGTTTGCCGAACAATGTCATTGCGGATCGAGAGAAAGAGACAAATAATGAATGAAGAAATTATGAGAGTTGGGCGTACCGATCGTCCACGAATTATCCATCACGCGGTCATTTTCACTGCAAAAAGTTCTTGAAGATCACTGTACACGCGATCCGAGGCCGAGAGGATGGTCTAGAGTGGCGCAAGGGACGCGAACCTCGTAGTCGAAGTCGTGAAGTCTTTGGCCGCTTCGTATTAGAAAATCGCACGCGTGTAGTAATTTTGTGCGTAGCATCTTAGTGTGCCGCGCGCCCGTCGAAAACTGACCCGTGTCCGTAGCACTACTAGGGCCCCTCCGCGTATGTACGCGAGGGGCCTAGCGCGCGAGGAGCCCGAGCTCTCACGTGGTCGGATCAACTGTACGGTTGGAAAGGGGGGCCCCCCTCGCGTGGACGGGAATAAGAGTGGGGTCGCGGAGAGACCGGCGAGCTTCAACCTCACCGCACATCCGAGACGACGGGGCGAAAACCAACGAACACGAGCTGCTACCTCTTGGGGCCCGTAAGGTCCCAAGAGGTAGCAGCTCTGGGGGCCTTATGAGGCCCCCAGAGGCCCGTTGAGGCCCAGAGCTCCCACTTCGGGCCTCAACGGGCTCATTCTAAGCATTTGTTACACCCACTCTGGACATTGTCGGGGCCCATTCTGGGGTCCCTGTACGGCCCACTCTGGGCCTCAACGGGCCCATTCTAAGCATTTGTCGAGCCCACTCTGGCCGTTGTCGGGGCCCATTCAGGGGTCCTTGTACGGCCCATTCTGGGCCTCAATGGGACAATTTTGAGAATTCGTCGAGCCCACTTTGGGCCTTGTCATGGCCAATTCTACGTATTGTAGGGCTCACTTTGGGACCTGAGCGGTCCTCCACCGGGCCATACCCGTCCTAGCCTGGGCCTTGCAGACACCTCTTCGGGTCTTATTGCGTCTTCTTTGCCTTCGCGATCAAACGTGCAACCATACGTGAGCAACGAGGGCTTGAGAAGGCTACGAAAAATCTTCGGGGCCCCCCTGCTTCGGGGCCAGGCGAGCGCTGGCCGCGAATGTCATCTCCCGGTTAGATCGTCAAATGCATTTGTCTCGGATGAGAGCGACGTTCACGAGGGGATCGTTGCGAGAGTGAAGAAAATAAATTCGAGAGACGACCGGGGAGACAAGAATGAAAGACAGGAGGGGTGCTTCGACGCGTCTTTCCATCCCTTACGGCGCAGGGCCCCGTTTTTTGTTGGGGGGGACCTCCCCATGCGGTTACATCATAATGTAACACCGAGTGTAATAGTCGTCGTCGCGGACTCGTATCTCGGCATTGTATATAGCTTCCCGAGAAAAAAAAGCTTTTCCTAGCAAAGGTCCCCGACGAGGACTGGAAAGATTGGAAATGTTGTGCGAGATACTCGGCGAGGAAAAAAGCAGTCTTGGGTTCCCATGGAACGTCTTCGCAGCTGGACAGTGCGCGGATTGAACGACAAAATCTTGCGGAATATTATTATTGCCTTATTTTCATCGTGTTTTTTCTTCCTAGACGCGAATGGAAACTTTCTAGATGTTACAAATGCTGCACATTTTTATCGTAACGATATTACTTTTTCCGTTAATAAAAAAAATATGAATTGCATTGTTTTTCCACGGAAAGATAATACTCTTTCATTGCACCTTAATTTTTTGGGTCTGTTTCCATGACGATTGCGATAGAAATTATGAGCCGTTTTATTCTATTTTTTGTACGTTTAAAATAAATAAAGAAATAAAGTAAATGTAATAAACTATATATTTACATATAGATATCTAAATAATGCGCCGAATGAAAATAATGGAAAAGTTCTCTATGAATTTTAAGATGGAGCCCCTAATTTCGAATAGTACATCATTTTTTTCTGGCTTCGCGACTCAGGAATGGCATCCTACCATTTTGATCGGAGCTACGAGGTCGGTTTTCATTTCGCGCTCGCGCCGACGCACGTGGCGATTGCATACAGGGAAGGACGAACTCTCGTTCCACGATTGGAGCGCGCGCGAAATATTGCGATCGCCTTTTTTTCCTCTTGTTTTTTGCCTTTTTCAGGCACGTTTCGAGCGGTCTCGAGCGGAAGAACAACGATGAGGAGGATGACGAGAGTGGACAGAACTCTCGCAGTTTCAACCCTCCAGTCGAGTGCGCGCTGGTGTCGTGTGTTTGTGTGTGTTTGTGTATGTGTGTGTGTATGTGTGTTGCAACCGCACCGACAATCGTGCGTTGTGCGTTACCCCCGTGCGCGCGTGTACATGTTCACTTTGTTCTATCGATCGTTACGAGAGTGCACAAGAGAGAGAGAGAGAGAGAGAGAGAGAGAGAGATAGATAAAGAGAGAGAGAGAGAGAGAGAGAGAGAGAGAGGGAGAGAGAGAGAGAGAGAGAGAGAGAGAGAGAGAGAGAGAGAGAGAGAGAGAGAGAGACGGGGATACGGTGCTGCGTCCATATCGGCCCAGCAAGAATAAACCAGGGTAAATTGTCCGGCGCCAATAAGGGGTACTGAAATTGACCCAACGTACCCGTACCTCCAGTTGGAGCTTCGTCTCCGCCCCCTCCCTCCGCCATCTGTCGCATCGTCATTCTTCCTTCCACCGCCCTCTTTTTATTTCATAACCCAGTGGAATTTCACTTTTTTTCGTAACTTTAAAATCGTATTGCAAATCTATTTCACCGTCCGTGGAATGTTTCAGCGGGTTTTTAAATAAATAATGAAAAAAAGTGATAACAATGAAAAACAACAAGACATTGTACAAAAGCTTGTATCGTACACAAAGCAGAACGAATTTATAAGAGCACAATGGTGATCGTTTCGCAGAGCGATGTTTCCGCTGGATTTTTATTTTCTTTTATTTGCTGCCCGAAAAATTGTTCGCACGGAGCTTTATTGAAAAAAAAAATTTCAGCGTATTCATTTTATAGAATTTTTGTCGAATGACGTCTCCAGATTTTTTTGTTTTCAGGTATTTTTCCCTGCCCAACAAAGTTGCATTTCCAAGGGATTATTAATAATGCAATTTGTATTTCGCTCGATCCAATCAGAATAATTTTCGTATCGTTCGAGCAGGATTCAAACAAAAAATGGCAGTTCGATAAATCGTATTTTCTTTGTTTTCCCTATTGTATTGTTTTTTTTTTTTTTTCGGCGGTGCATCCCAGAGGAATGTTGGCCGAAGAAACGAGGTAGCAGGTAAGGCGGTAAGAAAGAAGAAGCGCATCGTTTATTTTTCTGGCACAGTAAATTGTTTATTGTCTTCATTAGTGCGGCTAACAAGCGGGATGCGATCGGGGGTTATAGGAGGCGTCACGATTATTTTCGATAATCGTTTTGATTAGTATATAGTATAGTGTCGTTGCGCAACGTTTCCTCGATATTAATAAATGAATATATTTCGTTGTATTAATCGCAGGTGACAAGTTACACAAAGCGCTATAAAGTCTCATACAAGCGGCCACATTCCTTTGTTTTTCTTTGTTTTTTTTTCGTTCTCGTCCGAGCATTAAACGCACAGTGGCTTGTTCCCTTACCTCGATGATCACAATCCAATCGCGGGAATCCTAGGGTCCCGAGGCAACCCCGCTGTTCGAATGTGAACGACAAAAAAAAAAGGAAATTCGTTAACCTCAAACGAAAATGAACAGTGAACAAAAGGGTAGAAAAAAAAAGATATCTCGGACGAACAACACTCGGAGGCTCTCGAAGAACAAATTCGACAGCTGAGGTGCGAGAGCGATTGACGTTGACGCCGCCCTCCCCCACCCCCTTCCCCAAGGGACTCGAAGGACGCCCGACACAACAAGTTTCCACTGAATTCTTGCTCGAGCTTCCGGCAAATGTTTGTAAACACTGCGCGCGATGTTTGTCCCCGAAGTCCTCGACCTTGGCTGATCAGCGAACAAGACGATGACCTTTCGTCCTTTGAGCACCGTCTTCCTTGTTATCCCAACCTTTTGACCTTCTACCACCGTGTTTTTTTTTTTGCTCTCAGTTCTCCTCGATCTTTCCTTCTCTACAATGGTGCAATTTTTTTACCGCCACTTCCGCCTTCGTGGGTTTTCTTGTCCGCTCTTGTATTTTTTTTTCTCTTTCGAGCTGTGTCACGCTGCACTTCGGGCCAAATGTTTTTTTTTTTAATTCTTCCCCAGTTCCTCGCGCAGCGTCCCGTCGAGGATGAAAAATCGCAGTGAGCGAAAAGTTCGCAGAGGCAAATTTGTGACGAAAACGAGATTAATCGTGGAGCGATTCTTGAGAGAAATCGGACAGCGACGAAGACGCTTTCGAGGATGCAGCTCGTGCACGGTTGTACGTGGCGAAGCGTCCCTGTCCCTGAAAATATGCGTCGCACGAGGTACCGAGGGATGGGGGTCGCCAGCGACGCCTATCGCTCGCTCCCGCCTCGATATCGGCCCTCATTGAGTCTCCCACCACACTACGGGAATCTCCTCTATATATATCCACGTTGAGCCGATGATTACTTCCGGTTCCTCCGCTTCCTCGCCCACTCACCGGAACTTTGTCGAAATTCCTCCCCGTCCCTTCGTTTATTTATTTTGCCCACTCGTCAACCGTGGCATTTACACGCGCGCACACACGCACACACACACACACGTGAAACTCGCTCATTTCCGTATAATTGCAAAAAAAAAAACAAATAAAATTAAACAATAAAAAAACAAAATAAGGTTTCTTCACTGTTGTTACCGGCACTGGTGCGAGTTGTCGCGACGACACTTCTCAAATTTGCCTCAGCGGCTCTTCACGTGCCAAAAACTTCCGGTCCTCGGACTGTTATTCGTAAATTTATTTACCCGAACTTTTGTCTTTTTTCTTCAACGACTATTATCATCTGCTTTTTAATTTTTTTTAAATTTTATGTTCACAGCAGTTATTTTTTTTCCACGATCGTTATTATTTTTCCGCCGCAGTAATTATCATTTCCTTCGCTTCTTTTTTCTTTCTTCTTCATTTACTTTCGTAACAATTATTTTTTTTTCACAATAATTATCATTTTTCTCGCTTCTTTTTTTCTCTTTCAATATTTTTAATCGTCGAGACCCTTCTCGTTCGGAGGAATTCACTCTTCGTCGAGAGAAAGGGTGAGAGAGAGAGCGTCTGACCGAGAGAGAGAGAGGGGGGGGAGCGAGAGAGAGAAGAAAGAGAAACAGAGAGAGTGAGAAACAGAGAAGAGAAGGATTTATCACGCGTATACGGTTACGTGAGATTTTCGAGCGCTCCTCTCTCGTTTACTTGCGCGATCGCACGATGATGGCCACTATACTATCTCTCTTCCCATGCGGCGATATTTATGCGATTTATTGCGGGCCGCGCGACTTAGAAATGCATCTAATGCGGTGCACGCCGCATAGAATGCATGCACCTTTGGGTGGCGCGGTTGTTGGTGGTGGCAGCAACAGCGGCGTCGGCGGCAACCACGACGACGACGACGACGGCGACGACGACGACGTAGACGACGTAGACGACGTAAGCGACGACGACGACGACGACGACGACGACGACGAGGGCGATAGGTGGTGGCAGGAGTAAGAAGAGGAAGAGGAACAAGAGGATGAGGGAGGAGGGAGCCTGGGGGTGGGGGAGGGGGCACGTTGGAGGTGGAGTGAGCCCGGTCGAGAAGTAGGAGGAGGAGGAAAACGCGAGAGTGAATAAGATGGCAAGAGTAAAGAGGGTCGAAGGGACGCGGGGGAGGGGCGATAAGGGAGGGGGGCAAAGTGAATTCATGACGCTCGAGCGCGCATGCGCTTAAAAGTCTACGTGTGCTCTACTGTATGTACGTTTGTACATATGTACGTATGCACGTGCCCGCGTGTGTGGGTGTGTGTATGCGCGCGTGTGTGTGTGTGTGCATGTGTGTGTGTATGTGTGTGTGCACCAACGTCTGAGGTTTTCTACTCTCGACCCTCTCCATACTTTACGTCACTCACATCAGTGGCGTGGAACTCTGTCCCTTCCTTCGTCAACAACGATATACGTACACGTGTACGTACGTACATTTTTTAATCGAAAGAATTGAAAAAAATAAGAAAACAATACTTCGATGGCCGAAGTTGCGGTGGAAAAATAACGTTGAAAGAAAGTAAGAAAAGTTGCGGTTCAAAGACGATGTCATGAGACACACTAGGGATTAGAAAAGTAGAAAGTATATTTATTTATTTATTATTAACTAATTGATGTTTATTTATTTATTAGTTTTTTTTATTAATGAAATATGAAATATACGCCATAAATGTATATTGATGACTTTGGTAATTAAGAAAATTTTCATTAATTAATAAAGAAAAAAAGGAAACCTCTCCTCGGTAGTAATCACGTAAAAATAAAAAATCAGAGGAAAAAAAAACATTGCAAAAGACAAGGAAAGAATTCGTACTAGATATCAATCAAGAAATGGAAATTTTTCAAATTTTTATATCGAATGTATTATTGATTTCTCATTAAGCAATAAAAAAAATATATATATGCGTATAAAGATGAAGAAAACTTTGATCGAAATCAAAATAAAAGTAGACCATGAGAAAAAAGAAAACTCCTCGAAAGACGACGTATAACGAATAGAAAAGAATAGAAAATAGCTGGGAGTCAATGAACTTTAAGGCATATTTGCGAAACATCCGCCCCCGAACCAGCCAAAAAAAATGAAAGACGTTTCGGGTCACGTGACAAAGTACATTGTCCATTTTAGAAATGGACAGCTCGCGCGCACGGAACGATACACACCGAATTGCCGCAATCGCGACGTCTCTCATTGTTCCTCGCAATTTGGCGTGTGATACGCTGTTGGTTTGTGAAATTTTCGAGTATGTTATGTTGCGGGCAGGAATTTAACGTAGCGAAGCCACACTCGAGGCTAGCAGGAACTTGAGAGGGGGGGAACGGAGGCTGGTAGCAGAACAGTAGCTGTGTCAGGGACCGGAGGGGGGAAGGGAGTTATGCATTATAGACTCGAGTGCAACACTCGGTCGACCATTAGAGTCGTTTGCAGGATGATAGATACAGAGAAGCAGTGCGTGAATCGTTGTTAGTAGCGAAACGACACATCAGCGGGTCCCGCATCGTGTGGAGCAAGCGTGTACCGCAGCGGGCCACTCCGGCGTTCGTTCGAGCCACGATGACGATGATGATGACCATTCTGCACTTTCATTCGTCACACTTTTGCGATCACGCAGAATTTACCTGTTTTCTCCTCACCCCAAGGATCCCCAAGGATCGCGAGAAGGTTGAGGGTATGAAGAAATTTACAATTTTGATCGAACGTTCGTCCGGTCCGGTGCTACCCCTGTTACGATTGTAATGAGGATCGAAGCTGGAGAAACGAGGAATGAGGAAAGACTGGCCGAGCTGCGAGGAAAGGGGGGGTTATGGTTGCATTTATGTTTTTTGAATAAATATTTACCGTGTATATTGTTATTTTTTAAATAAATTTATTGTTGTGGTATTGTTATATTTTCTTTGTATACATTGTTATTATTTATTAGAATATTCATGTATGAACACTTGTTCATGCATTTGTTAATGGTATTATATTGTTTATTGAATATTATATATTTCACGAATTTTTTATAATGATAATTATTTATATCATTGTACTCAAAATCAACTAATTCGTATGGTTATGGTTGCATATACAGTGGGTAAAAAAGTATTTGTAGACCGCGTATTTTTTCAAATTGTCCTACGAAAAAAAAATAAAATGCTAAAGCATTTTAGTTTTTTTCGAAAATTTTGGTCGAACATTTTATTTTTCTTCGAAAAAAAAAATGCTAAAGTATTTTATTTTTTTTCGCAGGATAATTTCAAAAACACGGGGTGTACAAATACTTTTTTTACGCACTGTACATTTTTCAAATAAATATTTACTGTATATATTGTTAATTTTTGCATATATTTATTGTGGTGGTATTGTTACATTTTCTTTGTAATTATTATTATTATTATTTATTATAATATACTTTTTCATGCGTTATTTTATATAAATGTATTGTTTATTCAATATTGTATATTCATTCAATTATTTATAATAGTAATATTTTATATAATGAAAAAATACAATCATTTATATGGTTATGGTTGCATATATATTTTCTAAATAAATATGAACTGCATATATCGTTATTTTTTAAATATATTTATTATAGCGATATTGTTACGTTTTCTTCGCAAATAGTATTATTATTTATTAAAATATACTTTTTCATGCATTTTTTATACATATTTTATTTCTTATTCAATATTATAGTTATATACATTTAATTATTTATAATAATAATAATTTGTATAATCAAACTCAAAATAAAATAATTTATATGGTTAGGATTGCATACATATTTTTTTAATGAATATTTACTGTATATATTATTATTTAAAAAATATATTTAGTGTCGTGGCATTGTTACATTTTCTTCGTATACATTATTATTTATTATAATATACTTTTTTGAGCTTTATTTCATATTATTGTATTATTTATTCAATCTTATATATCTATTCAATTATTTACAGTAGTAATTCTTTATATAATCAAACTTAAAATAAGAAATTTTCATATCATCAAGAATTATTTATAATCAAAGATACTTCATGATAAATATTTATTGTACATAAATACGTTCGCATTCACCGGAAATTCACAATTTTTTTGGGTTTACTGCCATATGTTTATTATATTTACAATTTTTCAAATTTCCTTATATATTATAGATATATATATATATAAACAATGTGTGCTTCTACCAAAAATTGAGAAAGAACACAATGGGGGGCGTGGGATAAAAAGCTTTCTCGAGATCGTAGATCTTCTTGTTTTAGAAAATCTGAACCGTGTCATGGATCCACGTGGTCGTTGGTAAGGATCGTAACGTTGAGATCCTCAAGCGCATGGTTCCTGACCAACTATACAGCTCGCGTTCACCGGTCCCCCACTAAGTACGTCACTGCAACGATTTTTTCCTCAACGATGAAAGTTACTCGGGAGAGATATTCTATTTTAAACTTTGGGACGCGGGAGGAGCGAGTGAGACAGTTGAATGGGATAGGTGGCCGCGGAGGGGAGCCCGCCTCTCCTCATCTCTTCATCTCACTACCGCGTGTGTATGTGAATATGCAGGAAGCAGAAGAGGTAGCGTGCACTCCGGTATCCCGCGCACTCGACCCCGTCCGTGACAGCGTGGCGTACCTTTTGCAGCTTCCTCTTCTTCATTCTCTCTTCTCCTTTATGTTTGTCTCTTTTTTTCGTATTCTTCTTTCTGCTCTTCACAATTTTCCTAGATCCTTGCAAAGTATTCGCGAACCCTCGCCCGACCATCATTTTTCGCGCCACGCAACTTTTCGTACTGTACTCAGGAACACCGAACTGTGCGTTTTTTTTTTCGAAAATTTCAATTTTTTCCTTCACTTTGTTGGTGTTTTCGTTTTTTTTCACTCGAAGCTTCGAGGCAGTCTAGAGCGCAGTTTTGAAGGTGATTTTTAGGATTTTTTAACACATGTTTATGGGGCCGGTTGAAATTCCGAACTTTGAATCATCAGAACGCTCAAAATACCAAATTTATTAGCTAGTACTCAATACTTCTGGAAATTTATAATTCCAGAATTTTGTAAACAGAATTATTATATAATCGAAAGTAATAGTACACTAAGGAATGAAACGACAATAATCATGGGACCGACTGATAAAGCGTCCACATGAAAACACAGCACACAAAACAAGTATCAACTTCCCATAATTAGAGAGGCTACAGTTCCGAAAAATTGTAGTGTTAGAAATTCGATTTCCTGAATGGCGAAGGTTTGTACAGGGAAAGTTCCGAAAGTTCACAATAAAACGTGAAGGATGATCAAAACTCTGAAAAAAATCGACCACAAAAGATCAAAACTCCGAAAGAATACTACCCCGAAAGATCAAAACTCCGAAAGAATTTTACCCGAAAGACCAAAACTCCGAAAATCTGAACACCGTCAAAATAAGTGGTGGTGCTGCCATCTAAACGCGTTAGGCTAACTTGCTATCTACTTTATGTGTGAGTTTTCGGAATTTTTAACGTTCTTTATCGGAATCTTACACTAACTAAACTTCAGTTTCCGCAAACTGGATGATCGAAGCTATGATTTTCGGAGTCCAAAACTTTCGTTAACCTGACGAATCTCTTATTAGATTTTATTATATTTAAACTTTCTGATATAGCTCGTTTTCTATAATCAAAATTTCGGAATTTTGTGGCATGCTTAATATTACATATTTGGAGTTTTGTATGTCGTATTTGCAGGTCGTTCAAGTAAAGCGTTGATCGTCTTCATACTATTTTCGAAAATTATCTCGTATAAGAAATCGGATTTGTATCCTTTTTTTATCGCTACTCGTACCGTTCTACATCATTTACAGTCAACTGTATAGACTTTAGTGGGCATGATCTTTACGAAACTTGTAGTTTCGGAACATTAAAATTAGGAATTTTAAACCGTCGCAGCATTCTAAGTTCGGAATTTCAACCCAGCCCCATGTTTATTGATCCTTCAAGAATATGTACAAATAAAAAAAAATCAATAAATTTTCGGCTAATTTTATGAGGATCATCAAACGGTTTTTTACAGACGTATCCAGAAAGGTCTGTAGATGAATGAAGTTAGATTAAAAAAAACGTTGTTTTCGAATTTTTAGACAATACTCAATGTTTTAGGAAATAAAGATGACAGTTGTTTGGGTCCGTTTGAAAGGTCAGTAGCTTCAGCATTTACGAGGAAGCTTTGATGCATAATCAATGCCAAACTTTTTCAAGCGCCTCAAATATTCTGTGACTAAGTATTTTATGTTTTTTTTAGTTATGTGATTACCAGTACACATGGAACTATGGAGGAAACGACTTTTTTTTAACTATATAGAAGGCATGTTTTTTTTTTTTATAAGAAGGAAATGTGTTTTTCATAATAACCTCGACAACGAATCCTTAATATAATTTGACCCTGAAATTCATTGCTAATAAAAATGCGACACAAATTTTCGAAATACACGCAAGTAAAGTCCAGAAAAAAGTTCGTTGATAATAAACTACCATTCCATTTCGTGATACATCATAAAAAAACTTTGTTGAATTTTTTATACGTTCTCCTGTTTTTTTTTGTGAACACGATACGGCGCAATTTAGGGAATATTTGAAGTTGATATTTTTTATTGGACGTTGGAACGTCCAAAAAAACGATATCATTTGGCATTGATCGGTGAAACGCTCGATCCTACTTAAGGCGGGCAACCATTCTAGGAAACCGAAAATTAGATGATTTTTTGGATTTTTTTTATTGTGAAAAAAAAACGGACATTTCCGCAACTTCGACAATAATTTATTCATATTTTCATATATCTCTGGTACTTTTTTCAAGTTATTTCATGCATTAATTAAGGTGTAATCCGCTGTGTCCCTTGGCGTGTCCTCATCGTCGGTGTCGATTTGCGGGAGTTGTGCAGCTCGTAATTCGCATCTGAAATAGTCCAATAAATTTTTATACATTCTTGAGATGTTTTTTAAGAACATGAACCTAAATTTTGAAAAAAAATCGAGAATTGAATGTTGGAATGTGCTTGAAAAAAAACGATCGATTTTCAGCATTTTTTTCCCGGCATTTTGCAATAATAAATATGTTTTAAACAATCTAATCTTTCCAACTTTAGGTTCATGTTTTAATAAATTATATTATGTAAACGTGTTCCAAATTTGAACATAATGCATCAATTAGTTTTTGAGTTATGATTCCCGCAAATTGAAAAAATGTCGTTTCGAGAAAAAAACGTTTGAAGTTTCACAAATGAAAAACTCAAAGTCAAATGTGATTAATCAAATGATAAAGTGTCTTACCAATTAATCAGCGATTCCAGCACCATACATCAGTCCTTCCTCTTCCTCATGCAACTCATTTGAAGCTTGCATTTCCTCTTTACGAGCTTTTCGAGCTTCTTTTGTCTCCAATAAACTTTTTCTATTTTGCCGAGCCAGACGCATCTGATCCATTTGCTCGGCACATCCGTAGCTCTGCCTGCCTACTACGATTTGTAGTTCATTCATAACCATGAGCAGGGATGAATTTCCTTCATTAAATAAAATAGCAGCAAGAAATGCCGCTACCTCGATTATTTTGTACCCGGAATGGAGATGTTTTTGAGCTAATCGCCAAACGGTGGAGTTTGGGTTTGTTTGGGTTATGAAAATCCAAACAAACTACCTAACTGAGCGCTCGTGGATACCTGAGCGCGCTTGGAAGTCGAGCGGAGAGTCTTTATCATTTATATACATACCGTTAGAAGGAATCTGAATATCGTTTTGAGATATTCAGGGTGTATTCTTAAGATATTTTGCTAACGATTTAAGAAATTTAAAAAAAAATGATTTTTTGAATCATCTAAAGTGGTTGCCCGCCTTAAATCCTACTTAAATCCTGACATCTAAAAAAATGTTTCCATGTAGCGTCCAGCGATTTGAAAAAAAACTAAACAGGCTAGATAAGATATATTTTATAGTTGCGAGATACTTTTTTCTTATCTGGCCACTACCTAATTTTCTGTACCCAGTCACTAGACGACGAAAGCGTTACAAGGCTGGCTAGTTACTAGCTAAAACGGCTAGCCAGTAGCGATTTGAAATATTATTTCACTAGCTCAGGGCTAGACAGTGCTAAGTTGTATTTTCCACTCGGGTGCAAAACAACCGCAACGAGGCCCAAAAGAACTCCGTACGATGACCAATTGTTCTCCCCCGACAATAATCCTTGCACACGTATTAGGCATCCATTATAAGATTAATGCAAATTTCGCCTTGTCGAACTTCACCGTATACAAAACCCTGTCTACATATTTATACATACGCGTTAACAAATTGGAAATTGGCTCGATGACATTAGCGATTATCAAGTTCTCGCGCGCTGCAATTCCCCAAGCCCTAATAATAATGGAAAGGTAGCCTGCCGATCAGCGCGCGATGATCGATTTGATTGCTAGCCATCGGGGAATGTCGGAAAAGTGACAATTGGATACAGCCGATGATAGAGTCAATTCGACGATTGAGAGAACAGTAGAAAAAAAACAATAACATAAAAATAGCGATAAAAGGAGAAAAAAAAATAGGAAAGCCTCTTATGCCATCCTAACGTGTTGGTGGTCTCTCATCCTCGCTCATCAATTCCGCCATTGAACACGCCTGTTACGTGATACTGTGCCAGTGGGATGAAAGAGTGTCCGGCAGATAAACGAGATAATTGAGTAAAGAGGAAGAGGAACTGGAAAAAAAGAACCGGCTGAAGCGAAAGCAGAAAAAAAAAACGGGCAAAAGAGAAGAAAAAAGCGAGCGAAGGTGAGAGAAATGGAAAGGGTGAAGTCATGGCGGATGAGGGTCCCGCGATGTTTTTTTGTTTCCGTTGCTGCCTCGTTTTTCTCTTTTTGTTGTCTTTTTTTTTGTTTTCCTTCGCCGGTACCATTAGCATCGACCATCGTGCGAATAGTGTCTCTCGTGCCCACCCCTTGCGCCCTCGTCCTCGTGTTTGGTTGTACATTCGGGACTGAAGGGAGGCAGAGGAGATTGGTGGTATGGCAGGAGACCGAGGGCTGTTTGACGCTGAAACCAGCGCATTTTAACTACTACCCCAACCCCCTCTCTCTCTCTTTCTCTCTCTCGTTCTCGCCCTCTCTCGGGACACTTGTTTTTCTCTATTTTCCGGTTTTTATACACCCCGTTGCAAGACCGAGGTTACCGAGTGCCCGGCACATAGAGAGCCACACTGGTTACCTCCCTCCCTTCATCCATCCGTCCGGTTTAACCTGGCACGAGCGCAACAAGTAGCAGATTATAAAAATCGCTCGACGATCCCCCCCCCCATACCTCAACACCGGCAAACCCGAGCTTTGTGCACGGGTGCGAAAGCGGGACGGAAAAAAGAGAAAAAAAGAAGAAAAATGAAAAAGCTCGGCAAATGTACGAACCAGAGGTAAAAAGCGGGCAGAATCATCTACGAGTGTCGGTAGGTACGATATATGTAGATATATATATGTACACGGAGAGAATTAAATGTTAAAAATTACCGTGCAGTAACAGTAACCAGATGACAACCCTGAAACCTCGCTTATTATTACTGAGTAAAACACAGTTTTTCACGAAAATAAAATAAAATTTCTTCTTCAGAAAGAAAATTTTACCAGATTTTCTAGTATATTTTGATGTGTAACAAAATACGATTTAAAAAATATATAATATCAGCGAAATTTTACTGTGCATTTTATTGTTTTATGCCTTTCAAAAATGTCTATAAAAAAGTATCGTCTTTATAACAGTTATTTTAAGATTTATTATAAAATTTAATGACTGTTATAGGAAAATGTATTGTGCTCTCGGTAAAAATTATCGTGCGCGCTACCCTTCTTGTATAGTAAAATTTTAGCTACGTATTTGAAATTTTCTGTAACGTGAGTTAAAAAAAAACTTGTCGCATACGAATTATTATGCTTTTCTCACTTGTCACCACATAAAAATATTCCACGGTAATTTTTACCGTGAAATTCACGACAGAAATTACTTTTGAATTCTTTCCGTGTACATAACAGATTTGCCGCTTGGGGTTTAAAGTGTGGCTGTGTGTGTGTATCGAGTTAAACGAATATGCAGATTACTACTGTACCGACTGTATTCGACAGAGAGAGAGAGAGAGGGAGAGAGAGAGAGAGAGAGAGAGGGAGAGAGAGAGAGAGAGGGAGAAGGGCAGGGGGTTAGAGAAAGAGAGAGGGATAGAAGTAGAAAGAAGAAAGTGGGAGAGCGAGAGGAAAAGAGGAAATGAGAGAGAGACAGAGAGAGGAGGATTGATTGATTGATGGAATGATTTATTTGGTGCCCTGGTAACAAGCTTTAGGCAAAAAGTACAGATAAAGTAATTAGTAATGATATAAACAAAAGTAATATGCGTGCTAAGTAACATAAAATATATGAGAAAACATGAAAAAATTATATATATATATATATATATATATATATATATATATATAAAAGAAAATAAACAGCAGTTAGGTAATGTATACAAATCAAAGGCAAAAAATGGCATCAAATAGATAGAGCCCAAATTGTATAAAAATTATCATTATAATGAGAAAGGCGAAAAAGAGAGGGGGGAGGTGAGAGATAGGGAGAGGGACAGAAGCACGAAGAAGAAAGTGGGTGAGAGAGAGGAAAGAGAGGGAAAGAAGGAGAGACAGAGAAGGAATGATAGATTGATTTTGTACCCTGGTAACAACCTTTAGGCAAAAAAGTACAGATATCGTAACTAGTAATGATATAAACAAAAGTAACATGCGTGCTAAGTAACATAAAAATAGTAGAAAACATGAAAAAATTTATATATATATAAAATTAAGTAAACAGCAGTTAAGTAATGTATACAAATCAAACGCAAAAAATGGAATTCAAACAGAGCCCAAATTGTCTAAAAAATATAATTATAATGAGAAAGGAGAAAGAGAGAGTGGGAAAGAGTGAGAGAGAGAGAGAGAGAGAGAGAGAGAGAGAGAGAGAGAGAGAGAGAGAGAGAGAGAGAGAGAGGGAGGGAGAGAGGGAGAGAGAGAGGCAGCGGTAGAGAGGAAACAGGAAAGAGGGAAGAGAATTCGCTTGTAACAGATAAATATGCTATTTTAATGGATAAAGAGATGGGCATACAAGACGAGCATAGATAGCCAACAAAGGCAAACGTTAGACAGAGAGGCGACATAATCCCATATATATCGTGCACGATTATACCTGTGGTCTCTCACCTCATGGGATGTATTTGTTCCTCTTTCTTTCTCTCTCAGTCTCTCTGCACCCTTTCTTTTTTACTCTCTTTCCCTCCTTTTCGCTCTCTTTATCTCTCTCTCTCTCTCGCTCTCTCCCTCTCTCTCTCTCTCTCTCTCTCTCTCTCTCTCTCTCTCTCTTTCTCTCTCTCTCTCTCTCTCTCTCTCTCTCTCTCCTCTCTCTCTCTCTCTCTCTCTCTCTCTCTCTCTCTCTCTCTCTCTCTCTCTCTCTCTCTCTCTCTCCTCTCTCTCTCTCTCTCTCTCTCTCTCTCTCTCTCTCTCTCTCTCTCTCTCTCTCTCTCTCTCTCTGTATCGCTCTCGCCCTCTCGCCTTTTCTCTCTTCCTCTCTCTCCCGCGCCGTCGAGCTCACTCGCGTTCCTATTGCACGTGTATATATTCCCATGTGTGGCCCTCTCATCCCGCTCGTATAATATCGACTCTATACCCGTATACGGAGAGGGACGGTGCGTGTGAGCGTGATTTACATTACACGGGACGTTGAATCTTTCTCTCCTTCATATGCCTCCCATATGAAACGTCCCGGCGTACACGCGAGTTTGCTCGTGTGCGCGCGAGCGTTAGTGTGTGTGTGTGTGTGTGTATGTGTGTGTAACGCACTGCACCCCATACAAGTACAACAGTGGGAAAGCCAAATGGACGATCCTCTCGTCAGTACCCCCGCCTCGAGCCCGAAAAATAATGTGATATTACGTTTTTTTTTTTTTTTGTAATACTCATATGTATACCTGTGGTTACGGATGTGCGCGTGAAAGGTGCCGTGAATTTGCTGATTTTGCCGCCACACAGTTTTTCTCCGACTAAGAGGTCTTGAGCGTTAAATTTCAAAAATACGATTTAAAAAAAAATAGTTCTGTAGATTTGATCCTTAACTTTAATTTGCAATGAAGATTTTGTAAGAATTCGTCAAATTGACCGAGTCATGACGATTTTTGTGTAGGGTCTTTACCTTCTTTTCTTCTGCGTTTTTTTTCTCAAAACTATAGTTTATAACATTTTCATCGAACCCAAAGATTTTTTCATATATTTATCCATTCGTTAGTAGGAAATAATTAAAGTTGTTTCTTCGGTCGAAAATCGATTTTCTTTTGCAGTTTGCCGTTTACGTCATTTTCAAAACTTCAAAAAAGTATTCGGTCATACAGAAGTTTTATTATTACACTGAAAGTACATTTTTTTTCATTCTAGATCAAATAATGATAACTTCATTGTTTATCGATATTTTCCAACAAAAGAACTCAAACGTGTCAAGACGATGTATCAATTGTGGGCAAAATCCTGGCCTCGTCATGCCAATGATCGCATCGAAAAAAAAAATATTGAAAACTGATCTGTTTTTTGGAGCCTAAGCTTATGCAGACCCTTTGAAAGACAGAAAAGTACCCCCAAGCCTTCTAGGACGAGAGGAAGAAAATAACGAGCATAGTGGAAAGATCACATTCGTAACATAGGCATCGTATCCTACTACACTGAAAATTAATTACTTGGGCCGATCTAATCCATCGTTGCGAAATACCAACGAATTATTCAATGGAAAAAAATGTACTATTAGTTTATTCTAAGATTATTTATTCCATCGACCTAACGAATACTCGGAATAATCAGTTATTTTAGTATTTCATGTTAACACTCGGTTCGTCACCTGTCAATGAACAATTTCATTGAACCAAGTGTTGTTTTTTTCCACCCAATATTATAAAATTGTAGTGTAGATGTAAATCTGTTTTTCATGATAACCATAGTAAAATGACGCTCAATATGATGAGTCTTAAATTTATCCCCGACATACCAATCAACCAAGTATTCGACATGTGCACGTGAACGAGGCCGCAGGCAAAAGCTAGTTAATTGTACGAATTATTATTAATACGGTACATAAAGGTTTGTCAATCAACGGGTCTGCTCGAAAAAAAATACACTTCAGTTGGCACTTGCCCGATGGCTCGTTTACTCGCTCCAACTCTCGATCTCTTATTACTCACTCGTTTATTGTTCGTTCACTAACGCTTTCAGTCATACAAGTATGATGGTCATATCGGACGCTTAAGGTATCACTTTTATTTATACCTATCTACATACACCCCCCGCACACATAGACATACATACCTGGATATAAATATGTAGGATTCTTATCGATAAGTGAGGGCATAAATGAGAATGGTCTTGATGGCATCTGCATACGCGATATTTTTGTGGCAAGCTCTTCTCAGATGCAAAAAAGCAGAGATTCTTTAACTATGTATACATTTTCTGTACCGGCCAATTGATATTTTTCCTTTTCAACTAGCAACTGAGAAAGCACGGACATGCTGCCCTTTTTTCAGGTGAGCGCTATTCAACAATACATGGAAAACAAATTTAGTACAAAGAGATGCGATAAATTGTAATGGCAAATTTGTCATCTGGGCTGCAAGCCTAACCTACGGACCTTCGAAAAAAAAAAATTTCGTCACATTTTTGGATTGTCCAAGTAAAAAGAAAAAAAGTATGGAAGCTTCCGGATTTTTGGAGACTCATGAATGGCCGGAATTTAAAAATTGTCGAATTTTGGTGAATGTTTTTCCAACAAAAATGTAATTTGCGTTACCGCGATATAAGACGGTGACGTTCTTGGTATAACTTTTATCTATACATATAAAACAGTTCCGTGACTGACCGACTGATATACGGACAACGCACAGCCTAAAACGCTGAAGATAGAAACGTGAAATTTGGAAGTCTTGAGGTGCACTAAGAACGGATTTTCGAAAATCAACTCTTAAGTAGGTGAAATGAGATATAAAAGTTTGTATGGAAAATTGTATCCCTTGCGTGTATCAACTTGAAACTTGGTATAAATATTCTTCAAAACAAATAATAAAGCGCATATTTTAGGATTTTTTCGAAACATATTCCTAATTAGTGGTGCAACGGGGTTGAAGTTTGTATTAGAAAATCGAAATCCATGCTTTTATCTGAATGAAATTTGAAAAATATCTCCCTTAAAGGGCGTAGAGGTGCTAATAATGGATTTTTCGAAAATCAACCCCTAAAAGGATGAAATGAGATGTGTAGAAAATTGTATCCCTCACGTGCAGAAATTTCTTAGGAATACCTAAGTTCCGATCAGATCCCGATCGGGATATGATCGGGACAACCTCGAAGAAGTATCCTCATCAGAATCCAGATGGCGCCCACTACGTAGCACAAGGCGGATACGTGATGGCAAGAATTTGAAATACGCAATTCTAATACGTAGGTATTAAATACATTTTTCTTGAAAAATTAAATACATATTTTCTTAGCTCGAACGATCTCCATTTAATTTAAAAATAATAACTTAGGATAAATAACCTATATTACTTTTCGTCAGGAAATATAAGTCTTTCAAGGTCTATATATTGTTTTTTCAAAAATTTGTATTAAATGTAAAGAATTTTTATTCGAAATTCTGTTATTAAAATATATAAGTTTTTATAGTTATACTGTAGCACCAATTTTTACCTAATCTTTTTCAGATCCTTGAATACTCGTAAATGGTTTCAGAAAACGTTCAGCGTCTCCAGTTGATACGGATCGGTATCTCCTGGTGTTTTTTACATTCATTCCTGGGATCCGATTTGATATCGAACTAGATCTTGTTCTAGAAGTTCGGGATTCAAGCCTGGAACCTATGCAAAATTTCTATTTGGATTCTGACTAGAGTGCTCGATAGTTCTGGATTAGGATCCAGGCTGGAATCCGATTTGCGAGCGTTAACTTTCATTCCCGGATCCGATCCGATGTCCGATTGGATCACGATCGAGAAAACCAGGATTCAAGTTCGAATCGGACTGTATCCATGACAATATTTCTGCACGGGAAGGTGTGCAATCGATAATGAAGTTTCTATGAGACAAATTCCTCGCGGGCGAAGCCGCGCTCGAAAGCTAGCTTTCGATCGCGGCTTCGTCCCGAATAAAATAATTCCACTTGTCGAAAAGTGATCTTGGAAACATTGTGATTCGAAATCGATTTTTTATATATTCGATATTTTATAAATTCTAAAATTAGCAAGATCCGTGAATAATACGTTCCGGGCCGTCTTTCGAGCAATTCGTTTGGAGGAACGAGAAAATAAATTGTGACGCGGGTCTACGAATCTGTGTGAAAGCGTTCGTAGATTCGTCGAAAATCTCGACGCTGCCGCAGCCATCGTTCTCTCTGGTTCGGTGCTCGATCGTTTTTTTTTCTCCTTCCCACCTCGAGTTCATTTTTCGTTTCATTTTATTTTTTCGTTTATTTTTTACCACACTCCGCGACACTATATATTTTGCCTCGTGCGGACGGAATCCGTTGTCCGTACGAGTACGCGTGCGCGATCGGTCTGCTAGGGGCGTTCCCGCCAATTTTAGATGCTTTTCCGTCCACTTCTTTTTTTTTCCTTCAAAAGCACATTTTTTTCCTTTTTTTTTCTCGTTATTCTTTGACACCGCGACGTAGGTAGTTCTGCTCGCGAGCATGCTCTAGTCGGTAGGATTTTATTTTGTGAGAGGGGAAAAGCACACACGAGAACAGAGAGAGAAAGAGAAAGAGAAAGAGAGAGAGAGAGAGAGAGAGAGAGAGAGAGAGGAGAGAGAGAGAGAGAGAGAGAGAGAGAGAGAGAGAGAGAGAGAGAGAGAGAGAGAGAGAGAATGGAACATACGCGCGCAAATCTTATTTTTAGTCTCTCTCGTTCTAGAAATGCAACGTCTCTTCCGTACACCGAACGAAAATGTGTGTATAAGTGCGAGATATATACGCGGATTCGCCATCGCGTGTACATCCGTTGCACCTCTTTTACTTGCATAGCGCCTCCCCCCCCTCTCACCTCCTCCTTTTTGCCTCTCGCCCCTTCATCCTCGAAGCTAATGTGTGTTGTACCTTTTTCGCTCGCCTGCGGTCTCTTGGCAGAACTTCCAAAACATTCTTTGCTATAAGCGGCGAACGATTTTCGCGCTTATATACGCGCTTTTCCCTATACACGCGACGCGCGCGCGCGCGCGGACGTGCCACTGGCTTGACCGTTTTATGAGAACATGCCTTATATTTTCATGGGATTCGCTGGCATATTGCCGCATGTGACCGGATATTCGTGTAGATTCTTCGAAGCGATCGAAGTTCTGTTTTTTTTTTTTTTTTGATGGAATGGTTTAGGTATAAATTAATTAAACTTTTTACACTATCGGACAAAAAGTGCGATGCTACTATGTGATAGAGTTCTATTGCCAATGCCAATGAACTGTTTGTTCGACTGGTGTGTGTATATATACACATACACGAATATACACATGTGTATGTGTATATTTTATTTAGCACTTTATATATTAATATTATTCAATTAGTATTTTTATATATGATCTAGTATTTTAAAAATGATTTTTTTAATTAACATTCTATATACATTCACGTATCTATGCGAAAGCAGAAATCACAATAGACAAATATATATCTGTACATAAATCGAATAAGTATTAATAAAATAAAATAAAAACTATTTTTAAAAAACCACGTTCTTAAAACAGACTAAAAAGTATAAAATAATTTCTCGTTGCCCCATACATATTTATTTTATTTATAACCTAATACAGATTCCTAACCCAATATAAATTGTCCTGAAAATTTGTGATTGTGAATTTTTAATAGCTATGGAAATAATTGTAAGATTCAAAATGAAAAACGTAGAGCGTATGCAATAGATAATAGTGAGGAATATATTTTTATAGTAATAATAATGATGTAGCAAGATATAAAATGAAAGAAATGAAAGATAAGAAATGAAAACAGCGATCAAACAAGTCCTTACAAGTCGAGGGTCATCACTTCGAGCATCTTCTGTAGGTAGACCCAAACCAAAGTTAGTGGATCCTTTGAAAGTGATTATTCCGATATTTTTCGATTTTTCGACTATTTTCATACTTTGCGTGACTAGAATGACCTTGTGTTGTAGGTCGCTGAATTCGTCTTAAAATCGGTAATAATGTCAGGCGAAAAAAAAATACATGGTTCCATTTAAAAAAGTGGAGTTGACCTTGACGTAGCTTCAGCACCTCCACCGATAAAAAAATAGGGTGGTCCAGTATGACGGCCATCTCGAACACTGAAACTTTTGTCTGAAACATTTTTGGATATGATCAATAGTTTGAGTGCTATTGCTCTGTAACACTTTATGTGCCTCACCCTGTATCTATTAGGGTGGTCCATTTTTTATTTTATTTTTTTGCGGGCCATTCGATCAAATTGTGACAAATAGACAAAAAAAATATCATAAAGGCCTCTCTGTAATCGGAAAATATTCAGAGGTCGCTACCAGGGCTTAAACAAAATTATTCTGAAAATGAATGAATTATATTATATTATATTTTTTATGATTATATTTTTTCCAACCTATTTGTCGGAATAGAAATTCGTTTATACTATTTATAACAATGTAACTTTATCTTAATTCTTTATAGCATGTTCAATCGTACTGATAGTGAAATTTGGCATGTTTTTCCGATGTTTGCTTACGACTAACAGCAGATACTGTTTTTGTCCTTCATCACATGTAATAGCCCGATTAAATTCTTCTATAAGAGCAACTCTTTGCTCTGCGGTGTCGTTTACTACACGGAATCCTTTGCAAATAGCGAAGCACTTTAAAAACCTTTCATCACTTTTCTACTCGAGTAAGTCCCGAGCAAGAAAAGTTGGTTCTATTTTGATTATTCCAAAAAATCGCAAGCTACTAGCGGTTACGAAGTCTGCCAATCTGATGTTAAGAAGGCTCTGGACTGTTATATCAGCTTTCACTCGACGACTCATACTCCCTGGGCGTGCTAATGATTCAGTCATTTCGCGCTTCGTCTTAATTGGAACGTCGTCATCGAAAAAAGACAAACAGATTACCTCCTCTGACTGATACCATAGATGGTTCATGAACTTTTTTAGGACGGTAGTGGCCACTTTAAGGTAGTAGTTTCGCCAAGGCCTTTTTCTATAGATTTTTTATTTTTATTTTGAGGACTCATGCAGGATACTATCAAATGATTACTTCCAAAATTTCAAAACGTTTCACCGTTCCTTTTTCAAGATATTGGCAATCAAAGATTTCATGGTTTTACACGTGTTCTTATGGAGAGCAGTGGGAAATTTCACATTTCACGCAATATCTTCGAAACTTTTCTACAGATTTTTTTTTATAATTCTCAATTAAGAACACATGACGAAGTGGGTAAAAAAAATCATGAATTTTGACCTTCTAGTTTCAGAGATATAGCGATTTCAATTAAGCAATGTCTAGGGATGCTAGGGCTACGAAGCGACTGGAGCAGACTAGAACTAGATTACAGTAGTGTGTGCATATTCGTATACGCAGAGTATCTACGCACTAGTAGCCGGAATGGATAGTCTGATACAAAAGTGATGGTTAGGTAACCATTATATTAGGCGTTTTCATCATTACTTTATAAGCTTTTAAATCCCGATAAGATGTACAATCTACATTATAAGGATATTTCGCAATATTTTGAAGCTTTCATCGATTGAGCGGAGAATAAACTCTTCAACGTGACTGTAGCGCGACTACTACCTTAAATACAATCCGATAGAGACCATAACATACTCGACACGAGTCGAGGCTCCATGGCGGGAAAAATATATAATAAAAATGTTAAAATGTTCGGTAGCGACCGCTAAACATTTTCCGATTACAGGGAGTAATCCCCGTACCGATTACACGGAAAAAAAGATCACCGTTGTGATATTTTTTTTTCTCTATTTGTCACAAGTTGATCAGGTGGCCCGCAAAGAAATTAAAAACAAGGTAAATAGTGGACCACTCTAATATATTTATATATATATATATTTGTATATTGTGATATTTGTTTTCGTATAGGCATATAAATATATGTAATAATAATCTACAAATGTATATTTATCTAGTTTTTTTCATTCATTATTTATTTAATTTGTATTATACATTTATTAGTATTGTAATGTCTCCACAAAAATCATCATTGCTCGGTCAATTTTTAGAATTTTCACCCAATCTTCATTGTAAATTAAAGTGAAGACTCTAGGCTATAAAACTATGCAATAAAGTCGTATTTTTGAAATTTCAAGCTTATAGACCCCTCAAAATATCTGACCGTTACAAAATCATTATTAATTTATTAGATTCATATATTTATTTTGTATATTTTTTATTGTTATTTCCATTATAGTGGGTGCTTCCCCTTTTTACGTGCCCACCTTATTCCATCTTATTTATTTTGTATATTGTGTTATTTGCTCTCCCATAGATACATTTTTATGTTTATCTAATATTTTCTTAATTTTTCATTTAATAATTTATCATTATATTTGTGTGTGTATATATATATATATATACGCATGTTCATGCACACGCAGAAAAAGAGTAGAGAAGCCAAAGCAAGTTGGCGAACGTATAAGAAGGCAAAAGAAACGAAAAAGTGGGAGCAAAAGAGGGTGGCCTTGATGAGAATAGCTCCACCGACTGACCATATAGCCCGGCGCATTGCGTCGTTACGAAAAATTTTAATCGCGAAACGATTGTTGGACCCCGTTTCGCATCTGCGTACGCAATACTTTTGGCGCAAGCTCATCTCGAATGCAAAAAAGCAGAGAATTTCCAACTATGTATACATTCCCGGTACCGGCATTTTCTCCCTTCCCGACTAGCAACTGAGAGAGCACGGATATGCTCCACTTTTCAGGCGAGGGCTATTCAACAATACTTGGAAAACAAATTTAGAAAAGAGGTGCGACAAATTCTAATGACGAATTTTCCATTTAGGTATCATCGACCCTTCGAAAGGAAAAATAAATGTTTCGTCACATTTCTAGATTGTACGAGTAAAGCAAAAAAAAAATCGTAGAAACTTTTTTCGGTGTTCCGGAAACTTGTGAAAGGCTGGAATTTTGAAGTTGTCGCATTTTGGTGAAAGATTGTGAATCAAAAATGTAATTTGCGTTAACGCGATATTACACATAACGCGAATGTGTGGGTGGGGGCTTATCTATATGAATAAATTACATATATGTAGAAGTGTGTGTGTTACTGTGTTTTCCAGGTGGGTGGTCTCGCTGCGTGTGCGTTCGAATCGCGACTTTCCCCCAAGCGTATCGCGTACGTCCGGCATGATGATGAGGTCCCGAGGGTGCCCCACGTTTACAGGCGCTGAATATGGAGTACAGAAGTCCAAACTCCACAGGGTAATCGGTAGAAAAAGCTCCCAGGAAATGGTTAAAAGTTCAGCTATGAAATTTCATCACAAGTATCGCTTCGATAAAAAGTGATCGAGTAATATAGTAATAGCCAGACCATGAATTAAAAGTGACCGCGATACTCCGATTAATCCTAAAGGAGTAAAAATTGAAATGAAGCAATCAAAGGACTGATCCATGTATGAAAATAATGGTAAATACTTTTCTACGTAACGTTATTGTTGTAATACCACAAACGGAAGCACGAAAAACGTAAGTTTCGAAAAAACAAAGAAAATAGGTCACTGTCTTTACGACTAGCTTCAAGATTGGTAATTTTTCAAATTATACATTATTTTTTATTCCATAATACATTAATAATTTGAACAACAGCTAATCTCTATGCTACTTGTTACGTCAGTGAACTATTTTCTTTGTTTTTTTAATACTTACGGTTTTTAAGTTAAGAAATTTATTTATTTATTTATATTACTTAAGACATTTTGGAAAGTTCCTCTAAAATTCGCTAAAATATCGTGAAATTTCGACATTTGTTCGGAATTCCAAAAATTTTACGAGATTTTAGCCAATCTCGAAGAAACTTTGGAAACTTTTGAGAAATATCATGAAACTTTGTAAAAGTTCAAACAATTCACCTAGTTTTTCTTTAAAATTCCGAATAAAATTAATTACAAGAGACTAGAAAGGTCTCACAAATACATAGTTTGAAGTTTCGTGAAAATTATTTCAACCGGTTTTCATTTTTATTTATTTATTATAATTTACAGCACACCTGCATTGTATTATATTATATTTCATACGTTTGATTGATATCGAAAGCAAACTGACGTTATTTTTCTGTCAAAATGAACATACGCATATATATAACATATTGTACATAATCTACACCAGCATGAGCGGACCACTAATTTTTCACAATTTCCCAAACGTTTAAGGTAGTCTCACCAACGCGTGTTTTAATAGTTTTTTTTTATTTTGAGGACTCATTCAGGACACTATTAAATGATTACCTGCAAAATTTCAAAAGGATTCACCGTTCCGCTTTCGAGATATTAGCAATCAAAGATTTCATGGTTTTGCACGTGTTTTTATGGGGAGCAAGTGAAAAATTTTACATTTCACGCAGTAACTTCGAAACTTTTCTACAGATAAAAAAAAACCACAATTACACAGGAACATATGATGAAGTGGGTAAAAAAATCATGAATTTTGACCGTCTAGTTTTAAAGATATAGCGATTTTAATTAAGGTCTTAGGCCACTCTAGAGGCAAAAAAGGGCATATTTTGTGATTTTTTTTCAGCGAAACCATAAAATAAATCGGAATTACAAAATAGGGGTTTTATTATAAACGTAATTTACAATACAAAATTATTTTTTTCACAGCGATACATGTCGAAATGGCGACTGTGCAGTATTTTTCCGATGACGCCTTTATTTCTGGAAGGTCAACGGTCGGACCAACAGCTTCTATAATTTTTGAGATATGATGAGACACTTTAGTTTTTTCAATTATATATAAGAATAGCTATAGAAGTACGTAGGATTTTTTTGATATATTTTTTTTTGTCAAAATGGCGCATTTATAAAACAAAAAGTAGAAAATGCCATGAGAAAATCGTCAGAAAATTGTTTATAAAAAAGGAACTATGCAATATAATTAAAAAATTCTACGTAGTGCCTAAGAAAATGTCATTCTAAATATGCAGTTAAAATTTCAAGTGAATCAGTTGAAATTTGTTTGAGTTATGAGTCCGGCCGACGTGAAAAATGTAGTTTTGAGATAAACGCGTTAAAAGTTAGTAGAAAGGCACGACATGAATTAAGAGTGGTTGCGCTAGAATTTGAAAATCGAGTTCTTAGAGATTTTCTGCACCCATAATCTTTTGGAATACAATTGTCTAGGTACTGAGGTACATTTTTAACAAAAAAAAAATCGATTTTTTGAAAATCCTAGAGTGGCCTAAGGCCTTAAGAAATGTCTATCGACGCTAACGCCACGAAGCGACTGGGGCAGGCAGACTACAGTACTGTGTGCATATCCGTATACGCAGAGTATCTACGTATAAGTAGTTGGAATGGATTGTCTGATAGAAAAGTGACGGTTAGGTAAACATTATATTAGGCGTTTTCATCATTACTTTATAAGTATTTATTACCTTAGACTACTACCTTGAAAGTACGAAGTTTGGATTCCTGTACTCTAACCTCTATAGCGGTCTCTCTCTCTCTCTCTCTGTCTCTCTCTCTTTCTCCCCCTCGCTCTTTTATTCGCGATGATAGCCGGTAATTTCGATGTTCCTCCGTGCCGACCGTCGATTTGCAAGGCCGCACGCTCTTCGCCAACTAAATAGATTTTATGTTGAAGGGCAGGTACCGCGTCGAGCCTCGTGCTCGTCAGATGACAGCATCGAACTGTGTCAGGGCGCGTCGCATGGTAGAAATCTGGCGAAAAGTTTGCTGTTTTACCCATGTTTCACTCATAAACGTCCTCAGCTCTTTATTCATTCAAAAAGGAAATAAACAATATTCAATGTTAATGACTGAGGAAAAAACTTGCGAGAAACATTCGCCAAAAAAAAAAAAATGAAAAAATCTATTTTTTCCCTCAACTTTTTCATCTGCCTACATTCATCATTCTCCCTAATACCTAAACATTGTTTCTGCGATTTTTTCCAGTACCCCTGCGACGTTTTACAACCCCTTGGCCATTTTTTACAACCCCTCCCTGCCCATTTTCATTTCTTTTTTTTTGTCCTCGACTCCCAAATGCTACCCCTCAGGTGTGTACAAGTGCTCACAAATTATGTATCGTTTGAAAAAAAAAAGACCTGCCTATGAAGGGTGAAAAAAAATGGTGGGACCAGCAGCAGGCCCCTGCGATTACGGGCTAGCAGGGGAGAAAAAGTACAAGCGCGACCCCACGGTACGCGTGCCTCGCACGCACTGAGAACTAGTGGAAAAAAAGCTTTACTGGGTGTCACACTCCTGGGTGGGGGTTGCAAAAAACCGTATCCATGCCTCGGGTGTCCTTTGGGGCCTGACGCGTGCCAGAGGTGGTTTCTTTTGTGTGTGTGTGTGTTTTTTTTACAGGTACACGTACCTTACCCCAAGGCACGGGTTGTCATCCAAGTCGTGGTGGTTGTCGGGCTGGGGAGGGCGGTGACTCGAGTCTTCCTGTGCTGGTTACACGCGTCGCGGATCGCGTGTGCCTCCACATAGGGTAGGTCAACCCTCGTGCAACTGTTTTACACTTGCTTGTTTCGTCTGCATAAATATATATATATATATATATATATAAACGCCTGCAAATTTTTGCATAGAACTGCACGTCTCGTTTTCATTTGCAGGTCGTCCGTACCCTATGGACGGCCTATTTCGCCCCTTCTCGACCGTAACTTTTCTCCCCCTCACGCCTTCACTTCCGCGCCCAACCTCCGAAGGACGAGCAAAAACTCCGGTGCACTCCACCCCCTCGAACGTATAACGATTCATTTCGATAGACTTTTCACAGAGAGTCATTTTTTTTAACCGCGATAATAAAAAGCTTCGGGATTTTTGCTAAGTTTTTTTATCTCTCATGAAGGACGCTTAACTTTTGTGGGAAATTGTATATTTTTGCACGTGCATAAAAACTTCATCACTTTTGAAATGTTCGTGGATAGCTTATCAATTATGTTGTAAAAAAAACATTTTATGCGTCAAGAAATTCTTTTTGAAACATACACAGGGTAAGTCCGGGGTAGTTGGCCATAATTATTTCAAGGTCCAGTTAAAATAAAACTACATATATGTAGATTGTAATTATATTTTAAATTAAACTATGAATGTTCAAGTATAGATGAATCAACAAAAATCTAATCACTTTTAATACGATCAACCTTAAAAATAATAAAATTACAAAATCACAACTGGCCATCCCTCCCGGAGCGTTCGGGAGAACGGGCCTTAGCAGTACGGGCGAGTTGGCCAGTAATTGATTCTGCTGATTCTCCTTTTTCACCGTATATTTTGTGCGTTTCAGTTCCTTTTTCTTCTTTTGTCCACACTTCGAACTCTTTGATTTGACTTAATTGGATAGGCTTTAGCAGCTGCATAAATTAATATTTCACCATTTTTCAAAGCGTTTATTGCGGCCTTTAACGACTCTGCGCTCCAATTCCCTCGGATAGCTAATACTTTTCTTTTCTGTTTATTTGGCATCTGAAATTAACACAAACATGTTTATCTTAGTCCAAAAGATATGAACTCATTGCTAGTAATACTATGGCCATCACACCTTGACCGAATGTGGCCATCTCTCCTCATTTTTCGGGAGAGATGGCCACACCAGCTACGTGACAAAATTTATGAGTCCTTGTAGTTATTTTGAGGTGACGTTCAAGCACGACTCATAAGCCATCCCAAAAACACATCATTTTTCAAAAACTACACAACCATAACTTGTAACATGAACTCTTTAAGTAATTTTCACACTAGGCAAAAAAGAAAAAAGAGGGATTTTACTTAACTTTGCTATTTTATTCACAAATATTTTTGCACGCACGTCTTCGTACACACGACTTGAAGTAAACTGAGTGATAGCTATCAACTCCTAGCGAGTGTTTGTAGAATTTTTTTCAGCTGGCCATCTCCCCCGGACTTACTCTATGTGGATACATATTTTTGAAAAAGTTTTGCAATTTTACAAACTTTTATCTGTCTATCTCTCAGAATATTCAATAAATTTTACACGCCAAATATTATTATTATTTTGATTATTGTATACAATAATATTTACAGTGGCATTTTTTACAGGGTCGAACGCCTGGCAAGTAGAACTTTGTTCAATTGGAATAAATCTATTTTACAAATCTTACACGTATAGTGCAAAAAACATTTTTGTATTTAACACGTTTGTTTGACATATTATCTACAATGTTCAAAAATGTTCACACGTTAAATATTAGTTTAGTATATGTGTATGTATATTTAAAACGATAACATTTGACGTGTGTAAAATATTTGACGCCCGTAAATATTTAAGACGACAATATTCGAGCGTTTAATATTTATTTATAACGGCTCAATCAAGCACAGGGTTCGCTAAGATAGCAGTGTGTTTTTTTTTCTTCGCTTAATATAAACATATGTCCCCTCAGGGATTTTGCAGTTACGAAACCTTTCGATACTCGAGTACCATGAACTTTCCATCCCCGAAGAAGATACGAGACCTTGATGAATGATCCATGAAGCCGAAGAGACGCCTGAAATAATATCATCAATTATAACTGCTCGGTTTCGCATCACTGCCAGGTACTACCGGGCTCCCATTATACCCTCGATCATGCGCCCACATATGTATTCTCGCATAGCCGCGATGGAGTGAGAGAGAACTTTTCTCGTTTCCAATTTGGCCAATGACCTTAGGGACTTGCGAAAATGCAATTCGCGAGGACAACGTTCGTTGTTCGTTAAAGATACAAATTTAATAACTTAACGAAGTTTACCACGACTTCAATCGTGGATCGTACCTAGGGGGTGCCAAATTCCAACCTTTCGAGTGCATTAGCCACCGAACTGTCCGAGTAACCTCGAGGCGTATTCGAGGTAATTCAATCTACAGGACGTTGTAAAAATTAATTTTCCGGGCAACAAAACATCCCGGAACTTTTTTACATTCCATTTCGCAAAAAAAAAAGAAATATCTTTCCAAATATGTTTCCGTTTCTTGGATGGTATAAATTTATAAAAATACTAAGACCCTTAATTTTCTCTGGTAAACAATTGACAGCTGTGCACTCTGCCATTTTCTCATTTTGTGGGAATTTAACACAATTTGATTTTATATTTGCATACATGCATACGATTTTAGAATACATCATTTTATGGGAGATTCAATTATATCTAATAAGATTGAATAAAATTGAATTTATTTTATTTTATCATTCCGAATGAGATAAAATAAAATACATTAGTGATAATAAAATTCATACGCTATTTATGTATTTACTGCATACTTTTAAAATCTACTATCTTATACTGGACTCGATGCTAAATATTATATTTCGACTACTGTACATCATTTATTTATTAAATACATACATAGATCATATTAATATCGCACATTAAAATTAAAATACTATACATCATTTATACAATATTGTATTACAAACACTTTGTACTAATTTTAATCCGAGCAATAAGTTGTAATCTTAAAAAAAGAACTGCATCAAAAGTGTCGTTACACCATCGAATAATTAATTCACAATCGCTCCAAAAAAAAGTGCTGGAATCTCGCGGAGCGGTCGAGAAAAAGAATACAAAAGAGTGGAAAACGGTAGAAGCGGAATTCCGCGTGACGAGCAGGAGGCTAACGAATAAAAAGTGAATTATATGAGAAGCCTGTACACTTATTCGCTTATTCGTATAGGATCAGAATGCAAATGACGTTGGACGGTACGTCGGGTGTTCCGCAATCATACGAACAACCCTCTCGAGTCATCCTCTCCAAATCTTTGCCACGTTTTCCCGGATCCTCTCTCATTCTTTTTCTCCTACCCTCCTCCGTTACCTTTTTTTTTGCCGCTCATCCACTCGGTGCCTTCGGTCTTGTTTATTTTTTAATTAAGCCTACTACTCGCTGCTCTCGTATACCATCAAACGGGGCGGGTTCCCCTTGCGGATTCAAGAGAGACAGAAAGAGAGAGAGAGAGAGAGAGAGAGAGAGAGAGAGAGAGAGAGAGAGAGAGAGAGAGAGGGAGAGAGAGAGACGGTTTTCCGGGCAACCCGGTTGAGGCTTGGCAAGCGGAGGATTAAAAAAGGTCCCTCTCGGAGTTATTAAGCTAATAATGCGTCCCGGACCCCTGCATTACCGGCAGAGCCATGACCGTGCCGCGCTCCCGTGCAATGTCGAATAAAAAAAGGCCATGGTTAAAAAAAAGGTGGGATGAGGGCTGGAAGAAGAAGAAGAGTGAAAAAGTGAGATAGACAGGTAGTACATACATAGCCGAGTTAAATTCCCAAGTGATGTTATATATACCGGAGGGGGGGGGGGGGGCAGGGAATGAGAAAGGTCGCGGCAAAAAATCACTTGGGCACGCGCTCACACGCTTCGGCCTCCATAAACCCCTCCCTGCATCCCTAAGATCCCGTATAAGCCTCCCAGACTCGTCTGCGGGAGAGCGAGTGGAACGGGTCGATCGGTTTCTCATCAATCCGAGCACTCGCTCGTAAAGTAGGCAAAAAGGGACAAAAAAAGAAAGAAAAAAAAACAGAAGGGACAAAAAGCAGAGGAATTCGAGCAGGCTAAAAAAAACTAAGCTAATGGGCTACCTGAAGGTAAGCTCATCCCTTCGATGGCTGCTTTATACGTACACACGCGGACCCAACCGCAGAGCCCAAACGAGAGCAAAGCGAAAGAGACCCGCAAACACCGTGTAAATACGGTAATAAAAAAAAGAAAGGGCAAGACAAAAAAGGCAACAGCAGCAACAACGGCACGTAGAACCAAAGCCTGAACTTTTGTTCCGAGTGGATTAAGTTGCGGTTGGGAGAGATCGTGCACTGGTAAACGAAGAAAAAAAGGACATTCGAGTCAATTAAGAGGGAATTGCAATATTTTGCGGGGGAAAAAAATGTACGTCCTGGTGCGGGGTATGTGGAAGAGTGAAATAAATAATAATGCAATTGGGATTGGGTTTTTGGATTTTCTTAATTTGCACGAGTAATTAATTAAGCGATTTAATGAAAAAATTGAGTTATGTTGTCAAATCAAATCACACTAATGGAGTTATCAATGGCTTTTAATATTCATGGGAAAAATGAAAACTTTTTCTTGCTCGGATCTTTTTGGGCTCGTGTATAAAGTATTTGCTTGTGCGTGTGTGTTTGTTTATTTCTCTTTATTTATAGTAAGCCACTCATAATAATCAATGACTTTCGACAATTAGAGAGAAAATAGAAAATTTTGGCTATTTCCGTTAATGCATCCAATATTTGTTTTGGTATTTGGTTGAGTTATTAATTACGTAACTCGACATACACATTAAGTAATGTTATTGATATCGTTTCATAATCATTCAAAAAGTGAATGTTCGTGATTGCGTGGATTTTAATTTGTCCATCAAGCATATCTGACAACCTATGCTTGATGCACAAATTAAAATCCACGCAAACACAAATCTTCACTTTTTGAATGAATATGAAACGTTATAAATAACATAACTTAATTTGCACCTTGACAAAGCGTATTTGGTTTGTGGTTGCGCGTTAGGTGGCCTAATTAATAAGCTCTGACGATGAAAACTAGCAATTTGTGTAACGTTTAAAAAAAGAAGAGGCTTCCGAAAGCCGTAGATATTTCCATTATCGTTAATTATCAATGGGAATAATGATAGTGTCCTCGATACGTTAAATTGGCGGAGAAGGGTTGAATTTTTTCATCTCCTTGAGAATATATCTCGTCGTTTTTAACGAGAATTCATACGAGGGAATAAATTGAATTTCCGCGAAGTCCCAATGAACACGAACTCTTGAGTCCTTTCGATGGATTACTCTATTCGATAGAATTTCTAACTTTCAGTATAGATTCGCACGCCATAGTTTTATCACTATCACGCGATGAAACGATAAGAAAATCGCAAAAATAGTCTTTCGATGGTTTCGAATTATAGCCAACATGTGAGATTGTCACTCCTTTCTTTTTTCTTCCCCGTTCTATATTCGCGTTTCTCAATATTCGTCGAGGCACCTGGTGTTGATGGGTGTCTATTCAGGTACCCGAAGAATAAGCTATACCGATTTGACACGGACTGATGATGAATGTGCTTCCGAATATCCTTTCAGATTATTTTATGTTTTATCGATCTACCTACGACGTTTTTGTTTTTGTTTTGTAAATAAAAATACGCCGTTGTCGTCAAGGGATACGGACGAAAAAACATTTGTGGGGATGGATTGTTCGGACAACACGCGATATTGCGTGCTTTTTCCATTGCTGCGGTATCGAATTTTTTTTTTTTTTATAGGTTTGAATAGGCAGTTCAATAGGAATAACACGTTTTGCAGCAATACCCATACTTATTAGTAGGGACAAGTGCGGAACATGTGGATGATTTCCAGAATGTGGAATAAAACATTTTTTATATCTAAGTAGGAAAAGTTAAAAAAAAAATGTAACATATCAGTCGTGTTACGGGATAATCAACCTTTCTTAAACAAAAATTCTAGTCTCAATATCACTTAAATTTACGAAGATAATTAACTTTTTTTTAAAACATCACTTTTGTCGATAGGTTCAACAGTCAATTATACCTATGGACAGACAAAATGTACCTGTAGACGGTGTTGTACCTAGGGACGATTCACATTAATTAAACAATACGAAAGTAAAAAACAAAAATAGACCTATAAAATCAACTTTAACACTAGATTTACCAGACCAGTCATTTTGACTGGTCGTGCAATTTCAATTCAAAATTCCTACTGCATGTAAATTTGCTTTCCGAAATGATGTTATGACTTTTGTAGCTATAAGTAGAGAATACATTTTATGAACTTAATGTTACTTTATATATATTCGTAAGAAATATATTTTTTGTTATTGACACTTATACCAGTACCTGGCCTGGTAAATCTAGTGTTAAACAAACATAAACATACTCTATTATACTTATTTGTATACATTTGGACACTCTTCATACACATTTCGAATAGATTCATCGCTATCCCTATCGTTTCCTAATATGAAGCATACCACGCAAACGAAAGATTCATTCTCTTCATTAGACTCAAAATTTTCTCTGTGTGACTTCGGAATACACCTAATATGATAGTTATGATCACAAAAACTACATTTGAGCATTTGGTTTCGTAGATTGGAATAAGTTTTTCACTGAAAAATAAAACAATACAACTGATTAGAGCAAAGCCAAGCACAAAATGACAACATTTTATACCAGTGGACAGTCCACAGGGACAATTATGTTTTTGTCCACAGGTACAAATTCAGACATAATAAATAAAACTGTTTGACTTTGAGGTTAAAATCGACTTAGAACCCGCGTAAAAGCACTAACTAAGCAATAAACAACACAGATTTTACTGCACACACGATCAAACCGATATCGTAAGTATTTTCACGGTAAAACTCTTTAAAATCAAGCGTAAATACTTACTTTTTGGGGCAAAAACTTTCACAGCCGGCACAACGTCCACCGTACAGAACACAACGATGGCGACATGTAAAATGTATCAACCATAGACAAAGCTTCACGGGCGCGTTGATATTAGAATTTTACACAGGTGCAAACGTCCATAGGTACAGCATTTGCCCCTAATGATGTTCTATGTCTGCTGATAGATGATAAAATATATGTGTGTAATGTGTAAATAAGAGGAATATATCTTTTTTAATAAAAATAAAAGATATTTTATCAAAATAATTAGCTCATATTTTTATTTGCAAAAAAAAATCTTCGTCTCATTTGAATAAAAATATATTAAATATTAAATAAATTTAAAAAAACATGGGTTGTATTTATGTTACAGTTAAAACCCGTTTTCAGTTTAAATGCGTTTTCCCTAGTGAAAACTGGTACTTAATGAATGCCTTCGTTACACCTAGGTTTTCCTCGTGAAAAACTATAATTTACTGATAAATAAATTTGTATTTTTGTATTGTATTTGTTCCCTACAGGGATGTGGTAGGATTTGGGGACTCCCCAACAAATTTCTGCACGGGATACATATATATAAAGGCTATCTCAAAATAACCTAACATTTTAAATGGCGCGGCATTTTTTTTTTTGTGGCGAACATAGAGTACTAATCTTTTACAACTGGCATCAGGAAGTATTGAGGTTTAATCATGAAGAATCATATGATCAAGCAACGCATAGAAGTTGTAAAAATTGTGAAAGTTATTGCAGACGAAGTTTCATGGCTGTTTTATCTTGCACCGCAGTGATGTGAATTGTCCACCAATATCGTGCGATTTGACGCCATTGGACTTCTTTCTTTGGGATTTTCTGAAAGGGAAAGTGTATGTAAATGATCCACAGACCATTCCAGAGCTTAAGGAAGCAATTGGACGCGCCATTAATGAAATTAGTCCGAAATTATGCAAAAATGTGATTGGAAATTTCGTCAAAAGAGTGAACGTTTGCAAACAGGAACGAGGCGGCCATTTATCGGATATTGTGTTCCACACATAACCTCCACGTTTGTACCTTATGTTAAAAAGAAAATATTCGTACTTTTCAAATAAATAATATGTCTTATTAATAAATTAAAATGTCAGGTTATTTTTTGACACCCTGTACATCACATGTTTTTCTTAATTCATATATCTTCATCTTATTCAAATTGAAATTTAAGATAATTATCTTTATAATATATCTTTTATTTTTATTCAACTTATATTTCAATTTAAATTTATTTAAATTAAATATATTGTCGATCTCAGGAATTAAGATGAACTGCCGATACCAATCCTCATAAATAAGTTACGACGCAATTTTGCGTGTACAAGTGTACTTCAATCACTATATTTTTGCCAAAAAAATATTCACGACTCTCCTAAAAACTGTTAAAAAAAAGACAACGTTCGTCATTATAAATATTGCCCATTCCACCGTCATTCACAGTGTTATAACGAATGAATTAAATCTTTCAGGGTTTGCATACTCGTATCGTGCGAAGCACGCGCGATCCAAAAATAAATATATTGGGAAATATTAATATCGAAGTGCTGAGATAAATTTAACGACGAGGTGGTTTTTAACGATATTCGTGATGAAGAAGAAGAAGTTCCAAAAATAACCGGGAGAGAGTATGCACGTTATATCTGGTGAATTATCGAACGGTGTACGCGCCGCGTCTCCGCAATAAGAATGGCGGTCGTCAAGTGGTAAAGGAAAGAAGAGACGATGGGCTTTCGGTATGGAAAGTGGCTCGAGGAGGGCGGAAGGTGGCAAGGAAAGGAAAGGCTGCACGGGGGTGCCGTAGGAGGCTGAAAGAAGGTTGCCGGCGTTTGTATTCGTTCTTGGCGAGAAAGGGAGGAAGGTCCGCGAGTGGTCGTCGTAGAGTGTAGATAAAGATGGGGAGAGAGAGAGAGAGAGAGAGAGAGAGAGAGAGAGAGAGAGAGAGAGAGAGAGAGAGAAGAGAGAGAGAGGGAGAGAAAGAGAAGCCTGGAGGCCTCTTTATCTCTCTCCTCTCTCTCTCTCTCTCTCTCGCTCCCTCTCTCTCTCTCTCGCTCGCCCTCTCTCTCTCTCTCTCTCTCTCTCTCTCTGTCTCTCTCTCTCTCTCTCTCTCTCTCTCTCTCTCTCTCTCTCTCTCTCTCTCTCTCTCTCTCTCTCTCTCTCTCTCTCTCTTCGTTAGCACTCTTTCTCTCCTCCCCGACTTTCCCTGGTCGTCGTCATCTCCGGGGCGATTTTCCGCGGCACCTCTAAGAGAAGGGGCCAATGAGACGCTGGGCGTCGGTATTGATCCGAGGCGTCGTCCAGGAGACGCCCGCTCCAAGACGCCCGGCTTCGGGACTGCCGGTGCTCGCGTGTGTTCCTCGACTCCTCGGCTGCCCGGCTTTTCTGTACGACGCGACACATAACACTCATACTTTTATGCCACCTACCGGGCTAGTAAATACGCGAAAGTACCGCGCGCAAGACAGAGTAAGAGAGAGAGAGAGAGAGCACGGCTCGTAATCGATAAAAAAAAAAAGGACGATCAACATTCTTACCATTTTTTTATTTATTTTTGTCTCGTGCTCAAAGATACTTCTTATCCGGAGAAAAGTAGAATAAGTTTGGCAGTATGCCACCTTAACCTAACAACAGGACTCGGGATTTTTTTTTTAGGTTTTCTCAAGTACTGCGGGGATTCTTATAACTTCGTAATGTCTTTTCCTCAGTCGAATATTATATATTTATATATATACATCTGCATAAATAAATAAGTACTTAGATAAATATCAACATAACATATATTCAACCTTTCGTGTGTCAACCTTTCGTTCATACACTGGGTCATTTTCGCCTGAACGAATTTTAAAGGTAACGCTCATTTTTCCAAAATGGAGAATTTTCAATAATTGTGTACAACAATATAATGTAGTATTTTCCGAATTTTAATTATGCAAACATGTTAAGAAGTATTGAAAGTGATCTTAAAAAATACCCGTGCAGAAATATTGTCATGGATACAGCCGATTCGGACTAGGATCCTGGTTTTCCAAACGGGAGATCCAATCGGACATCGGATCGGATCCAGAAGCGAAATGTAACGCTCGCAAATCGTATTTCAGCCAGGATCCTAATCCGGAACTATTAAGGACTCTAGTCGAAATCCAAATAGAAACTTTGCATAGGATCCGGGCTAGAATCCCGAACTTTTAGAACAAGATCTAGTTCGATATCGAATTAGATCCTAGGGATGAATGTAAAAATCACCAGGAAATTCCGATCCGTATCAGCTGGAGACGCTGGACGTTTTTTGAAATCATTTATTCAAGAATCTGAAAAAGATTAGGTAAAAATTGGTGTTACAGTATAACTCTCAAAACTTCTATATTTTGATAATAGAATTTCGAACAAAATTCTTTACATTTAATAAAAATGTTCGAAAAAACAATATATAGACCTTGAGAGACTTATATTTCCTGGAGAAAAGTGATATACGTTATTTATTCTAAGTAATTATATTTAAATTAAATGGAGATCGTTCGAACTAAGAAAATATGTAGTTAACATTCTAAGAAAAATATATTTAATACGTATTGAAATACGTATTACAAATTCTTGTCACCACGTCTGCGCCTTGTGCTACGTAGTGGGCGCCATCTGGATTCCGATGAGGATACCCCTCCTAGGGAATCCGCATCATATCCCGATCGGGATCTGATCGGAATTTAGGTATCCCTAAGAAATTTCTGCACGGGTATGATGAAAAAAATAAAAGTGGGCCGAAGGGCTGTTAATGGCAGGTGGATGAAGTACCATCCGGGTGAAATTGATCCGGTGTGTCAAAATCGTGACCAGACATGATATTACTTGTAAAAATATTTTTCTTTTTTTTTTGAAGAATGATTCCAGAAAAGCGATATGTGCAAATAGTATATATATTATAATATATACTTTTTTATGTCCACTGTATATATTTGTTGAACATTACTAATATTATGATGGTATCAGTAGATATTTGAAATAAGCTATTATATCAAATGCTTTGCAAGAGGATTATCCTTTTTTTCGAAGACATACGATATATATACATATATATATGAGTTGGCAAATAAGTTCGTTCGGTTTTCTACATGCCGTTCATACGTTCAAAATCAAACGAACTTATTTGCCAACCCAATATATGTATAGTGGGAGGAAAAGTATTTGCACACATCGCTTTTCTGGTCCAAGCTTACAAAAAGATTTTTTTTCATAGCATTCGATTTAATAGCTTATTTTAAATATACAGTGGGTAAAAAACGAATTTGCGCATCGCGTGCTTTTTAAATTAACCTACGAAAAAAAATAAAATGGTTTAGCCTTTAATTTTTTTCGAAAATTTTTTTCCAACATTTTATTTTGCTTCAAAAAAAAAATGCTAAAGTATTTTATTTTATTTCGCAGGATAATTTGAAAAATACGTGGCGTGCAAATACTTTCTTTACCCACTATATATTCATATCATCATAATATTGATAATATTTGTTTAAAAATGTCTATGCATAATTCCGTAGAAAAAATTCGAGTAAATTTCGAACGCAAAATATTTACCAAAAAAGCGATTTGAATCAACGAAATATGTTCCATTCTGTTTAATGACTTTCTGCCATCTCTTCATGAGCTTTATTATCCCTCTTTCATAGAAGTTCTGAGATCTTTGCGCGAAGAAGTTATCCAAGTAGTTTTTGAGAACGTCTAGGGAACTGAAGGTTTTATGATTCAAATTGTTCTGTAACGCCCGGAACAAGTGACAGTCTGAAGAGGCAAGGTCCGAACTATATGGTGGATGCATCAAAACATCCCACCCAAGTTGCAATAACTTTTGCCGGATCACTAGAGAAACGTGTGGTCTAGCCTTGTCCTGGTGGAACACAACGCCCTTCCTCTTCGCCGATATGGGCCACTTTAGATCGATTGCTTGCTTTAATTTGGCCAGTTGTGATCGGTACTTGGCCGAATCAATCATTTCGTTGGATCGCAGCAGCTCATAATAGACTATTCCTTTCCAATCCCACCAGATACAGAGCATGACCTTCTTCGGGTGTAATTCAGCCTTTGCGGCCGTCTAAGCAGCCTTTCCGCGCTTCGACCATAATCATTTTCGACTGATATTGTTGTAGACAATCCACTTTTTATTTGAAACAATTTAAGTTGTAAAAACAGTCGAAAAATTCAAAAGTGCGCAATTTTGTTTTCTTTTTGTCGGGGATGAAAGTTTTTGGTAGGGGTCATAACTACAACTGCACTTTATAATTATAAAAACTCGACTTTTTGTGTTCAGATGCTCCAAAGTTAAGATTTCGTGTCGACAGGGTGAAAGCCGGGGTAACTTTAGGCAGTCAAATCACCAAGATAACTTTTTAAAAATAATAATAATAATAATTTTTTCTTGTACTTTGAAACTTCTATTTTTATGTATAAAAAGATTAAAATATGAAGATAGATTTGATTATGAAAAATATTCTTGAAAATATGTGCAATAGATGGATACTGATGCCTTAAGAATGGTTCCATTTGATGGCACTTGAGCTGCAAATATCGCATGCTGAAATTAGGTCCATTAAATTCTTTTCGTTCGGTTCGTGCGGCACCGAAACATCAAGCTTGTTTATCATCCCAAGCTTCCGGAAATGTCTCGAAAAAGTGGATCGGTTAAAGTTGAGGTTATGCCCGATCGCTGTAGTCGCCAAATGCCAGTTGAACTCGATTAAATCCTTGATTTTATTGACATCAGTATTGACCGGTCGATCGAAGCGAGGAGCATTTTGGAGATCAAAATCTCTACAACGAAATTTCGCATATCAGTTTCGACACACACGTTCGCTTACGGCATTCCCTCCGTACACGGCGCATATGTTTTTGTGAGTTTGTGACGCATTTTTAGCTTTCCGGAAATAAAAAAGCGAAATGCATCGAAAATACACGGTTTTTTCTTCCATGTTCAAAATTAAACTTCCTATACGGCACAAGTTTGACCTTTCATCTAATATACGACACTACATATGGTTGCCGCGTGTGCGAGCGCACAAACAACTGCGAACGATATCTGTCCGAATTTCGCGACGGAATTATGCATTGAACGAATAGTGGACCTGAAAAATTATTCGCGCACCCTGCTGCCTTTTTCAACACTTTTTTTCGCTATTCCCATTAACATATACATATTTTATATCGACATTAGTAGACAGAATACTATGTACTAATGATAATATCATTAGTAAATGATGCAAACACTTTTTTATACCCACAATATATCTTTTTTTAATATTATCAATATGATGGATATATGCGTATTGAAACTATTGTACATTATAATACAGCCAAGTTGGAGTGGGCGTCGATAATCTGAAGCCACATTTCATCCTCGCATTTTTTTCGGTCTCCGTTTTCGGTACTTTGTCAATGAAAAGGGTCGCTTGTATCACACCTGAAAAATTCTTTGGGGGCGGCATTGCAAAATCCTTGAAATTCCGTCGCGACACGTCTGCATCTCGTCAAAAAGACGCGACGTGAGAAAAGAAAAGAAAAAGAAAGACGAAGGGCTACTTGCGCTGCAGTTAGAAGAGTATGATAAGAGAATCATGTAGGATTATTCGGGGGAGCAAGCCATGCAACGCGTATATGCTCGCGCACTAGTCCTCTCACTCTCTGTGCACACAGATGATACTTATGGCGCGTCTTGTGCACCATTCGGGTATAAGCGTATTCGGAAGAAATGTTCAGCCCCTAAACGTGGCGTGGGTTTGGTGAGATTTGTCGATATCGGCGAAGTTCCAGGTGAAAAAGATATAGGAATAAGGAAGGAGAAACGAGAGCAGACGCTTGAAGATTTAGGAGGATTGCGTATAGACTAAGCCAGGTATAGTAAAAGAAGGATCGGGAGGGCTGGAGGGGCCTTCCTTTTATTTTCCTTCAATTTCCTTCCTTTCAGGTTATTCCATCAGGCTTTCCATTAATATTAAAACGGTAGCGCACGCGTAGCCTCGCCGAGAGCCGTTTCAAAGGTGGTGGAATTCAGGAGGTGCAGGGGGTGGCTTTGGAGGGCGAGAAGGGCTGAAGGATTGAGAGGGTGGTCTGGGCGGACCTGCCACAGTCTTGCGAGCCTCGAGGAAAGCCAGCCCGTCTATACACAGACGCTATTTTCCATCTCGTTTTATTCACTCTCCTCAACCCTCTCGAGGCAGCTCACCTTTCCCGTTTCATACCTCTCGCGTCTTGCCCTCCCACGCACTCTCTTCTCAACCCTTGCAGCACTTGCGCCCGCTCCTGTACTATAGGCAAACGGCTAGGTGAGACCGTGCGATGCCCCGGCTGTTTGGCTCGTTTTTCACCTTGATCTTCTAGAGTTACCAATTTCAACTGGCTCCTCTATCAGGGCTTCTCCGCTGCAGCCATCTCAGCCCGCCCCTTTTCGTCCCCTGACGCGAGATCCGATGCCCCCTGCCATCCCGAAGTCCCTCTGAACGCGCCCCCGCGCCATCCACGCGACCGTTCTTTCGTGTTAAAAGATCGCTCCTAGGATCTTTTCTCATAGCATGCAGCTCCCGAGACATATCTTTCTACGATGATTGCTTCTCTCTTTCACGTTATGCAGTTTTGGGGATATGTCTTTTGATGTGTGCCTATCGAGGGCTTGCTTGGTCGGCGTTTTCGTTAGTGACCTATGTCGAAAGGTTGCAGACCCTTTGCGGCCATTATCATTCTTTTAGGTTTGGCTACTTCCATCTTCTTTCTACCTCTTTGGCTTCTAGCTTGCGATCAGTGTCGTGGTCAGGCTCAGGATCATGGCCAGGCTATAGCTGCAAGGAGGCTCGATAGTACATGCGTTTCTTCTTGCTTCACAATAATGAAGAGTGTCATAAGTAAGAAGATTGGAAGTTGGAAAAGAAAAGACTGGTGATAATGGAGATTGTCATAGGTAAGAAGATTGGAAATTGGAAAATAAAAGACCGGTGAATCATTCTTTTGATATTTGCCTGCTTCCATCGTCTGCCTACGTTTTTATCTTCAAGCTCACGATCAGTATGTTGATCAGGTTATGATCACGGTCAGGGTTTGGCCGCAAAGCCATTCGGCAGTACGTGCGTTTCTTCTTCCTCCAGTGAGGACGAGAATTATCGTTGACAGATATACTTTTGATGAAGAGGCTTTTTGAAGCTCTCAGAAAATACGGTCGATCAATAAAACCTTCTTCAAGTTTCGTCGCGGATAGGAATCGTCTATGATGGATTATAGATCAGACTGGGTAAGAATTTTGTGTACATTTCAGCTCATACGAACTGATCTAGCATGTCGAATGTATGGTGGGTTCTAGATTGGATCTTAGTTCGCTCATGCGATGCTGGAATGCCGAAATCATGGCATGTTGCACGCTTAGACGGTAGAATGTTGCGGATTGATGATAACTATCGCACCGCGAGGGTTTGAAATAGTATAGCGAACAGAATCGCGGCAGTAGAGCACTCGGCCATGGCCGAGAATGAAAGGGCCGTTGTATCAAAATCGTGAGAACTTTTTGTCAAACCGGTAATAGCACAATGTAATGTCATTCCCATCCAAAGGTAGCTTGAACTGCCACGATGAGTGAGCGAGAGGGAGAGAGAGAGAGAGAGAGAGAGAGAGAGAGAGAGAGAGAGAGAGAGAGAGAGAGAGAGAGAGAGAGAGAGAGAGAGAGAGAGCGAGCCTTTCCCTCTGTCTCTCTTTCAGGCAATGGTGCTCTGACCCTTTCTTGGCGACCCTTCGACACACACATGTGATCCCTTCTTGCTGGCGCGCAAATATCCCCTCAGGGTCGACCAACGGTCAGCGAAGCTACGTCGCGTAGCCTCAACTCCCCTCCGAGGAGCTCGCTAGACGGAGGGCCACTCCATTCACTGAAAACTGTATAGCGCTGTACGGATCGACGGTTGTTTTCGAAAACCGGTTTCTTTCGCGGCGTCCCGCCACATGATTTTTCGCCAGTATTTTTATGTATCGGCCGCAAACTAACAGTAACCTCCAGTCCCGGGGTAACCCCTTGCTCGCGCAACCAGTTTGACCGGTCAGCCCGGACCGTTTCCCAGGTGGTCACTTTCTGGCCACCCTAGTTTCTGCTCACATCGCGACCCTTCCGCACTTCGTCTCTCTTTCTTTTACATTCCTCTCGTCGTCCGGCTTCTATTGCTGGTACATTTTGCAAACTGGCATATCTCTCTCTCTCTCTCTCTCTCTCTCTCTATCGTTCTTCTGTTTCTCTCTCTCTTTCAATTGATTCCCTTCCGCATATCGACAAGGACAGCTTTACTGTCCTCAAAAAATTATTGTTTCAACACGAAAAAAGCTATAAAAATCAAGAAAGCATTTTTTCCTCGCCCCATTTCAACATTCACCGTGTTCGTTCCGTTTGAGAATTATAGATGCTATTGGTGAGCTAAGACCGGGTTGTTAAGTGTATTTTCCGCGAGATCTGCGCTGGAGACCATCCGTCTTAGTATCTGCCTCGGGGTGGGCGGTGAAATATAAGCTGGATCCACGAGGAAAGATAAATGAATCCACACCCAACCTCCTCTTTCTCTCTCTCTTTCTCATCCTAGAGGCCTCTCGCCCTCGCACCCCCTCTTTCTCACCCTCAACAGCGTCGTCTCGCTTTCTGTAGCTCTTGCTTTAAAACTATACCCGACGACCAAGAAACTCAGGACCTGAGGGAGGATCTTCGGCAACACACTACCACGCACTTGTTCCTTTTCGAAATTCTCGATAAGAATAACACCGCTATGTATTCTCAACTATGTCACGACTTAAGAGTGCCTCGACATTAATTCCAAAGAATATATCGACACTTCCGGTGTCAAAAGTTTCCATTTTTTTTCGTCACAAATTCGCCACTTTCACCAACAAAGATGATAAAAATAGTTATTGAAATAGTGGTAAGAGAAGCAATAATGGTCAATGGTTATGGTAAGCAATAGTCATAGTAATTATAATAATTACTATTATTTAATACTTTGTATTTTATGTATAAAGTATCCGACTGATGATAAAGATGAGAATGATAATAAAAGAAATAGTAATAGAAATGATAATTATGATGATAATAATAGTATTAATAGTAACTAATAGTAACTAGTCACTAACTAATATTAATAGAATATTAGTTACTATTAATATCATAGATTATTATTATAATAAAATATTACAGATATTAATGCCAATAGTAATAATGATAAGAATAATCATTATTGAATTCCGTATAAAAAATTAACGAAATGAAGTATGAAGTATGAAGAATTAACGAAAATTAAAATACTACAATATTGCTCTTTCTTTAAAAAAATTATTATACAATAATTATTATAAAATGTATTATAATTAAATTACTATATTAAAAATGATTACTAAATTATTTTAGAGTTATTATGAGAAATTATTTTTGAAAACTATTTTTCGCTCTGATTACGGTCCTTTATTATTTCAAGTCCAAATTTAATTGTTTCAATTGAGGAAAATGAAAGCTTGTGAACGCAATTGTTGTTTTCTCGCAAACTAATATCCAATAGGGCTACACACGTGTGGCGCAAGTTCTCCGTCATCGATTGTGGTCGAGGACTCTTGATTTCGTTTTTTTTCTTTTACGAACCGCCATTTGGCAAAGGGCAACTTCTCGCGTATAAGTTTCGCAAGTCCGCGCGAAGACACACAAGTCTGGCCTTAGCGCCTTCCGGGCGCTCTCTCTCTCTCTCTCTCGTTTTCTCATGACTTTGCCATACACGGGCCGTCACCCCCGAGTTCCCGATAAGCATCGCTTTGCATACGATCGCCATTTTGCCGTGGCATAATTTAAATTTCGTTTCATTGTTTTGTCGCTCTTCTTGCTTGTCGCTCACTTCCCCGCGGGGTTCTCGGCGTACTCGAGCGTCTCTATCCCCTTCGCCCCTCCATCCATGGTCCCTTTCGCCCTCGCTCTGCCGAGTCTTTCTGCTTCGTTCTTCGCTGCTTCATCTCTACTCCTTCCCCCGGCTGCGCTCGCATCAGCGGCCCATATACAACCGAAGCTTTTGTGCTTCCTCGACGCGATCGCGGCCATTTGCATGAAATTAGAATTAGAATTTTCTTGCTGGAAAATTGGCCGACGTCTACGACGGCGACAGTGCCTCGTTCCAGCCAGCTCGCTCGTCGTCTCGTCCTATACCATCCACCATCTTTTGCCACCCTCTCGAGTCCGTCGTAGCCACCCCCGAAACACATCCCCTCGGTAACTGCCGCGATCCACATTCACCATTTTCCCTTGGATACTCGAATTCGCCCCCCTCCTCCCTCCCACTCTCCTTCTCACTCTTTCTTTCTCATCTCGGTGGCCAGGGGCTCCGCTCCGAAATTTTAATTAGTCCCCATGACAAAAATTATACCCCCAGCCGCTTGCGTAACTCCCACTGTGTTCGTTACGCGGGCGAGTCGTCATCTTTAAGTACAGGGCTGGGCGCGCGAACGGCGATGAAGAAAAGAGCGGGGGCTGCAAAGAGCCGTGGAACACAGCCGTCACGAGGAGGAACGATCTCCACATAACGTATAGGGTAAACACGATAGGGATTCTTCGACGAAGAAACGACTCGTTAGTGGAACACGAGAGAGAGAGAGAGAGAGGGAGAGAGAGAGAGAGAGAGAGAGAGAGAGAATGGAGAATCGCGTCCGAGGCAATAACCGGAGCTTGAGTCTTCGCATGTGTGGTACACACGTTTTGCCCTCGCTACACTCAAGCCCTTGAATGGGATCCGCATGATGGATGAATTTGAGTGTAGAACGTTTTCGCTGATGGTTTGGATCCAAAGTCGAAAAGTGAGTACTGGTTTTCATTATTTAGGAGATTGATCGAGTTTGGTGGTATGAGATCAGTATCATCGAGGTCTGATTCGCCTGCAATATGACAGAAATCAAAATTTCATCAGGCCGAGCTCTCTTCGAGCCCGGGTACTCCGGACCTAATGCAGATCTGATAGTCGAATATTCTAATCATTGGATGCATTGTAGATTTCTCAGAGAAATTCTCGAACGTCTTTTTCAATTCTGCTTTCAATGAACCTTTGATTCTTGAGCCAGTTTACCATAGCGGCTTTCAAATCATCACTGCAAAAAAGAAACGAAATCAGACCCAACATACTTCAATAAGATCTTTTTTTAATCAAAGATCTACCATTCTGACATCAGGACGAAAGCGGACTATTTATGTTCTTTGGTAGGCCGAAATGGAGGCAAAACGGGATCGTAGTCGAAAGAACCAAATCGCTTCCATCCAAGCGTTAGATCAGATCCAACACGAGCAACTTGTCGTTCCGTTTTTCACTCTACGGCAAATCTTCTGGAACCATGCTCTCGACATCTGCCCGAGCATTTACATCTTACTCGTACTTCCTTAGAATGAAAACAAAATGAAATCGGATCCAGCAGCATCGAAAAAAAAGAGTCTGAGGGAATCTCGAGTAAGCCCGAAACAGGTAACATATAGCTCATCACAATCAATAATCGTATACAGTAATACTCCGGAAGGCGGGGAGGGGGGCTGTTCGCCAGTGTTCATGCAGGGGTGTTGATGGGACGAGGTGGCTTGGCAAAGCCATCAGAAGGAGGAAGAATATACGATGGGCTGTATAGCCGCGCTCATCGTGATGCAGGATTCTCGACATCCACCAGGATTCTGGTACACCTCTCTACACGGTGCCGCGTTACCACAACGTGGAGAAAGCAATGCTTCGGATGTTGGGGGTGGTTGCACGATTGGGCGGGGGAGGAGGGTAGGTTGGTTGCTCTGTGTGCAAGCCAAGCCTCGGAACTGAGAGAAAAGTGGAATGGAAAGAGAGAGAGAGAGAGGGAGAGAGAGTGAGGACGTGGCTCTCTCATGCTACGGCTCGCCCACTGAAACAATGGAACGAAATAAATAGCTCGTCTTTTGTCTTTTGTTTCTTGGCTCCATTGTTGGCGAGGCGGAGATAAGAAACAAGAGAGAGACTCGCAGCAGCAGCAGCGAGAACACGCTGCGCTGTTTACGAGCTGAGCGTTCGCTTCTTCCAACAACCACCACCACCACCATTGCCACCTACCCTCATCCCCCTCACCCATCGTCCATGTGTTCACTTTACCTTTCCTCACCCTTATCCTACTCGCGCGCGCGGCTCGCCTTCATCAGACCACCTTCCTTCCACCCGCCATCCTTTCTTCCCAACACACACATACACATACACACATATTATAATACACGCCCGCTCGTCATCCTGATGAAACTTTTTGTCCGTCAGTGCGACTTGGACAAAAATATATACACCCGCTCCGAGTCATCCCCGAGTTTCTCGTATGCGCCAAGGAAACCTCTTCTGAACCTCGAGATTCAGGGGATGAATTAAGGTCTTCATTTTTGACTGCTGATACATACGACCTTGTTTTTAGAGTTCTCCTGGCTCTAGGAACCCTTCTAACTTCACAATGTCCTACCGTCCGTCGGTCTGCGCAGTGTCCCACCCCTGTTCCCCTTTTGCGAGCGTTTGGGTTTTAAAGTCCGGGACAGTTCACGAAAGTAGTGGTTTGTGTGTATTTGCGAGTGGAATTGTGTGGTTAGTATGGAAAATTAGTCGTTTCGCAATAAATAGAAAAAAAAAACAATTTTCAATTTTACTACGGGCCATTCTTTTTAATTTTAGGTGTCAAACGTGATCTGGTTGCGAATGGAGTGTAGAAAATTATATATAGATTAGAGAAAAATATAGATAGAATTAAATAAATGTTATATATTTCATTTTTTTTACATGAATTATTATTTAGAAAATTTAGTTAAGGATTGGTTATTCAAATTTTCTCTACATTCAGGAGAATTTCTTAGGCTATACCACCGAAATTTATATGTTCACATTGCTTTTTTTACGTAGTTCGGCCAAAAACCATATCTTTAAACTTTGCCCAGGAATTTCGGATAGAATTTGTACGTTTAAATTGTTCTTCATATTCAAATTATTCTTTTTTTCTTTGGGAAATTGATTTAAAGATCAGGTGTTCAATTTAAGAAAAATATGTACATTTCTTTCAGGACGTTTTTCAGGAAATTCGTCAATAAATAATGCATTCAAATTGTTTTCTACATAGAAAATATTTTTAAAAAATGTGTTACACTTTACATTGAAATCATTTAAAAAAATGTATGCTGGGTGTTACATGTACATTATTTGTATACAATGTTATGGAGCTAAATGTTAACCGGGCTAAAAAATCGCTACGACGAATATGAACATTAGAAAAATCCGACGCCTATGAATGCACGCTCGTAAAAGGCATTCGCGTGGTACAAGAAAGAAAGAAAGAAAGAAAGAAAGAAAGAAAGAAAGAAAGAAAGAAAAAGAGAGAGAGAGAGAGAGAGAGAGAGAGAGAGAGAGAGAGAGAGAGAATCTCAGAGCTTTCCTATGTACACACATCGGTGTATGTACGTTGAATCACACGCGAGGAGCACGGCTCATTGTGCCAGTTCGCGCGGGCCCTTTCTGGGCTGGACAACGGGCAGTGGGGCCCCCGAAAAACGCATCAGGAGGGTCCGGCTTAATTTCGAAAACGGCAAACTGGTTTGTCCAGTTCGCCTCTTTTATTTGTTTCCTTGATGGGTTCCTTTGGTCGTTACATCGCGTACGTTTTACTGGAAGGGGGAGGGGGTATAGGGTCCACAACATGTCGGCGTGAGACCCTTTGACGGTCAGCGGTCATTTTTGTCTCGACGAATATCCAGTCGGTTAGAGTTTTGTGCCAACGTCGGACACTCGGACGACACCAATTCGCAGCAACTCTTGCTTATGTTCGGGTCTTGGGCTTTACGTATTGGGCTTCACAGCTCGGAAATTGTTCAAAATTTCGCGTTTTTTTGTATTCGATAAATAGTCGATTGCCGTCGAAATTAATCGTTTAGCCACGATCAATTGTCACCCTCCGCGAGTTTACGTCGGAGTGCGCGAAATTATGGTCCACCGAGGTGATTTTTCAAAGTTTCATTAAAATTCTCACGGGAGGATGGACTGGAATAGGCAGGGAGGGATGCGCTCCAGGGGGCAAAAGCGCTGCGAGGGCAAAGAGATACGCTTTTCCCGAGTGAGGTGAAACTCCGAGTGAAGTATAGCCTCCCATACTTTACTCTGCGGTCTGAAGGCGTCTTAGATAAAGGCAACTGCGGAATTCCCGTAACAAGCCGGCTCGCATCACCGCCGGCGATGAGGATGCCTCGAGGTGAAACAAAGAAAGGGGAATATAGGAACGCGGAGAGACAGGAAGAACGGGACCACAGGGTCTCACGGATCTTCCTCTATCTCGCTCTCTTTCTTGCGAGAAAGAGAACTCACCAGAAGAGAGGAGAGACACTCGTCAACCGGAGAACCAAAATTGAACGGCGAATTAGATTGGACGAATTTATATCGCACCCGGCTGCCCGAAATCGTTTTTCGCCCCATCTCACAAACTCTCTCTCTCTCTCTCTCTCTCTCTCTCTCTCTCTCTCTCTCTCTCTGTCGCTGACGCTTCAACCCCCATCCTGGGACGAGTCGAGGGAAGTTAAGGAATTTGGGCGATACGACCAGCAACATTTTTCATTCCGATCAATTTGCTCGATTTAGAATCCAGCGCCTTGTAATCACGGTGTCGTTTTTCAGCGGAATCCATTCGAACTTAATTCCGATCGAAAGTGTCGTGAAATTCAATCTGACTCGCTTGAACCACCTCCTTTCGTCTTTTTTCGTACGACAAGGATCAACGAAGAGGCGTGAAATTTGTTTTACATCCTAACTCGAATGATCAGTACTAGTTTTGCCTTTTTTATACGCCCTGATTTTGTTGGTTTTGTTAGTTGAAAAAAATCAGCGTTTTGTCAGGTTGGACATCAACATTATTGAATGTATCTTTTTTTTCAAACCAACGGTTCGTATTAGTAGAATTTGGTGGCTCGAAATTCGGACAAAAGAAGCAGCTTTGGTGATTCGCAATTGGCCTGAAAAGAAGCGGCTCTGATGGTTCGAAATTGATTAAAGAAAAAACAGTTTTGTTGGCTCCTAAGTACTCTAATAAAGCTGCTTTTGTGGCTCGGAATAGATCCAAAAAGAGGCGGCTTTGGTGGCTCGAAATTCATCCCAAAAGAAGCGGATTTGGTTACTCGACGTTGTGTCAAAAAAGCGAAATGATACTTTGAAATAATGAGATTGGATCCAACAGGATGAAATCCTGATAAAGGGCTTTTAGCGATATACCGGAGTGAAATAAATAGTACCAGGTCGTACTGATAGTGATTTCACAAGTGTCACGAAGTCTTAAGCGAAAGTGCACGCTGTAAATAGCACTTCTATACATGATGTAACAACGGGTCGAAGTTTTATCGTTGCATGACTGGTTGGTTACGCGAAGCGATTAGTTTGAAGTCACCTGGCGGGTGGTTGGCAAAATACATTCAGGTAATATCTTCTCGGCCAGAACTTTGATATTTCCTGACAAGGCAGCCTCGATTTCAAAAACCACCAACCACCTGCTTCATTATTTTTGTCATATTACATAATTCGGTTATTCAATATGTTCAATATTAATACTTGTTGTAAAACCATTATTTATGATAAGCATTCTTATTCTCGTAAGATATCATTGATGAAGAAAATGCTCATAATGATGAAAAGAGTTACAACGGGTGAATTAGATTCATCCTAATCAATTATAAATATCTTTGATGGGATAAAAAAGTAAAGCAGCTTTACACAGTTCTCAAAGTCGGGCTCCACTTTTCCGAAAGTGTCAATGTTCTGGTCGGGTATACGTGAAAGTGTACTTGCTTGCAATATATTCTGGCCAGAAAATTATAATTTTCAAACATAGAGTGAAAATTGCCCATGGAACATGGAAGGGCGCCGAGCAGGTGAATCAGACGAGGCAAGTCTGGTCAGGGCCCGGCACAAAGTAAGGAATGCTCGGTCACATGGGCTGTAATGAAATTTTTCTATACTCGTATGCCCATTCTTTGCCTACAAGAATATACACATTGCGAATTGTTTCTCGATGCGTGTAGGTCTTTTCTTCGTCGCGTGTCACGGTTACGTCGTCAACATCTGGTTTTGATTCCTCTGTACTCCGGGATTCGCGTGGCTCGAACCTTTATTACGATACTTTTTTCCGCTCCCCTTCGTCAGATTTTTACGAGGCGCTTTCCGTCGAATGATAGGTTGGCCCGAACGTGTGTTTTATATGTATGGCGTACAAGAGTGATGTAACGAAGGGGCCGAAGAAAAGTACCCCTTTGACGCGTGACTACGCAACATGTTGCCTCCTTGGCCGCTTCTTCATAAATGGAATCGCCATTAAAAATGGCGTACGTTCGTTGTCGTCAAGTTTCGCCAGAACCGCGCGCGGTTTTCCATCCGAACAAGGTACATGGGATAGGTCAATGATGATGGCCTTGGTGGGATGTGGGTGTTTCATCAGCCAAGGACATTGGCAGTGTCCAGCTGTATGTGCAGGCTTCGTGAAAAGACAGTTCGATGAAGGCGGTCTGCCACTCCGAGTGCTCACATTCCCACAATAAATAAGTAAGAATACAAATGGCCGGCAATTTTCTGCGCTGCTTCCAACTGTAATTACCGCTAGGCCGATCGTTTGTTTTCACCATCTTATTGCCGACTTAAGCATTTATTTTCTATTGACTGGTGACTGGAATGGTGGATTACCGGATTGCGACGAATTTCCGCAGGTTTCTTCTGCGGAAAATAATGACTATAAATATACGTTTGTGCTAATGAGCGTGCGTGTAATTTTCAAGCTTTGACTATACGACTGCGTCCCGGCTACGTGACGTCCAAGAGAGTTTCAGGCTTGACGAAGACTGGGGAACTGACTATCGAGAGCTCTATCGTCACGAATGTGCTGCAAGTTTTTTTTCTCTTCTCTTTACATAACGACTGACGTTATTTCGCAGTGACTACAGCCGTATTGATCGAGGAGACAAAGTTCTTCATGGTGTCTCTTGAAGCCGCTTCTTATTCGTAATCGAGTGTGTGTAGCAGTTGGGGTTGAGGATGGAAAAGGAAAGAAAAAAGCAAAAGAAATTAATTGAAGCCTCTTGGGCATTTAATGAAATTCTCGAAAGGCTTTCTACTACCCCCGGCCTGAACATCTTTTATGCCAGAGAGAGAGAGAGAGAGAGAGAGAGAGAGAGAGAGAGGTGAGGGGGGGGGGGGGGGGGGGGGGAAGAGAGAAAGGGCTCGAAGCCCCCGCAAGGGTCGTAGATCTCGTTCGAAGATACGGAAGACATTCGACTCGAATTTTCTGTTCCTCCGTCTCGCGTTCCCTCCTCGATCGGGCTGTATCTTTCCTTGTCGAGTTTGGAACAGTGAAGGCATTCGAATTTCGCAGTTCCTCAGGGCCCCTCAAGCGAGAGAGCGAGCGAGAGACTAGAGGGATGGTTTTAATGATTTTTGGGGGATTGCCAGAGTGAACGAAGGAGCTTCAACCCTTTCTCGTTTCTCGTAGGTTTGTCGTGGATTCGGCAAACAAACCACCACCCACTTGGCCACCCCTACTCCTCCCTCCCCCACGTGCGATCCTTCGACGGTGAGGTCGGCTGAATTTTTAAGCCCTTACTTTCGGAACCCTTGGCTCGCTTGGGCGTATAGTTCCGTCTCACTTTTTCCTTTCTAGTCGTACACCCTTAGCCAGCTTTTAGCCGACCGTAGTTCGCCCTCTAAATCCTCCCCCCACAACCCCGCGCTCGCGCCACCCTTTTCACTTCTCAACCACCCCCGTTAAGAGGGGTGGACGCGCGAGGCGAACGAATACGCGGGGGAAGGGTGAAAGGGAAGAATCCAAGACCCGGGGAGCAGTAGAGATGGAATGATAAAAGGAGGGTAGCGATATGAATGAAGGCAGCCCTGCACGAAAGATGGCTGGCAAAATGGTGGGATCTCTTTCAGTATTATGACAAACCGTTTCTCCCCCATGAAACGCTTATGGATTTCTTTGGCGTAGGATCGCGTCGCGCTGGACACAAGAGCTGGAATTTGTTAATTTTTTAAATTCTATTTGCAGTGTGGAACTGTTTAGACATTTCAGTATTGAAAATTAAAAAAATCCTTGGCATGGTTATTTTTAAAAAGTATTTTCTACTCATTTTTCATTCAATATTTTCCATGGAATATTTGAAAAAAATGTCCATCGGCCTTTTTTTACACGATCCACCCCTCATTTTTTATTTAATATTTTTCATGGAATATGAAAAAAGTGGCGAAGAGCGGATATTTTTAAAAACTGTTCTTCGGTTACTTTTCGTTCAATATTCTCCATGATTTTTTATCATGACATGGAACTTCATTATTTTCCACGGAAAATATTTGAAAGAATGTATCCTTACTATAGAAAATATACTTTTATACCTCCACGACAAATTGGAACAATAGGAATGGAAAATAAAAAAATGTGCCACAATTTTTTTATTTTTCCATCCCATCTTTTCGTAATTCGTGACAAAACGAATCCTTCTTAAGTTGGGAAAATATTAATTACAAGAATGTAAATAGGATCGAGAGTTTTCCGTGTGTAAGGCACAGTGACGAGTGATAAGAGATTCTCAATGGAAGATCAGGAGACATTCCTTATTCAAGTTTTCTATAGAGAGCAAGTTCTTTTCTCGAATGAAAAGCCGAAACTCACGATCCTCGGGATAAAACGGGAATATACCCGTGGCATCGAGCGATATTTTGCTCGTCCTCGCAGCATTTTCCCCTCCACCAAGTCCCCGTGTACCCGCTCGCAGTCGCCTTCATTAGCAAACTTTCGTTTAAAATTTCCGTGCTCGCGCTGGTAGAACACCGAGGCGCAACTGCTTTCCGCTTTTCTCTTTTTCTTCCTCTCTCTTCTTCGCTCTCGTGCTCTCTTTCTCAAACCATCGCACCTCGTTTCCATTTCCTTTCAGTCGCACTTCGAGTAAAGCGAGAGACCATCGGTATATATCTTCAGTTGTACACATACATACACGCAGATATATATATATATATATATGGGCTGTTCCACCGAAAACGAGAGGCGTTTTGCCGAGCAACTAGCATTTTTAAATTTTCCTAGATTTCATTTTTCATTGCGTGATGAACCTTTTACTATCATAAAGTCTGAAACCAAAATAAAAAAAAATATAAAAATTAAATCTCAATGAATCTTTAACGAATTGACATTTATGTATTGGGGTGTCTCATTGAAACGGGGTGGTTCTATCCATATTTCATTTTTATCAGGAGAAGAAGGTTTGATAATCATAAAATCTTCATTAAGAAATGATTGAAACGAGACTCCAATGATATGATCAATTCATTTGAGTAGATACGAATTTTTTGTTTCAGTAATTATATAATTACAATACGTTTCAATGTTTATCTTATTTTAATTTATCCTGTTTTTTAATTTCATGTGTTCAATGAATTTTTCAACCAATTAAAGTGATCGAGACACGTGTTAAAATTTGAAACGCAAAACGAATGTTATATTTCCCGGTGTTTCGTGATGTTAACCTATAAAATAGGAATGATCGATTGTTCGACAATGATAACTCCTGTACCTCGAGCAATCGGAAAGATCCAACTGCCCGTGGAATTGCCCGTACAAGGACACGTGCGCGAGGCAATCGTGCCCGTGCTATCCTCTTGTTGGTAACTGTTCATAAGGGGCGATACTGTGGGTCCTCTCGTTTCTCTCGTTGGGGGCAAAAAGTGGAAGAGGAACGGGAATGAGGGTAAAAACAAACGTTACATCCTCAACTCGATTTCAAACTTTTGGGAGATATAATTAATTTTTAGAGGAGGCTCGCTCACGGAACTGCTGCGTATTCCGTTGGAATCGCCTAACTCTTGACGCTTGCCGAGGGAGGAGACAGTCGCAGGAGGGTAGAGAGTACACAGGCCATTTTTTTTCATGTCTATACTTTTTTTAGGCTTTTTCGAATTTCCTTCTCCGATGTTTTCTTTTCCCAGTTTACGAATTCAGAAGGAAATATTTATGAAATATAGTTGGCGGAAAGAAAAATAATATTTTCTGGATAAGAAATATATAATCAAAAAAAAATTCTGAATAACAATTATCTTTCGCATGGAAAGTATAGACATTTTTTAAAATCATTTTTAAGATACACACTTTTATGGATAATATCTATTTTCTGGATAAGAAAAATGTTCTGGATAAAAAATGAAATGACGATAAATTCTTGATAAAAAAAGAGGAAATATAATTTTCTACATAAGAAATAAAGAAAATATAATTTTCTAGATAAGAAGACGATGAAAAATATCTAGTATAGCTATTAGAGATATTTTCTAGATAAATGGAAGATAAAAATATCTAAAAAAAGAATACTGAAAAAATAAATAAAGAGAAAAAGCACGTATTACGATAAAAACGTTAAGATCGAAATAAAATTCAAATTACATTTCATTTCGCTCCAAAACTTCAACTTCATTGTCATTCTTTCTTCACTCGTCGCAAATACTCAGCGGCTCGAAATATTGCATATTTTTTGTCGCACATTTAGGTGGAAACGTTGCACGCAACGTTCTCAACGACTCCCCGAAGGTTTCAAGTTTCGAATGAACAGTGGCAAATAAATAGTAAGAGAATCCTCGGGCTTATGACTCCGCGATGGCACTGCACCGCATAAACCAGAACTAACGAGGCCTCGAGTGTTCTCGTGTTTTGACAAATGGCCGGCAGGAGGGACGAGGATCGTTTGATCATGCAACACACGATACAAGATTCCACAAAATTCGTTTGTCTGGTACAAATTTTGTTTGTCTCGTTTAATTTAAAAAATCGAAACTATCTCCGAGTACAATAATGTTCTAATCGAATGATCGTACGAATGGAGAAATCCTTGGGTTGTCTAAAAATTGATTAAGGACTTCGATTGGAACGAATTAAAAATTGTAGCTCCGCCTCACATATTCTCGATATCTTTGCCCTGCATTTGCGCGCAAACGGCGAGAGCTTCGAATTTAGCCCCGTCTGAAATCGGATTATCTGGGACTGCTCGATCGATATTTTGAAGCTTCGAGATAATACATTATCTCGAATAAAAGTAAAACTGGCAAGGTGAAGAACGCTTTGCGAGCTCGTCCGTGAACGTGTCCGAACGATAGGTATCCGTCCTTCATGCTGAATAATAAGGGTGAATTAAGAAAGGGCCGCATGGAGAGGAAGCCCCGTTGATTCAGCCGAGACTGAAAAGACGCTTATCCACTATAGTCTGTCGAGAAGTGTTCCTAGGCGTCCTAGGAAGAATACCTCGAGTGCCCGTTTAATATTTCACCGGCTTGAAATAATGTTAAAGTGAGAGAATTTGGTGCAACATTTATGGGCATCATGGAAGAAGATGGATGGATTCAGTGAGATGGAGAAGCTCAAAGCTTTTCTCCATCTGTGCGGATCTGTGTGTAAGAAAGAGAGAACGAGACAGGGATGGAAAGATCCCCGCCAGACACATCCGCAACTAGCTACCATTGTGTGTATCCTCATCGAATCATAATTCGGTAATTTGCCGTAATAAGCTTGCGGAAACTCCGTGTCGTCTGATCCGACGAATCTTCCTCTCACGATTCACTAATAACAAGACTAAAAAGAATGTAAATTAATAAACAATAACGATGTGACGTTTATTATTCGGTTACCTCGTTCTTGCTACCCGATTAAATTGCGTTAAACCAAGTTACGAGAATTGAAGTTGCGGTTCGAATTTTCGAAATTTCTTCTGTCTTATCCGCCTAGTGAAAAATAAAAATAAAAAATTCCTACGATTCCCCTCTTTCTGCGTTTATTTCGAGAGCTGTGCTTTATTCCTCGTTTCCGCTCTCCTTATCCTTGATAATGTTTCTTTTTTACGTTAACTATTTATTATTGTATGCTTTATTTCTTCCTTTCTTTATATTGAGATGTATGCTCCTTTTGGTATACATTCCTTCAAATATTATGGCTGATTTATTTATTATAAATATCCCTTAATATTATTCCTATTAATTTTGTAAACTTCATTATTTTCGTTATCTTGACTACGTTGTTACTTTTTATCCCATTTTTACTTTTGATTTATATATTATTTTGCTTCTTCTATACTTCCTTATGCTTATTATTTTGCAATTTTGTAATTTTGTTCATTTTTACTGTCTCGTTATATATTCATTGATTTTTTCGTTTTTTCCGTTCTTCCAGATCGATCGTTTTATGAAATTCTCAATCTTGTGCCTTGTACTTCGTTATCATTTCGTAGCTCGTTATTTGTTTCCATATTTCATCGAAAATTTAACTAGAACACAATAATCTCGATCAATGAATCACTTTCTCTCTCTCTCTCTCTCTCTCTCTCTCTCTCTCTCTGCACGGTACTCTTAGGTAGCACCAGCTACAGAGTACGCAATAAACAACATTCTCTCTCTCTCTCTCTCTCTCTCTCTCTCTCTCTCTCTTTCTCTCTTACTCTCTCCTCTCCTTTTCTTTAATTCTTTCCTTCTCTTTCGTCATTACTCAGATAGGTCGAATAATAAGTCGTTCGCAAATCCCGAATGACTCTCAGTTTGTTTCTACGTTCTGGGTCGGCTGAGTTATGGAGAAAAGCTTGGTCCTGGAACTTGAGAGGGATGGATCGGGCATAGCGAGAAGGGGTGGTCGGAGGCAGGGAGGAAAGCAGGGCGGACGCCGCATTAAAACGAGAGGCAAATTCGAGTCTGGCAAAGTTTTAAATGATTTTCACTGAAGTTGCCTTGCGAGTTGGTTTATTAGGAAAAGTCAATTTGCCCAGAGCCGCCGTGAGAGGAAGAGGAAGAGGGGTGGGGGGGGGGGCATGCAGAGAGCCCAGTAAGGCCAAATGCGGGAGAAAGCATTAGCTAGAAAGAAGACATGAATCCAGAGGATGCAAGCTTCTGTGCAGCCTTCGAAAAGTCTTTCGATATAACCAGGCTGCATTTCTCCCTGAGTAACTGCTCATCTTTTTTTCGTCTCTACTTCGAATGTATAGTAAGGTGCTTGTGTGAATCAGCAGACTGGAATGAATAGCATAGTACTCTGCTCCGAGCGAAAAAGTTCACGTAGTATTTGTGAAGAAAATGAATGATCAAAAGTTACCCTTAACGGATTCAAAACTACCCTTGAAGTACGCACTTATACATTCTACCTTATATTGCCTTATATAAAGTATCAATCAAGTGACACAATTTCGTCACGCAAATTTCCTGAGTTATTTCATTTATTTTTAGAGTTCCAATGATGGGGAAACCATCTCGTTCCAAATGATAAGCCTTATTCCAAGTAAACATGCTCTCCTCCCCATCTCGGTTTTCCTGATTATGTCGAAGTATGAGACTACCGAGGGCGGACATTGTATGCGATTCACTTGAATTTGAATGGTTTGGAAACTCATTCATAAGCCATTTGTATTTAGGACTTTTTTTTAACCTCCTGGACCTATTATAAAAGATGTCTGTAGGGTGGACGGTTCCGAATCGATAAGAACTGTTCAGAGCCCCTTCACCCTACTTTCTCCCTCTCATTGTTTTATTCAAACTTGTCACTCTCCGAATCCCCACTGGAATGTCACGTAACGCAGACGATCCACAAGAAAAGGTAAAATTTCTCCGACGCAAACTAGCTGAGCTGTATTCATTTATTTCTCTCGTTTTATTAACATGCCAATCGAGAAAACAGATAAAATCTTAAATGGAATTGTCTTCTCCCCATTGATGGCCATATAATAGGTATACGGTGATGGGCTAAAAAAAGGGGGATATGGTACCTATTCTTTCGGTCTGATGAACGTCGAAGGTAAATTTGATTAAGACTGAGGCGACCAATCCTCTGTTTGATCCAATTCGACGTTCCCTGTAATAAAGGACTCGTTTCTCGGTCTTCCATCCTCTTCTTTTCTTTCCGTTGTCTTAACGACGATGCGAGGGAGCAAAAAAACCACTCCCTGTTTCCTTACCCTTCGTCTCGGATGCCAGCTCACCAAGCGAGCGAACCCTGGAGAAGCCCACGCGCCCCATCAACTTCAGCTCTTCGCTTCTCAGTTTTCTCTCTCTCCTTTTTCCTTTTATTACCCCGGCTACGACGACGACGACGACGACGACGACGACGGCGAGAAGAAAGGGGTGAGCGGGTCGGCGCGAGGTGGGAGCGGGGGGGGGGGGACGTAGCAAGGAACCGAGAGCCGGGACTCGAGGGTGGTTCTGGAGAAGCTCTGGTGTTCACGGGGATAGAAAGGGGTGGCCTCCGGTCGTCTTCCTGGGGTGAGGTAGCGGGAGCGGCCATCTTTATTTCACTCGCCCACCCCCGCACTCCACCATCCGAACAACTCCTCGGCGAGCTTTTCCCTCCTGTCGAGGTCCCCTCTCCCCGCGTAGCACACCACTGCGTGCATTTCTTCTCTTTTACCCACACCCTCAAGTACGACCGAGGAGCAGTTCTCTTTCTCCGCTTTTCGCCTCTGCGCCACTTCCTTTGCTTCCACCGTGGACTCGACTCGGTTGCTACATATAGCACATACACACGCCAAGTGCTGCTGCTGTTCGTCTTTTCTTGCCGCATTCTGCCCTCCAGTAATGCCTCCAATGAGACGAATGATCGACTCTCCCTACCACGTTGCCTGCTCTACAAGCCTGCGTGTATTCTAGCGGACTTTCGGTCACTTTTGTGAGAACAAGATTTTCGGACACTCGTTGAGGTACAATCATCCTGAATGCCATTAGGTGTCGAGCTCATTGACGGACAGGTTTCTTATTTAAGAGTTTTTTTTGCGATTTTCTGGCATTCGCATAGCTCGTATGTTACGACCATCTTGGATCGAGTGGGGTGTCGATTATTATTGTTGGAGAGGTTTATTCTGTAGGGATTACTCAGGCTGCTTTTGGTTCATCAACTTCGTGACACGACCCATCACAACTGAAGCTCGGTACCGGATTCATAGTGGTTTGTATGTGGTCGTTGATCGGCGCTATTAGTGGAAGGGTGTCAGAAGTGGAAATGCCGTCCATGATAATTGACGGTGGTCCATGGTTATCGACGAGGTTATCTTTTACGGGCTATACTTTCGGTTTAACAGCATCGTGACACAGTCCAGCAGAATGGTAGTTTAATACCAAATTTAGTGTGGGTGGTGTATGATCTTTGATTGGCCCTATTGATGGAAGGCCATCATAATTGGAAGGATCGTCAATAATCATCGATATGGGTTCATCATTGTTAACGAAGTTTTCTTTTCCAAATTTATACTTTCGGTTGAACAGCATCGTGACACAGTCTATCAGAATTGTAGTTCAATACCAGATTTAGTGTGGTTTGTGTATGATCTTTCATAGTAGGTATCGATGGGGCGCTATTACAATTGGAAATGTCACGAATAATCGTCGACTTTGGTCCATTGTTATTAACGGCAAGGTTTTTTTCTCAGCCTACTTTTGGTTCAACAACCTTGTCGTATCGTCCATCACAACTATAGCTTGATATATTTTTTGTAGCTCTTAAATGGTCTTTGATCGCAGATATTGGTGAACAAATACCACAATGGCAAAGGGTAGGTATGCTTGAATCCACATTTTTTTGGCCGGAGGAAGATCTTTGTGTAAAAGTAAACGTACAAAGTAAACGCGGACACGAAGCTGCATAGTATATGACTATGTGTGAGTGTGTAGTAAGGGTAGTTGCCACGGTGTTGCCGCATCAATTTCGGTGGACCACAGACACAAACTGTTTCAGTGGACTCAATCGAGTGGTTCCATCGCTTCAGCTCATTCCCTATCCTCCCCCCGATCGGAGGTGCCAAAGGTCTACGTACGGATCTCATCCTCCCAGCCACCCTTTCCCTCATTGATCAGTCCTCCAGTTCATTCTCCGAATGCACCCTCCGCAACTCTCGCACTCTCCTAATTCAAGCGCCACCTCGTTCTCTTCGTTCCCTCTTGACTTCGCAACCTTCTCTTTCCGCTGTACATTCTGATTCCTATTTTCTTCGGGAATTATCGCTGCTACCCGGTGCTTCTTTTCGATCGCGCTTTCATCTTGGATATCCAGAAATTTTAATAATTCGGATTGAGTTTTTCGCCGTTTGTACTCTTCTTCCAATCAACACGGGCTATTCGTTGCGTAAGGTATGTTACGACACGAATACTGGCGGCTTCTCAAAGTTCCACAACCAACCGATTGTTCTTCCGATGATAAAGGTTTTATTGTCACATTTTATGCCTTCTACGTTGAGAGTGGAAAATTAACATCGTTCGAGAATTTAATATCTCGCAATTGTTTGGGGATACTGGTCCAGCGGTAAAACAAGAACGGAACGGACAAAGATGATTAGATTATCATTGATACTGGAAGTCTTTTGTAAGTGAACCCAAACGAACCATTAAAGCTGACATTTTCATTCATCATCCTTTCAGCTCACATGGCCATACACAACGACCAGTGCTATGGCGATTCTGAGCTATCAATGGAAATCGTGTTCTTTTTATTCTCTGTCAATTCGTTTATAGTATAAAAACAAATGCCGAGTTACGGCATATCTGGAAATTGAAAGAAAAAAGAATACAACAACCGCGCACTTTCCCGAAGCTAGGGTTCTTCATGATTGACTACAGATAGACTTTCGAGATGAAGCGGTGTGCGGTATTTTATGCACGAAATTCCAAACGCCCACGGGCGTAGCAGCGACGAAGTTTTGCATACAGCAGGAAAGACGAAGAAGAAAGCCAGCTTCAAGAAATTCGTGATGCAGCTTAACGCTTGCCCAAACTTTTTACGTCATTCTCATCTTGAGCAACAAATATTTTTAGCTCTGGTCGTGCCTGGATCCTACCGGAGAAATATTTTGGCTGTATGTTTATTATCGTGATCGGCGAAGAAACTTGGCTGGGATCAAACGTATGGAGGATGCAAAGCTAAATTGGCTTAGGGAAAACACGCTAATTCATTCGCAATTCGAAGCAGAAAAAAACGGCTCCATTGATCAACAATTTCCACAAACAATACGAATTTGAAAACATAGAATCGCCTCCATTTTTTTTCTATTAGCTGAACTAATTGAGTTATCTTGGTTAATTGGACTAGGCATCTTGGAACGTCGTCAGAGGTCTTGAGAAGTCAAAGAGATGAAGAAAACGCCTTTTCTCTCGCTGAAGGATCGATATTCTTGTGGGTGGTCTGACGGTGTCCGTCTGGGTGTTCGAGCGAGGAAGCTGCTGCTGTTTCTCGGTGGTGGGTCGCGGGGTGTCGGTTCTCCACCGCTTGTGCTCTCTTTCTCTGGTCTTCCCTCGCTCCTTTCTCAACCCCCCTCCCCCTCTTCTCACCCCTCATTCAAGAGTAGGACGCGAGAAGAGTGAAGAGAAGTAAAGAGAAGCTGTGTAGCGAGGGTTGGGTGGGTGGTTGGAAAAGAGGGTGAAGGGCTCCGGTTGGAGGGTGTAGTGCTACGGGGAGAGGCTGACAGGGAAGAAAGAGCAGAAGAACGAAAAACGAAGGAAAACGATGGGAAAAGGAAGAGTAAGAGAGCGAGATAGACGTCCGCCCCTCGGGGGTTGATATTTAAATCTCCCCTTTTCTAATTTCACCCCTCTAGCCCGGCCACCGCGTCTCCACGTTTCAGCGCAACCCTCCACCTCTTCAATCTCTTTCTCTTTCCTTTTCCTTCTTCGAGCTCGTGCACCCCTTCCCCCCGCCCTCCTACCAACGTTTTCGTCCCGAGGGTACCGTGGCCATTTCTCGTACCACCTCGCCGAACAACCCTCTTAACCCACCCAGCCACCCACCCCCTCCTTATTCTCCCGTTTTTCCTACCTCGAGCAACCTCGGGCGAGCACTACGTCGGCCGCCATCATGAAAATATTAAGAACTCGGGGAAAATGGCTGCCCCACCCTCGCATCTTCGTACTCCGAGCTAAGGAAAAGCTCGCGCCGCTGCTACCACCCTTGTAGAGGGGAAAATTGGGTTATGCAGGTCACCTAAGTCTGAATTCGTATTCTTCGCTCTGAAACGACGTTTTTACTTGAAAAACTGTACGCACTAAAACACTCAGGTCCTGAGTGTTAAATATTTAAGAATCTTGACGTATTCTCGTCTTGATAATATCCAAACTTCCGGATGCTCCATGATGTTGAAAGTTTGAAGGATAAAGCTATATGTTAGGTCAAATGCGATGAATCTGAAACCCATATGAAACTTCACGTCTTCAACGGTTCGGCGAAAACCGATCATGAGTTATACATGATCGAGGGTAGACATTCCTTTTTTGCCATAGGTTTTCATGTAGATATTCAATTGGCAAAACCAACAATGATCGTCGAAGTTCATTAATGATTGCATTCCATAATCAATTGCTCATCGCAACCCTGTAAATCTGAGTTTCAATAATGCCGCAGAGCTTGAAATCTTCGGACGCGCCTTCAACTCCGAGTACTCACTTTCGTTCATTGGATAACCCCCATTGTCCGCTGACTCTCATTATACCGTCATTCCTCGTGATTTGGCTGGTGCTACGTCTCTTGTTCCTTTTCTCTTTTCTACTTCGCGCTTTCTCCGCCCGAAGTCCCGTAACCCATCCAAGCACAGAGGGTGAGGCTAACCCACCCCAGGGGTTGGTGTCGACGCCGTAGACGCTCCGTTCGAGAATGAGAGCGGAAGAGAGCGGGTGGAAGTGTGGCGAGAGGGGTGGCGGGGGTGTACCGGGCCATCCAACCTTCTCTGCTACCTCAAGGCAAAAGCTCCAGCAGCAGCAGACTTTCCAGATGGAAAACTCGTTTTCTCTTAGCTCGCTCGGGCAAAACTCGTTTGCCTCACTCTTGGCCTCCTCCCTCCGCCCCTTCCCATCCTCTTAACTCCGTTTTCTACCGCCTTGCAAAAGATGATAGGGCTCTCGAGAGGAATGGGGAATACCCAACCTATCTGACAAGTCGAGTGTAAAACTCCGGGTGGAGCTACATAAAATAGATGCCTCATAAAATCAGTCATGATATCTTCGTACCTATAATTATATACCATTTTGAGAACACTTTTTCTATCTCATGGTTTACTCGAGTTTCCCTAAAAAAATGACATTGCACCTAGGCATCACGCAAGACTCATACTCACCGGATTCTATTCAGAAGTAGTTGTTCCTTTGGACGATTAGTATGGAAGATACAAATCAAGACGACAGATCATATCGTACCTCAAGATTGTATCTCAATTCTGATTGAAGCAGTTGATGCGCTACAGTTAGGGTTGTTGATTAAAATTCCAACGTTATTGTGTGGAGTCAAAAGAGTTATGAGAAAAGCCTGAGTCGGTCTGCCGTTTTCTTATTGTGCGACATGTACTTTTGTAGCCTATTCAGCCGCATCTTAATTAAGGATCCCATACGTCGCATTTACATTGAAAACCGTCGCTTCACTTTCGTTTGGGCTAATCAATGAACAAGTTGGCAAATCGTGTGGAGAGTGCAGTAACCCGAATACAAGGTGGAGTCCTTGAGAGTACACCGACGAGAGGGAGAGTAAAAGTTGTGCCAAGATACTCCTCTGTGGCTTGGCGTGGCGGTGCGAGGAAGCATACGTAACGGTCTCGAGTATGTGTATGGGTGTGTGTGTGTGTGTGTGTGCGTGTGTGCGTGCGTGTGTGCAGATACGAGTGTAGTAGGAGCGTGGTATGCGGTAGAGGTTAAGGGGGCTGTAGAACTACCTACACACGTTTGCCTCATGGCTTGTCCCACATTCGGGTAGTCAGTGATACGAAGAACGAAACGCGCACACGCATCTCCAGAACTGCCAACGACCCACCTAGCGAGTAACACAAGTGCGAATCGGAGGAGGTGGAAATGAGAATTGAGGGAACAGTCGGGTGGTTTCCGTCTGTATCACCCGCTTCGGTTCCCCGCATCTAAGAACTGTCCTATGGGGTTCCCGAGTCTCCCTCATATTTGCACGGATCTAACGAGCACCCTAAGAACTCGGTCGGTAAAATGGAACGTCCAACTAGATAGATACCGCTTACGAATTGCGGATATGTTATGTTGATATCATTGCTTATGCCAGCCAAATTCCCATCCTCTGCTTTAGCGCGTGTATGCGGTCGTTCGCCTCACCACGTGAGCTCATCTTCTACCATACGAGGCTGAAGTGTGGGAAGGCACGCTCGGCTTACCGCCGCGCGGTGCAAATTAATCGGGAAAGATCGTGACAAGCCGCGGAGTGCGTTAACTATATGATTCTCTACGTGTGACACGTTCTGTGAGGGATCAACCGCTTTACCACACTTCTATTAATCGACGCGTTCGAAATCTGCCTGATATATACTAGGCCGACTGGTTTCCCGATTACGGGTGATCAACGCCTGAAAACGGATGCCAAACTAAATCGATTTTTTCGTCTGAAGGGTTTAAATTGATACAGGCTGTACAAGTGAATATAAGCTTGCACGACAGGCTACGGTACTCTGGGGTGATCAAAACTTGGTGTGCTCGTTTTTTTTTGTCATAATACCGATCGTACATGGGACATCAAGATAATTGAGGGGACAGCGAAATAAATGCCGAACTTTCATTGGCAGGCCAAACACTCGCTGTTCGACTGATTGAATCTCCGATCTAGTTAGAATCATTCATCTGATTGGGAAATGTCCGGGGGCAAAGGGAAATTGTGTGAAAGGAGTATGAGGTTCTCACGTAATTCCCTCTTTGTTTTGAGGCCACATATTTTTTTTTGAATTATTCTATTGGACTTTACATGAGTGATTGATCATGGATGGCACTCTAGCTTGCATTTTATATTGATTAATTCAGAATCTCGTGATGTCGAACTATTGATATATCGTGCTTGGCAGAGATGTTGGAATTCATGTATTGGGAAACTCGGTGTTCACCTTTATTCCTTTGATTATTTTAATGAACCATGTACGATAGCTATTGGCTTTATTCAATGCAAGAAAACTGTATATTTTTAGCTTCTCGATATCCGATGATAGAAACCCTTGCTTGTCTTTGAGCGATATAAGAACCATCCATACTTATTCTTTTATCGATACGTATAAAAATTAATTTTTCATTGACTGCGATGAAGGTACGAAAGTTTTATATTTTTAAATTCTCGAAACTTAGAAATCTAATGCTTTTTTTCACTGTGATATATTGTTTTTCATACTCCCTGTTTTCGTTCTACCGATGTTTTGGATTTCTTCATAAAATGTTGCAATAGCTGCAGATTACTTTTTGCGTCCTATAAAAACTGTGACGTTCGAGGTCAGATGTGAAGTCATATAAGAATTTTTGCTTACACTCGCAAAACTTTGACATATGCGCGAACGTCATATTCTCGATTTTGCACAATTCACAAAATAGGAAATAACATACAGACCGTAATGAAGCAGAAGCACAATTAAGATTCTGTATGTTAATGAGCCATTCTTGATTGATCGTCATAACGTTTTATGAAACAACAAAAAGCCTGCACCATTGACAATTTCGCCGCAACTAAATGCGGTATATTCATATAAAAAATGATTCAGATTAATTCCTGACTTTTGTCTCATCGGATCGTCCACCAGTGGAATACCGAAGCCCGATCGACCGTCGGTACACGAAGACGAGAATACCGTTGTACACTGGATGGTGTAATAAGTCTTCGTCAGGGACGGCCATTTTAGGTACGACCTAGCAGGATGGGTAGGACGTTCGGGTGAGGGTGTGAGTCGGTCTGCTGCACTGGAAGCCGGGATGGCTTGGGGACTTGGCATCTTGGAAGGAGCAACATCGGCTGGCTGGATGGAAAGGAAGAGCGATTAAGAAAATGAAGATGGATACCGTGGGATAAAGGAAAGCGGGATGGAGATTGTGGTGGTTGGGGAACATTAAGAAGTAGAACTGCGAGGAATAGGTGGAGAGAATCTATCCGTTCTTCGTTCTGGCCTCCACCTAGTATTACTAGACTTTGCCACGCCAAGAAAGGATGTCGCGGGCGGTTGATGCAGGAGTCGGATACTTCAACCTCCTCCTCTACACACGGGTGATCAGTTAAGAAATAGCTCAGAAGACCGTTTGATCGTCCGGGAGATTTTCGACACGTCAGCTTAATCATTTGGAATCATTCGCAAAGCGGGACCATAAATTTGCGGCGAAAGCCTCCGATTTCTTCGTCTTCTATCAGTTTAGCCCAGAGTGCAAGGTGTTCATCTTGACTGAAAATGTCGTCCTCGCCACTTCCTTTGATAGATACAGAGAATGTCGTTTGTTCGTCAAATCTCCTGTCGCAGATCTAAAGCAATGGGTCGGAAGTAAATTATCGCGTAGCATTGTTCGTCTGAACAGGAACCGATAATTTTTCTCCGCCATATCACCCCTCAGTGACAAAGTAGTTAAATTCCGCTATTGGCAGCGTTCACTAAGATGTTAAATGGACAACAATCGAGCTCGAATTCGAACAGCTACGTGCTCACCTCACCCTTTGTAGGCGGCAACATAATCCAGGACGGTAGAGAAGGACAAAAACAAGCGAGAGGGGGGGGGGGGGGAGTAAAGTGGCAAGTCCAGGCGAGCGTAACCAACGGAGTAATATGGTGGTCTCGCATTCATCTTTTTATGGGTACTCAAGAGGGGTAACCATGGCTACTAGGATTCTCCGAAAGAACGAAGTGCTGGGTATAGGACGGCGCTTAAAGCTTACATGGTTATCGCAGGGGGCAATCGTAAAATTAAGTAATGAGGTAGATAAGAAAATATAATCTTTTAGCATCCTAGATGACCCGTTTAGCGAGGTTTCACTACCAGGTCGGAGTCTCCCAACGAAGCCAAGAACAGTCCATTTTGAATAAGTCTTGCCTTGTTCAAGCCTTTTTTCATTCATAATGATACGTGGTGTCAGCGTCACGAACTATATTTCATCGCCTTCGGGCGGCCATACCGTTGATGATGGTGGCACTCGTAGACTGGCAAAGTTGTTTGCGGTTCGGAAGGCGTGCGAGTAGCGACGTTCCGCGTGGGTAGGGTAGGATAGTAACGCTTGTGTAGGATAGTAAGGGTGTCGAGGGGCGAGAGGAGCGGGAAAAATGGGCAAAGTTTTGCAGCGATCCACCTTGCGGGTACTCTAGCCCGCAGAGACGCGCGATAGCGAGGGCGAGAATTTTCCAGATAAACGAGGACATTCAACTCTTGGAGATTGTTACACCATCCCCTTCGCGACACTTTTAAGCGATATCGGAGTATGGCGCGATGGGGGTAGCCGGGATGGTTGCTTCCACGCCTGGTACACTCTCCTGGAATACCACCCCTCGAAGGCCTTCGTTGCTACTCCTCCGGCAGACCTTTACTCTCCTCGAGTCTACCCTATCGCCTGATGGTCCACCATCTTTTTTTGCGATCATTTTTCATGAGCCCCCGTTATGGCAACGGTAACCCAGAGTGGTAGCGCTTTACTGCACGTATGTATCAATATTCAAGAATCCAGAGAGCAAAACGGGTAATAGGATGTAGCTCAAGGTGCTACCGTAAAGTAATAAATCGGTTGTATTAATGTTTCAGGATATAGGTCCTGCACTATGCATGGCAAGCTACGGGCATCGCAAGCTCATTGCGTTCTTTTTCCAGGACATTCCTAGCTCATTTCCCATCATGGCTACAATGCACCTCCAGCGAATCTCCCAATTTGGGTTCTGTTTGAGCTTAAAAATTGGAAAGCAAGTTTTTGGATCATGTACCACTCATGCAGCATTTCAACAACTTGGCTGAAGGCATAAACTGTACGGCATAAACTTAACGTTTTAAGCAATGGTATGAGGGTGTAGGTAGTAAATGAGGGATACATCCTTGAAGCGACCCCTATTATTCTCCATGCCTCGGTAGATTGACTCTTGCGAATGCACGTATCTCCTGTTTGGCTCCCTCTCGTGTCTCCTCGCCTTCGACCTTCGTTCGTGTCCTCTGCATATAGCTCTTGATTCTCCGAGTGCTCTCTCATCAACTCTACCACTTTCCTCAACCTCTCTCCATATGCCTTCCAACTCCCGAGTCACACGATACCAGTCCATCTCCTTTCACCAATTATCAGTGTCCAAAAATCATGATGCCTGCTATCAGTCATTAGCATTTTTTTAATTCTTCGCACAGACTCTCGCGCGTGTCAGTGAACCTCTGTTGCCACGTAATCATGAAAGTTTAATGATAAAAATTTGTGAAGTTAGCGGTCGAAGGGAGCACAGGGGTTCGGGATGGAGGGATTAGGAGGCAAGGAACAACGTTGGCGGTGGGGAGGGTCCTGGAGCTGTAGCGAGGATCGGTAGGTTAAGGGGCCTGGTCCTCGGTCGAGTTTAAGACGGTAGTTTGCGTAGCCGTAAATTCTCTCTTCGCGAGTTAAAGGCCGCAGGCTCTCGTTCTCTCGCGCTTTTCTATCCTTCTTTGACCTCCCCCGACCCGCCCTGAAAACGCCGACCATCATGGCAGATCTTTTGCACGGTCCTTTCCTCCTACTCTTGGCCGAACCCACCTTCGCATATCTTTCTACCATCTTCTATCAATAATTCCGCAATGGCGTCGCATAACGCCGTTTCGAGACCACCCTGTTCAACCCTCGCCGGAGAGAGAGAGAAAGAGAGAAAGAGCTGGGTAACACTCCTCACTTTCAGCATCCTACTTCTCATGAAATTCGCATCACGCCAGCCGATATTATTCCTTCCGATAGATTCGATTCTACTCACTTGTCTACTCTCTCTCTCGCTCTCTCTCTCTCTCTCTCTCTCTCTCTCTCTCTCTCTCTCTCTCTCTCTCTCTCTCTCTCTCTCTCTCTCTCTCTCTCTTTCTCTCCACCCGAACGAGTTTCACAATTCTCTACGCTTATCTTTCTTCGCTCCTCAAATCGCACGTCGATGTATTTTCTGAATTATCGGAGAACTCTCGCTCGAATATTCCTGAATTTTACGAACAGGAAAAGTTGGATACGTTTGGGGTATAGCACCCCCATAGGTCGATGCTCTCAGGAGTGGTCGTAAAAATATACTATGTACTATTATATTCATATATGGAGAACGAATATTTTGAACTCGTTATATCAGCAAAACTGACTGTTTTGAGGACATGCCTTAATTTTTTTTCCAGCGATTCAGCGACTGACTGGCATATATATAACACAGCCTAGACCGCTGAAGAGAAAAACATGATATTTGGACGATATGTTCCTTAGAAGTTGTAAAGGTTCACTAAGAAAGGATTTTTTGAAAGTCAAGTATTACGGGAGTGAAATGGGGTGTAAAAGTTTGCGTGGCAAATGATATTCCTGGCGTTTATCAACTTAAAACTTGGAAGATGTGTTCCTTAGAAGGTGTAGAGGTGCACTAAGAAAGGATTTTTCGAAAATCAACTCTTAAGAGGGTGAAATCGGGTGTGGAAGTTTGTATGGAAAATTGTATGTATTTCTTGCATGTATCAAATTGAAACTTGGTATAAATATTCTTCAAAACAAATAATAAAAAGCATATTTTAGGATTTTTTAAAACAACCCCTAATTAGGGGTGCAAAGGGGTGGGAGAATCTAATTCCCTGTTTTGATCTCAATGAAATTCATAAAATATATTCCTTAAAGGGCGTCGAGGTGGTCTAAGAAGGGTTTTTCGAAAATCAACCCCTAAAGATGAAATGGTATGTAAAAGTTTGTATGGAAAATTGTATTCCTTGCGTGTATCAACTTGAAACTCGGCATAAATGTTCTTCAAAACAACTGATAAAACGCATGATTTAAGATTTTCCAAAACAACCCCTTATAAGAGGTGCAACTGGTAATGAAGTTTCTATGGGGAAAATGCCACGCGAGCAGAGCTGCGGGTGAAGGCTAGTTATATAAATATGCGTACATCAATCTAAAAGTAATTTGAAGGCATCAGATTTTACGTAACGTTGAATGTCGAAGCTCCAGGGCAATACATACGTGGATGGTTTTCAAGTGGCTGCAAAATCTCCTTCCTCATATATTTAGTACGCATTGTGACATTTGCTAATAGAAACAATCAGCACATAAATTGTGAGGCATTCTAAAGTGAAACTTAAATTGATCTTAAAACGTTTCGTTCGGTCTACACGAATCGATAACTCACCCAATACTAACTTAAGCAAGCTCACCTCAATTCCGGCCACTTCTGATTAGTTTCGTCCAAACGAAGCGAACGGGCATTCAGATAAATTGACGGATCAAGAGTGAGGGCAATTTTGTCCAAGCTGGTTGAAAGGGTGCGGATATAGATGGAGAGCCGATTATTTGGGTCAGCGTGATATAGTTTCGTGACGCGTGATTGGGCGCAAAGAATTTAGTACTCCGTGAAGCTGGGGCTTGCAGAGAGGCTTGGTACTTGAGCATAGAATTGTAGGACGAGATCAGCTGCCACCTGGTATCCCTCGGATATCAAGGCTTCCTCGCTTGACACGTCTATGTCACGAAGAGGACGTCTACGGCGAGTCACCAAGCCGAGTTCTCGGCCCTGCAACCCCCTACGAGCCTCAGCGGCGACACAAAACCCAACAACCCTCTCAGCCTCGCATGCCCCGTGCGCTGCCCTACAATTGTGCGGAGTACGGTGCAACCTGGAGAGAGACGGCGGCAAGGAGAGCGAGATACAGAGAGCGAGAGCTAGAGAGTGAGTGAGAGAGAGAGAGAGAGAGAGAGAGAGAGAGAGAGAGAGGGAGAGGGAGAGAGAGAGAGCTTGGAAAACATCCCGCGGCGGACGTAGTATGCAGATTCGTGAAATAAATGCCCGAAAGTTTCACTATAACTCTGCACCCGCGAAATCTCGGGCTCAAGCAAGCCGCCCTTCCCCCGCGCCAACCCTACGCAGTCCTGCGCCGCTTTTCTAGCACTGTATGCTCCTTCTGTGCCCCCCTCCCATTTCTGTCTATGCTCGGGTCCTCTCGGGGCCGAAACTACCCTCTGGGCCACTCCCTCGTTCTTCGAGCCTCCACCCGCCCCCTGCCCTTGCGGACGATCACCCCCGCCAACCCCCCTGCTCCAGGCAAGCATCCCTCTCACTTTAAGAGAGACAGAGCGAGAGAGAGAGAGAGAGAGAGAGAGAGAGAGAGAGAGAGAGAGAGAGAGAGAGAGAGAGAGAGAGAGAGAGAGAGCGCGAGAGAGGCTCTCGGAGCGAACTACCCTGTTATTTAGTATTTCCGTTTTAGGCCTTTGGAGCGAAATGGCGGCGAGTAAAAGGATTTGAAGCGCAAAGTGAAATCTTTTTTTCGGGAAAAAAAATTGTACGCAATATTACTCTCTTTTCTACCGAGCTTATGCGTCCCCTTAAGGTATTCCTTTCGCGAAGGGCCGTATTTTGTGGGCGCGTAAGCCAGGGTCCTTTTGAATCGTTAGTACATTACAATGGCGCTCAATAAAAATAAGTGACAATTAATTATTATACCCAACGATGAACTAGAATGAAAAATTTTGCATACATTTTAGATTTGGATATTTTTACATGTTCTTCGAGAAGTCGCAGTCACGAAAATTTTTCTGCTAGTCACATTTTTAGTCTGCTAGTCACATTAATATTTTCTTTAAACTTTCGGTGAGCCCCTATCTTTATTGTCATTACGGAACCTTCAGAATTTTTACATGCTTAAAGCCGTTTATATCTGGCATCTAGAGTTATTTAATACATAAATTCTTAGATAGAAATGTGGCCAGCATGTCGTCTCCATAAGGTGCTGCCTAAATCAGACGATTTTCATAGTCGTAATTTGTTGTTAAAAGTTCGGTAACCTGGCTTGAAATTTCGCCAGTATACTGGAATGTATTTTTACTTAATTGTGGACGTAAATCAGTTAAATGTTAAATATTCAGGTTCGTGAAAGGTACACCTTAAGGGCATTGTCGAGTATACGTAATTTATCCAATCAGCACGGTCAGACAGTTTTTTTTTCCTTCTCCGCGTCAGATTTCAGGAGGAACTGCGAGGGAAGAACGAACGGCTGCCGAAATAGGATTGAAGAGCTCTCGCGCCAGGCTACGCAAAAGTTTTCGTCTGTCTCAAAACTTTTTAAACCCGATTCAACTTTAACATCAACGCATTACGCGGCAAGAGAATGATGGAGATTTAGATGGACAATGGAAGAAATGAAAACAAAAGGAAAAAAAATATCGCTTTTCGCTGAGAGTTCGTAAAACAGGTGGAACAAATTTTGCAACGTCGATCAATATACAACGACTTTGTTCGGACTGCAAATTAAAAATAAAACGATAGGGTTGATCCTTTTTGTTTTATGAATAATTAATAATATAACTACAATTCGTAGTAATAAACAAAAGTGCTATTTATAAGATTTTTAAAAATTATACATAATAAAGTAATTAATTTCTATTACAATTTTCTACACACATGTCCTTATTCGACCCGATAATAATTTTAAAAGAAAGAAAACGATTCTATGGATAATTATTTTTCTATGAATAGTAAATAGTAAGAAATTACTTTCGTAATTAATTTTCAGTATGAGTTTGTTTGAGTTTATTTGAGCAATTCAAATAAGAATAAGACATCTTTAAAGTGAAGAAAAAATAATCGAATAAAAAGCCAGTAATTGTTCTCGCTCGTAACTATAAGATCTCACATATTCACGAATGTTGGCTCGGCAGTACGTGATTTTGATTTTTCCTAATCAGTCCCCATTTTCACAAGTACTGTTTTAGCCTTACTCTATTTCTCTCTCTTTCTCCCCCCCCTCTCGCTAGCTCTCTCACTCTCTCTCTCTCTCTCTCTCTCTCTCTCTCTCTCTCTCTCTCTCTCTCTCTCTCTCTCTCTATCTCACACCCACACACACACCCACCCATCTGCGCCCATCCAACGGATGCTCCGAGAGTACGTTAATCCACCAAGAGATTAAGATAAACCCTAAAAATGTTCTCAGCAAACTAGGCAACTTCGCGTCGCGATTTAAAGTAGGGAACGAGTAAGATTCGTGCGAGTGGAGAAAAGCTTGAAACGTGACGAATCCAAGATAGGCCGCAGTGTTCTCCACTTCTGTTGTGTAGCGTGACAGCTTTGCACCGAAAGTTGTCAATTTTCGGTTCAAATAATCCGTGCCAAGCGATTTATGAAGGCGTGATCTTGAAGTTTGTTCCTAAAATTGACCAGCACCTGCCATCATCCAGTTAGAAGCGGAAGACAATGTAATCTATTGAAAACCCCATTACGAATAATTTTCTATTTATTAGAATGGCAATTTTTGTAAGGTTTCCATCTCATTGCGACTACAAAAATCAAATTACCATAAGATACAAAAAGGTCACAAGATAATTTATCAAAGTGTTTTGATAAATTATCAATTGGGATTATGGGGGACCTTAAACACACAAAGGTGTGTTTGAGGTCCCCCATAATCCCAATTGGCGAAATGTTTCCGCGCTGATCATCGATCATTCATTTTATCGTCCATGCATTTCTCCCACTTTCGGTGGTTTATATTTTTCTGATCGTGTCCTAGTGATTTTAAGAGAGGACCAAGATGACATCCGGTACTGCTCTTGCAGCGGTATCATCGTTACGAAGTGGCATCGTGGATACATACTGCCGTTGATGGAAAGCAGGCTGAACGCGATGAAATTAAAGGGAGCGTCTCCGAGACATCTCCTATCACTTTGCTTCCCATAGGTACGACGATAAAAGTATACATGTTTCACCGTGGCTGCGTTCGCCAGACCGGCTTCGTCGGGAAACATTCAAACTCCTGCTCGCATATCACGTTAACGATATCGAGCGCGTGCAACGGCTTCCATTTTAACGTAATTAAGGCAGCCTTGTCTACGAGAGAGCCATAGGATACCAAATGGAAACCTTGATTCTTGTCCAACTGATCGTACCTTCGGAATCATGAATGTCAGATAAATATATATACTCACACATAAACGTTTGGAAAAATATTCAAATTGGGAATATTGGCGGTTGCATTGAAACTCTAGGTTTTTAATACTTTGTTGTTGGTTATGTCATCGTTAAAGGGTGGCCTTGTGCCACCAACTTCCAGCCAAAAGATGTCATATTTAGTTGGAACACGTGCCCCGAACGAGCAAGTTAAAAATGGACCGTGACAAGTTGTTTTTCTAATGTGTACCTCTGCACTACTTTGATGTGAAATAAAAGTACAGCTACAGCTCACCGATTGATGGTGGAATATGAAGAGAATAGTGCTTTCTGTTACTATATCTTCTTTTTTTTACTATATCGCGTTTGCTCGAGGGGACCGGAAAACTGTGAAGAGCTCGTGTCGATAGAGGCATCCATTATTTTTTTACTGAGTTTCAATCGCTTCCAGCATGGGAACCGCGGTAAAACTGCATCCGGAGGGATAGTCCGACCGCAGGGATCACCACAGTTGCACATAGACGTCCACTACTTCCGGTCACAGTGTAAATGGCCAACCGCGGGCAGTTATCATTGGTATCAACCGGAAGTGGGCCATGGACTAGCCAAAGGCATTTCCACATCGAGACGTTCACCTTGTCCTCGTGGGGATCCTGTTCAATGACACTCAGTTATATAAAACGCATATATACGATTGAATTTCCCGCTCGCTGGTTTTGAATAAAGCTCGTGATATTGGGGCGGCTTTCAAAAATACTTTTGCAGTTAAACACACACACACACACAGACATACACACAGTGCTGATAAAATTATTTCCGTTGGCTTGTCGTACGCGATAATTGCATTAGCAACAAATTTCATCCGGATCTCATTTTCAGTCACAAATTTAAAAGCAGCCGCACTGTGCGCATTATTATCGATCGGTCTTGCGAGGGATGGCAAAACGTACGAGGGGCAGGAAGGGGGACGGTTGTTACTTCCTATGAACGTACCACCAGCGAAACCGCCATTAATTAATACTGTGTGCTAGCTGCTCACTCGCGCAACTGTAATTATGCGAGAGGTTCTTTCATGAGCTATCGAATGAAAATTGCGTCACTCACCACCCCTGGGCAATCCCTTGAAAGATCCTGCACCGAATTAAAATAAACGAACAAACGAAAATAACTCTACTCGAGGCAATTGCGTTATTTTATTACTCCAAAGGATGGCTCTGTAAGGAGGAGAAATACCCGTCGTGTTTAATCGTAATTATATTTCGCTTATGTGCGATGCGTAAGTACAGCTCGAATTATTCAGTATAGCCGCACGCATAAATTGACTGTGTGCTTCGCGCAGATTGAATAAATTAATTGGCGATTCCCGACCAATCGACATACCCGATGTTTTATGCAGGCGAAATTCCGCCACTGACGACCGGAGGGTTGGACTCTTTTTTTCATTCCACGTCCACTGAACGTCCGAATCGCGACACATGTTGGGGCTCCGATAAAAAAAAAGATGAAAAAAAACCGCAAGAACGGAGTGACCACGAGTGGACGAGTAATAAAGTAATTTTATGAAGTGGTCAGCCCGCGAACGTCCGGTTGTATACGGTGTGTATGTGTGGTCGCACATGCGAGGGGTTTCCACGGGGATGAAAAATGGCCATGGTCCGGTTCTGCGGCCCCGGGAAAACCTGTTCCTCCCTTCCCTCCCACTGCACCATCCCCGTTCCGGAATCATGGCTAAACCGCCCTTAAGTGAAAACATACTGTCCCTTGTCTTGCAGTTTCCTCCGGTGAACCGGTAAAAGAGATAGGACAAGCGAGGACGAGGGGTGAATTACGAAAAAAAAAACGTCAGGAACAAAAAATAGGTTGCTCGAAGGGACGTTTCTGGCGGGCGCGCACTCCCTTATTCTCCCTACGAAACTTCCCGCGGACAAGTGAAAATTTTTTGCCCGGAAAACCGTGGTTAAATATAGCGGTGAGAATTTTGCCCCTCGTATATCACTTCGGAGGTTACAGAGGATTGGTAAATTATTTCTTACTGTAACTCGCGCCGGATCCACCGCAAGCCCTTCCCGTGATCGCCCCGCCACGCACCGTTCGATCATCGGCGAACGAGCGACTTCCGTTTCTCTATTGTTTTCTCCCTGAAAAGAGGAAATGAAATATATTTGGATCTAGTGAATCGTTCTTTCCTACCTTGTATTGCTGGGGTTTCATAACCGCCGCAAAGTGTACTTCATTGTAATATTTTTTTTCACGCTCGTAAGAGGGCTCGTCAGACCATGGATTCCATTTTTTCCTAATGACGTATGAATAAATATAAATATTTGCGTAAATATAAAAGAACATTTCCTCGAACATATAAAAGAATGACCCAAACAATAAGTCATTCAATTGGTACAATAAAATTAATTAACACAATAAATATTTATATTATAATATTTTAATTTATATATGTTTCATAATAATTTATAGATGAATAAATATAAATATCCATATTTTTTACCTCTCTGGAAGGCAACCAAATGAATCAACTACGCACAAAACCATAAACCCCCTGCTAGGAAAATCGATGGAGAATGGGCCCAAAGTCATATTGAAAAAGCGGAAACTTTCGCATAACATCTCGCACAGGTTTTCACCTGTCCCAGGACATCAAGACGATAGAGATATCCACGACTTCTTTGAAAGTCCCTTACCATTGGACTTCTCCACGAGAAGCTTTTACCCTAGGGAAGTATATAGTACGATACACAAAGATCTGAAAAAGAAAAATCTCCAGGATACGATTTAATCACAGGCACCATCCTCAAGAACCTGCCAAAGAAGGGTATAATACCTAACTAAACTATTCAACGCCATCATTTGAATATCTTACATACCCAGCCAATGGAAAGTTGCATAAAACCGGGCAAACCTCCAAAAGTTGTTAACTCCTATCGACCCATAATCCTGCTGTCCACAATATCAAAGCTATTTGAAAAATTACTCTTCATAAGAATGGAATATCCTATCAATGAGCGAGGCATCATCCCGGAGCATCAATTTGGATTTAGATCCAAGCATTCAACGATGGAACAGGTCAAACGGGTCTTTAAGGAGTTACACCACCCTAAGAGGCTAGAACGAGACTGGATATTCATGAATATTTTGTAGCTAAACTAATGCATATTTTTTATTGATATCTTTATACTATTTTAGTACATGTTTTCAGCTTCTTAAATGTATTTTTTAAATCTGAATACATTGATAATTCGCAGAAATACACGCCTCCGCGCTCGTCAAGTTGTTTATTCCACCTTCTATCTGCGGGAATCCTAAAGGCCTCACGCTTTATCTGAAACATAAAAGAATGAAAATAATTTGTTAAGTTAGGTTAAATAGACGGCGCTACATAGGATTTTCTGGCAAAAAAAATGAATTTTTGGTATCACGCAGAAATTTATGTTTGTTTTTCACATTAAATTTCTACTTAAAAACATTAATTAAGCAAAATCGGTTAACATTAGAAAGAAAATCCTACGTACGCATTGAGATAATTATGTTACAAATGTGAGGTATAAATTTCAAATCAATCGAAATAGCTGCTGTTGAGTTATATTTCCCGGCAAATTCGAAAAATGTCGTTTCGAGGAAAAAGCGTTTAAAGTCTTTACGCGGGTTCAACAGTAAAAAAAATATTGAAAATTTGTGGCATACCTTATATAGTTAATCGGCGATTCCTGCTTTATATTGAGGTCTTTCCTCAGCAAATTGCGGGTCCTCGAAAGATAATCTTTACCTTCTCCGAGCTGTTCTGACCTCTTTTGTAGATTCATGCGCGCGTTTTTTTAGCAAGCGATATACGGTGCTCGATATACGTATATTACGATATACGTAATATTAATAAAATATTACTATAGCCATCATGATAAATACATGTAGCGATGTAAGTACCTATTTCAACTCCTTTCTACCATTGAAACTTATTTTCGGTGCGATTTTCTATATCAAAGCCTTTATGATTGCGTTCCCCACCACTGAAATTCGCCTTCGTTTCAAGACCTCTATGTAAGACCGTGAATCGGATCTTCCAAAAAGAAATCTATGCTCAGGTACCAGTTTCATAGAAGTGAAGGGACAATCTATCTAGGAGAGCACTGCACAGTGCAGTAAAAAAAATTAATATCTTCGTTAATATCGTAGGTACAGACTTTGCATTCAGCTTAAAATTTTCTTTAAGGTTCAAACTATGAGAAAATAATTAAAACAAAAAATCAACGTATCGAAAATTTCAGGGTGGTGTAACCCTTTAATGTAGTATCGAACTCACTGGAACAAAAGAAATACTGCTCAACGGCCTTCTTGGTATTCAACATACTTATGAGAAAGTGTAGCATGTTGGCCTACTCTACAAGATCAAAATGCCTCAGTACTACTTACTTTTGAAATCGTACTTAAACAACAGCTAATTCCAGGTACAATATGACGAAAACCGATCGCTTTTTTCAATAAGATCAGGAGATCCTCAAGGAATCGTCTTAGGCTCAGCCCTCTACACGATATTTACAGCCGATCTTCCAACAACCCACAACGTTGGCGACATTTGCTGACGATACGGCCATATTATTGACGCGCGAACATCCAAACATAGCCTCAAATAGACTATGAAGAGGTCTAAACGAGGTCCAAAGCCGGTTAAATAAGTGGCGGGTCAAGACTAGCGACACTAAATCCATCCACATCACCTTCACTATGGAGAAAAAAGACTGCCCACCATAAAACTAAATGGCCTCTTCCAACGAGCTGAAGAAGTCAAGTACTCAGGCATGTACGCGGATCGAAGGCTAACTTGGGCGAGCCATATCAAACTCAAAAGAAAAAAAGATCTGTGGTTAGAAAAAATATACTGGCTTATATAAAGAAGGTCAAAGCTATCCCGAACAACAAAATTCTATTATACAAAACGACACTGATACCAATCTGGATCTACGGCATCCAACTTTGGGGAATGGCCAGCAGCTCAAACATCGAGATTTTGCAACGATTCCAATCAAAACCTCTAAGAGTTCTCTGAACTCTGAATTCATAGCGAATTCCCCGTGGTATAATCACTAATGTCAACTTACACAAAGATCTTGGGATTGGCATGTTTGTAAGCATAACCCGAAAACTATGTACTAGCTCCGTGACAAGACTCGGAGACCATCCAAACGCGCTGGCATCCAGCTTATTGGATCGAAGAACCATTTCGAGAAGATTTAAAAAATACAAGTAGACCTACAATAGTGATTTCTTGTTCTCTAAACAGCTAAGTCTAAATAACCATCATGGTGAAAAATAGACCAGCGTACATCATCTAACGCACTAAATCGGTATCGCCTATACCGGTACGGGTTTTCCACATTTTCCCCGTACCCTCGGCAAATGCGGTATGGTCTAACTTAAGACGGCTACTCACGCAACGGAAGTTAGGTTAGATTAGCAAAGTGCGAGTAGGGAGTGATAGGAAAGGATTCAATTGGGAAGGATAATACGTAAAAATCCGCAAAGGTATATATTGGAACGCAAAAAAAAATTGTTATCAATTTAAAAAAATTTATAAATGTCGAATTCTAAAAGTGGGATCAGGTACATGTTGGATGTTTGTTATCGACAATGTTTTATTTTAATATGTCGAACAATTCGGTAAAGCGATAATAAGACAAAATTCAAAAAAAGTATTGGGATGGATATGTTTCGTTGTGTTCGTCGTCCAGCTCTCCTTTTCCCACTGACTCGTCAGCTTTTTTTTCCGCTCCTTTCCATTGTCCAATTACTCCTTTGGTTACGGACATGCGAATGAATATCTCGATGTCAAGAAATTGTTTCGATTTAAAACTTCCAAACAGGATATGATGTGTTATTGTCGACCCCACATAAATAAATTGATACAATAAATAATACAATTAGAACAATAAAATTCACGAACGCAATGAATATGTATATAATTTTTGATTGTATATGTTTTATAATAATTTATAAATGAATAAAAATAAATATCCATATTTTTTACTCCATATCATTAATAAGATGTAATTAAATATACAGTATAATAAAAAATAAATCCGTAAATCTATTTGTCTATATAATAATTAATACTTAATTATAATTTATATTTATCAATACAAGTGAATATAAATATTGATGTATACATAATTATAAATTAATAAATGAAAATAAGCATGAACCTTTTTTTTTAATATGTATAAATATAAAATAGCAATTTGTTAGAGAATATTTTGTAATAACGCAGAGAGAGATTCGATGCGAAAATAATCCATTTGAAAATTGAAAAATACGAGAAAATTCTCAACCGTTTTCCGAGAGAGAGAGAGAGAGAGAGAGAGAGAGAGAGAGAGAGAGAGAGAGAGAGAGAGAGAGAGAGAGAGAGAGAGGCCGCCCGAAAAAAGTTGGACCAAAACCTAACTGTTAAGTTGAGTACTCGTTAAGGGGTCGCACGAAATTCCCACGATTTTGCCAAGATTTTCTCTTTGCAGTAGGGGCGGAGGGGGGGGCCTGGTCTCGAAAGAACAAATTACCGGATGCGGAAGAAGAAGAAGACAAAAAAAGCGAATAAAAAAGGTAGTCAAGTGGTCGGCGAATTCGCAGGACGGATCTGGGTGTACAGATATTTGTGTACGCGTGCGTGCAGTTAAGAGTCGGTTGATGTTGGGTGCACACGGAAAGATGTATACAGTGTAGCGGAGGTTTGGCCGGGCGGTAACTTTTCCCTCTATTAGATTATAAGCGAGCGGCGAGCATCTGCAGAATCTCGGACTGAGACCGTTAATTTTCGTTAAAAACCAAATGCCTCTCGCGGCGGAGTTTTGTTGCTTCCGGTTGCTTCAACCCTCCGCTCGTCTCAGCACCCTACCGCCCTTTTCCTAACCTCGTCCTCCCTCGCGTTCGCCATCTCTTTCTGCTTTTCTCCTTATTCTCGGAGTCTCGCCGAGGGCTTTATAAGCAAGCAGCGCTCTAGGTTTTACATGGTTATGGGAACATTAAAGCACCCGGTGACTCCTCTGTCGCGGCCTCGACGCGAACCATGAAGATTTAGGGGTCCGCGCGTACGTTTGTTTCTCTCGAGTCGGCAAAACGCCGGGGTTATAGACGACGACGGGAATCCACCTTTACCCGACCAAATGAAGAAGCAGAGTGCTTTAAAACTGATTACATTCAAACAATAATGTTGCACCCTCGGTACCTACCCCTCGTTTCTCTGTTTCTTTCACCCTCTCTTTGCCTTTTTTTTATTCAAGACGATGGGTTTTTCATCATTATTTGGCTTTCTACTCCAATTGTGGAAAATAACTCTTTTTTTTTAAACGCATTTCTTTTTAAACGAGCTACGAATACTTTTCGGAAAAAAAACGTCAGTTTTTGCTGCTGTGATATTTTAATTTTATTTTTATTTGTGCAACGTTCAATGTATGAAAATGATTCGAGGCATCTTCGAGGAGAGGAACCAAATCTCTATTTTACATTTCCGTTAAAGGATCATCACAGGCTAACGGGTCGAAAAATAGCTGATTTTCGCGATTTTTCTTTCCATGATTAAAATACTCTAATCCGTCTGATTTTTTTATGTTAAACCAAAGCACTCATGAAGAATAGAAAATAATTTTTGAAACGTTTATTTTTATTTTTTTTAAGATTCTTTTAACGGTTGAAAATGTATTCAAAAAAAGAAGCCCTCACGGTATACACGGTTGTGGCCGTAAATATTATCTGAAAAAAAAAATTGTAAAAAGATTATTAATCAGTATGAAAGCCGCCATCTTGCTATGGAGGTTTTTTTAAAATCAAAATTGAAAAAATGGCGACGGTTTGAAAAAAAAGTATCAAATTTAGCCTATTTTTTCAACGGTTTTCCGTTAAAATAAATATGAAGATTAAAAAAAAAACTAAAGCTTCCATAGCGAGATAAAAAATCGCGTGAAGCATGTTGTGTCAAAATTTGAGACAGATAGCTTGAAAACTTATCCTTTGAGAGTGTACACCGTTTTGAAAAACGATATTTCGAGACAAACGCGCTTAAAGTTTCGAGAAGCCGCTACTCGAATCACTTTCTCTAAGAAAGGCTGTAGCGACCAAAATTATTCGAATTTCGCCCCAAAAATTGAAAAACATGTATATAAACGTCTATACTATTGGATAATGCAAAAAAAAAAGAATCAATTTTTTGAAAATTTTACACTGCGATGATCCCCTAATTTCGGAATTCTTAGGAGAATTCGAATAAATCGAATCGTTACTCTTGTTATTTTTATTTAAAAAAATTTCTCACTCATTACAAAACGGTTTTCCATTTTTCTCCTATATCGATTGTTTATTAACGGTCGAGATGAATAAAACTATCTGAGGTATTGTCGAAAGAAGGAATCTATTTCTTTATATATCTCCTTATCTCTTTATTTCTTTTTTTCCCTCCAATTACGGAATTGTTTACAGCACTCGAAGGAACTTTTTCGAAAAACTGGGGAGCTTTGACCAATAGTCAAAAATCGACCACAACTCAATTAAATAGAGCTTCAATTAAATTTTTTTTTCTAGTTGACTATAAACATCCTAGTAAAAATAAAGTTTTCAAAAAAACCCAAACAATTGCGAGCAAAATCATTGTGTGCGAGACCCTTCGAAGGAAAAATTGATCCAACTCTTGCACTGCGACTTTTCCCGCTGATCTTGTGGAGTGGCCTCGTTGCTCCTTAGTTCACAAATATCCAGGGAGATGCCGCTACTATCCGAATCGGTGTGGAGCTCGCAATTGTTCTGGTTCGAGTCTGTGCTAAGCACGTATCCTTACAGTTCGTCGAGCCCTTAATTATTTCGGAATCGATTATGTTTTGAGATGAAAATAAAAATAAAAAAAGATAGCATTTCGGTGGGAAAATGTATATTATATTATTTAAAGCATTATCTACTACAATTTATTCATAATTTAATTTAAGTGATAATTTTTTCTGACCAATATTTATTTTTGGTTATTTTTACCGTAAATTATAGTCTTTTTATTATATTTGCTTTCATCTTTATATATTCTATAATATTCATTTAAATAATTGTAATCTCTTTTAATTGACTAATCATTTTTTCCGACCGACTATGCATGTGTGTGTGTATGCGTTTTGACGTCGGGAATGCAGTAATGAGCAGCTTTGAATTTTTACCAGTTTAAACTTATGATGAACAAACATCGGATTTTATAAGGTTTTTTCTTGACTGTACTACTAACTTTAGCATGCAATTTTCCAACGCTTTACTACCAGTGACAGGGTTGGTATTTTAGCCTCCTCTATACGCATTCTTCCCTTCCCTTCCCTTTTCACTGTGACCGTTCTCTTTTGCTCTCGTTTCACTGCAAAAGCTTTATGATTCTCGTTTTTCTTCAAGCGTCGTTTTTCCTTCTCCCGCATTATCATCATCGCAAAAACTTTGCCAGGAAAGGCTTTTTCCTCTCGCAATGACTGGCTCTTAAAAATTAATTGTCCACCGACCATTTTCTCATAGTGCTTTCGTGGGTACTGAAAAAGGCATAAAGTGGAAAATTTGGCGTAGATTATTTGAAAAAAAAAAGGAAACTCTTGATAAAGTCGGGAAAAAATTTGATTTCGTTTTCGACTATGTCAATGGAAACATAAAAAAATGTATTACATATTTAATGATTTCTCTAATTCGAAGTAAGGCAGAATCTCTAATTTAGATCAGATCCAGAGAAAATTCACCGTCAATTCATCATCATTTTAAAGAAAACTCATCTGTCAAGTCTTTAGTTTAAGAAAAATATATCTTCAATTTATTTCAAACATATATTTGAATTAACGACATTTTATTTTCCGTTTATCGAACATTTATCTCTGATTTATCATAAGATTATATTTAATTGAAAGAAAAAAATATGCTTCGTTTATTATCAAGTATTTCTAATTACGGGAAAATTTATCTTCAATTTATCATGAATTTATGATTAAGTTATATTTGATTTGTCATTAATTTATTTTTAACGCAAAGAAAATTGATTTCTAATGCAGAGGAAAAAAAAACCCGTTTACCGTGTCGTCCAAATTTAGGCTGGCTCCGTTTAAATTGAGATACCTAGGGTTGCACACATTGGCATGCAGAACGATGAGGTGTCGCTGGAGAGATGCGAGAGGCGTCGACGTTCTTTTGCAAGCGGGTGTTATGAGTAAGCATGAACACGAGGATCTATGAAGAATGAGACTAGAGAGGCCTGAGTATTTTTTGCCCGTATTCTTCATCCCCCAGAGAGTGTGTAGGGCCGAGCCCCCACTCCAGGGGGTAGTTTTGTGTTCCTCGTGCGAAAAAAGAGGCGGGGGTTGAAAAAAGAAGAGGAAAAAAAAACAGACGGACAAACAAACTTAGCGTGACACGTACTCTCGACACTTGTCCCCACTACTCGCTACCCCTTTAGCTCCGGCACACACAGGGTGTAAACGATCTCGAGTCCGGGCACGCGCCACCCAGATTCCCGAGGGTCGTATGCCACACAGTGGCGCTTTTTTTCATCTCTTTACTCCGCAAACCTTTCCCCTTCCTGTGCGCGCCACCCCCCACCCTTCCATCAACCCCTACCGCTTCCACACCTCGCTCCTAGTCCGCACACGACCGAGGGGTAGAAAACGGTCTTTTTTTCTAACAGGTGGCCACTGTCGCGGCTTTTTTAACACCCCTAAACCCCGTCACAGGTGGCCCGGGCTCCTGCTTCCCAAACATCCCTCGGAGCTCGTACACACGTGAGTTTATATATGCCGCTGTAATTATCGTCGCATATACCCTTTCATTTTTTGCCCGCGGCCAAGCTACAAGTGACCCCCAGAGAGACGCAGGGTGCGCAAGGAAACAAAAAACTACCCCCACAGGAGGGTGGGGTATGACCTTTTTTTTTAACGTCTCGTATACAGAATTGGTCATGTAAATTTCGAGTAAAAGAAAACAATTAGTCGGTGCAGTAAGAGCTAACTGCACGCATCGGAAAATTACACGGGAACTTTATTTACCGAATAAATATTCTCCCTTCGCCCCCTCTCGCACGACATTCGTTGGGTGCTCTGTTGTTTTAGTTTCGTTGATACTTTGTCAATAAATTTTTTGTCATTGCTTTTCAGGTACGAATTTTTATCTTCAATTTTCTTCAAATATAAATAATTTCGGTGTGAATTGATTAAATAAAAATGTAAAAATGTATCGCCTGAAATAAATTTCTACAAACGGAAAATTTCCTTTCATTGTCTGTCATTTTTTTTGTCAATTTCATAAAATGGCAAAAATACAAAAATTACTTTGTTATAAATCAAATTGTGAAAATGATTAGCTAAAATAAAATTATTCGTAGTGCGAATGAAAAAGATAAAGAAACGATAGAGCCGCAAAAAGGGCTTTACGAGATACGTATTTATTTCTCACAATAAAATTGTAAAAATATAAGGGTGGATTGAAAGAGGTAAGGATGGGAAAAAGCGAGGAACGACGGAGGCAGAAAAAGGATAAGTACTCGGCATGGAATATTCCGGAGGAAATCTTTGGTAGTACGTAAGCACGAGAAGACGTAAAAAAAATAGATAGAGCGATTCAAGGGCTGCCTTTTCTTTTCAACCCCTTCAGCAGGGATCGGAGAAGGAGGATAGTCGTGAGCACTTTCTTCAACAGAGTCTATGGAAGAGACGCGACGTTCGAGCTGAGACCAAGAAGAGAAAGAGAAAGATAGAGTAAAAGAGTGGTGAACGCTGAGACGGGGGTGAAGGCAGGACAGTTGCAGGGGATGAGTCTCCAAGGGGTGAGGAGGAAGAGGAGGGCTTACACACCGGTGGGGCGATGATACTTCGGCGGACCCTTGTTCGTACGCAGTGGGGGTAAGAACGTCGGTTGGCACCCCTTAAATGCTCTTACCCCTCGCCCTCCCTCTTCACCCCAACTTATCTCATCCCCCTTGCACACAAAGATCAATAAAAATACAAAAATGACTGAGCGAGCTCTCGTAATTCGTTCATTTTTCAGCGTCAATAATTGATCTTCGACTGTTCAAATTGCAAAAGGGGTGAAATATAACCTTTACCCTCGTTCCAGGTCTCCTTCACTTGAATTGAATTTGTGCTTTATTTTAATTTTTTTTTTACATTTTCGTACATTTTTTTTCATTTTTGTAATACATTTTTTCCATATTCCTTAGGTTACGTAAATTCATGGCGTTGTTAACGGAAAAATTCCACATTTTTGCCTCGTTCTGTGTTGCATGCTCGTTCGCATGCACGAGCGGGAGAGATGCCGGATAGTCGAGCGTGAATCTCTTAAGGATACACAACTGCTTCTTTAAGGAAGAGCGCAAACCGAAGCCATTCCTGTATATAGCTACAAGTCCTGAATCGCTTGCAACCGTATTCTCTCTTCTCCCTTCCCCATCCTCCCACACCCTTCACCCGGCCAGCAACTCGCCGCCATCCCTTTTTCGCAATCCGGCAAATCAACGTGGCTCGGCGCATTCACGTTCTTTTGTTCTCCGGCTCGAATTTCCCTTGGAATCTTCGTTACTCGGAGCGCGAAATAAAAGATAGAGGGTAACGGAATCGTTGAAACGGAAATATGTATATATCTATATATTTATATATGTATGTGTCTGAGAGATATGAAAAAAGCTAAGGAAACAATACGAATTAAGAGAAAAATAGACGTGACCTGAGCTGAAAGAATATCGCGGTCTAATGATTATATTTTAATTCTAGAATTGAAAGAAAATAGAAATTGTATTAGGGGTGGAAATATTTAAAGTAGACCCTAGAATGAAAAAACAAAGTGATCAAATCAAAATGTTATTTTTTATATGTCTTTAATTTGAAGAAAATCTATTTTTAATTCAGTTACGTTTTCGTTAAATTACAAAAAAAACATATTCTCAAAGGGTGACACAACCTTTGTGCTCAGTAAAATAGGTATACATTTTTTTTAGTTTAGAAGCCACTATTATATTCATGGAGTAATGTTTATTTTTCACAAATACATTATAGTTTCATGAATGAAGCAAAAAAAAAAACGAATACATTTTTTTTATGGCGGAAATATGCATCGTCAGTAGGACCCTATTTGCAAGCTGGTGGACGAAATATTTCGAGATCTACTCAACGGATTTTAATGAAATTTATACCACATATTCTTTATAATATTAGCTAGGATTTAGCATGGGATTTTTTCGATTGAATACCGGGTTTGTTTTTTATTAATTATTGAATAAAGAATTTCAACATTTTTTTTTCAAATAGCTGTCATTTCTACAAAAAAAAATACTTTTTTCCCTATGCTACACTTCTTACTTTACAATATTTTTTAAAAACTATTTTCCGGATGATGCGTGACAGAAGAAAAATGCCACCATCGGCAAGGATTTCTAAAAGAGGGGCCTACTCGACGACTTATAATGGCGTCTAGTAGAACGATACATTTAAAAAAAAATAAGAAACGATAAAATAATTTTGTTCATAAAAACATAATGTGTTTGTGAAAAATAACAATTATTTTATACATCTAATAGTCACGTCGAAAAAAAAATGTTATACCTATTTTTCCGAGCATCAAGGTCATGAAAGCCTTAATTCTGTACGTTCATCGTCAATCAATTTTTCATTCTAAGCAAATTTGTCTTTAATTTAGAGAAAACGGATCGTCAATTTGTCATCAATTTGACCTCAATTTTGAGAAAAATTATTTTCTATTGGGGATGAAGGTTCCAGGAGTGAAAAAAAAAGAAAAAAGGAATTGCATACCTATCTCTTTCGAATGTCAACAGTACGTTGTGTTAAACGAACTTTCAACTTCTACAGATAAACAATATGCACAGTGTTTTCCACACCCCTTATTTTTCTACCCCTGTTCCCAACTCAAACAAGCTCTGCCGTTCATTCGACCCTAATAAATAAATTTCTTTCAATACCCTTTGTCACATCAGCTCCATTATTATTTCCGTCCATGTACCCAATAAATTGTCCACCCTGATAAACAAATATTTCAGCCTGCCAAATAAATGTCCTTTGCCTTCGCGTTCACCGGAGAATTTCTCTTTTTTTTCCTCCTGTTATTTTATCACCGTGGCAAAATTGTGTACAATTGGTCGAAGGGCGGCCACTTTCGCTGGCCAAAAGTTGCAACAAGAGTTTCGATATACGGGGCAGTATATGAGGAACGGGAGGGGGGTGGGAGAAGCAGAAGACACGAAAATGTATAGGTATATATATATACGAATAAGAGGGACACTACACAGAGGATCGTGAATTTTCGATCGCGTTCCTCTCCGCGTCCTTCCATAAGAACAGGCCCTTTATTACAGAATGAAACAAAAGAAAGTGGCTCGACAATCTATATATATATATATATATATAGTATAGCGAATAACAACTTGGCGTCGGGCATAAGAGGGATGCGAGGGATGGGGAGGTTTGCAAGAGAAGGGTAAGAAAACGAGAGGAAGAAAAAGTAAGACGATGAGAAAGACGAAAGGATGGTGTAGCACGGAAACGACGAAAAGGAGAAAAAGATGGAAGGGGTAGGGGGTGGTTGGCGGAGGTCGAGGAAAAATCGTCCCCATTGTCTCTCCGACGCCATTTTATCATTCCTCTTCGGTGTTCTGCTTTCAGAGCGAGGGATAGGTAGCGGGAGGGGGTGGAAGGGAGAAGGAGGGGGGGGCGGTGGCAGCAGAGAAGAACGAGCCCCCTTGGCATATTTCAAATGACAAAAACCAGAGCCACCCTCGTGGAGATAGAGCTGGCGCTGTCGGACGAGGGGTGGTCGGGAGATAGAGGTAACCAGGGGCCGTTGGGGGATGAGTAGGGGGTTGAAGAGTGGCTCTCGGCCTGCGAGTGAAACAGTGAGGAGGGTGGCAGAAGAAAGAGAAAGAAAGTGAGAGATGGTGGATATCTCGCCGACGCCTCGTAGCATCTCTGTGTTAGACTCAACCCCCCCCCCCCCCCCCCCCGCCGCCACCGTCACCCTGCTCGCCACTTCTCCCGAATCGCCCCTCTTTTCAGACCTGGCTTTTCCGCACTCCCCTGTATAGCCTCGCAAGAGCGTCCAGGGGCTGAACGACGTCTTAAACTTTAATTGCCTTTATTTCGAAACGCGAGCGCGGGAAAAAGTTGCTTAACGAAACGGCCATTCGTGACGGGAGGAGCGTCCGAAATGGACATGAAGAAGAAGGCTAGGAAGAGGAGCTGCTACCTTGGACAGGCGGTGTCAATATTTATATCGTGATAAAATATTATTCATCGTCGACGAATAATATTTTTCTATCCGTGTTCATTTTTGTGAGACCCTTTCCTCGGTGTCCTCAAATGACGGCGTGAAGATAATGTTTTTTTCTTTTTTCCTTATATAAACCCAAACATATTGATTAACACAGCTTTTATTTGTATATACATTTTTTATTTGTATTTATTATTATTTGCAATGTACGATATTATACTCTTTATAATTTAATCGTAGAATTATAATAAATAGTGCACTATTTTTTTCACTTCCGGTTGTAATCGTTATCCAAATGCGTCTGATACTGTTAATGCGCAGGCTTTCGTAATTGTCTGTGTTACGAGGAAAATTTGGATTAATGCATTTTGTAACGGGAACACAAGAAGCCAATAAGTTATGACGGAAAAGGATATCGAGGATCAATGGCGAACGAATGTATTATTGAATTCTTACAGCGCCAATTACACCGAGAGCCAAATCGATGATTGTATTGTAGGCGAGACAGGTAGATTCGATTGAAATTTGTGTGTGTAGGGGGTGGGGTTGGCCGTTAAATACTCTATGCTCGTATAACGAAAGTCTCCTTCACAGAATATAACTAATATAATATTTCTCATTATTCCTGAAGACTTCCCAACCTTTCCTCACCCGCAGCTGCCATAATAATCGAGAAATTATTATATCCCTAGCCCAATTCCGGCATCGAGCGTCTTCGTATTATCAGGAAATCAAGCATGAACGATAACGACATTAGACATTATGAAAATTATGCTCTTTCGCATCCCTTCCGCGTGTTTATGGAAATCCACGATTGCCGGAGAGAAGGAAAGATAGAGAGAGAGAGAGAGAGAGAGGGCGGGGGATGAATGCTCTTTCTCCCTCTTACCCTCAATCGAAAAATTGACCGGGTTTTCTTGCTTCATCAATGAAACTAATCGAATTACTGATTATAGATTTATAAATCTACCAATGAGATAATGTATTTTATCAATTGGCAAATAAAAGCAATACATGGAACTCGTAACAACGTTTGGAGACTTTGAGCTCACGATCGCAGTTTCATTCAAGCAGACATGAGCAAATACGAAATTAGTCATTCATTGAGCGAAATGTTATACTCGAAAGGTTGCGCGATAACCCGATAGATTATCTGGCAACAAACGACGTATGTTGGCCGCACCTTTGAAAAACTAAACAAATAGAGAGAAATGAAATGTATCGATATTGCACAAAGTTCGTTACAGAGAGCAAAAAATCGAAGTCATTTTATATCCTATACTTATATTTTTGTATCTGAAAAACAACGTATACTTTTCGCAACTTCGTAAGTTAAACTTTTAAAAAATGGGAACAAAGTTAAAACAAGAAAAGCTAAAAAGTATACGATAACTTGTTTAGTAAATAATTTTTAAAAAACACCAGAAGCGAAGAAAAATATTAAAAAATTAATGAATTCTATAATTTCGTATCCATACCTTTGTACCCGAAAAAAAAACCACGTATTTTTCCGTGAATCAGTTCCTCAGTTCCTCAGTTCCGTGAATTAAATAAATAAATTATATGTAAAAAAAATATTTTTCAAAAACAAGCTTCTATTTAATGTACTGAAAAGTAGAAAATAATTTTTCTTACCAAGTCACCTATATGTGACTATAGAAGCTTGGGGCGCTCAACTTTTAAAATGTTAAATAAATTTGATTTTAATTTGAAATTTGACATTGAATTTGGCACAATAGTAATTTGAGAAATTATTATGACACGTTTATACTCAGCTTACCGATTTTTATTTAAGAAATCTAAGGTTGTTTTATAGTAAATTAAATACACTTTATATGTTAATGGATTTACGTAAATTAAAGATTATATGTCTAAATTTTAAGCACCCCAAGCTTTTATTTATAGTCCTATATAGGTGACTTGGTAAGAAAATTTATTTTCTACTTGTCAGTACATTTAATAAAAGTTTGTTTTTTTTAATTATTTTTTTACGTATAAATTATTTTCTACTTTTTAGTTTTTAATTTTTACCACCTCTTAGATGCATGCTTGCAAAATTTCAGAGCTCTAAGTAGACGGGAAGTGGCTGAAATATTGATTTTCCATTTTGCATCTCACAGCAAGTAAAGTTAAATAAAAGCTTGTAAAAAAAGCAGAGACTTATTAAAAAATGAAAATAAGCGAGTCTCATAACTCGTGCCTGTAGATTTATACAAGAAAAATGTGTCTGAAAAAACGACGTAGGCTTTTCACAGCTTTGTAAATTAAATAAGAAAAATAATATGAAAAAAAAACGATAAACGAATTAATAGGAGAGAAAGTCCGTAGCAGAGAGCACAAATTACAAGCAATTTTATAACGACCATTTTGCTGCGAAACTTCGAAGTTTTCCCGAAGCGTTTGCCGGGGTACTCCCCCATTCTCGTCGAATCGAGGGGGGTTCCTGGGGGGGTTGGTGGGGGATTCAAGGGTAGGGACTTTGATATTGGCGACCAGAGAGAGAATAAAGAAAAGAAGCACTGGGAATCGCATGCGGGCGGGGAGAGAAAGAGCGTTACAGCCGCGATGTAGCTAGGCTGCTTTTTCTGACGTCGACTCACCCTCCTTCGAAAAAGGGGGTGGCCCACCCTTGCACCCGCGCCCCCCGCGTTCGAAAGGGATAAAAGACGGTATAAAATGGGCGATGCCCGCTCGCTCTCGAAGTTAATGCCTAAAATATACACACCAGAAATTGGACTGCTTAAGGGAGACCGAAGGGCGATGCGGGAGGCAAAGGGATGAAGAAAGAGGGAGAGAAAGAATAAGAAAAATGTACGGAGCGAGAGCCTGTCGGAGTGAGAGGGAGAAAGGAGAGACGAACGTCGACGAAGAAGGGTGGCTCTTTCGGCTACGAAAGAGGGTTGTGCGTGAATACTCTTTCGCGAAAAACCACCCCTCTTTCGAGGACGCGGTATACGCGAATATAACATAGCGGGCCGTAGCTATCGCGTTTTCTCGCTGTTAAGACGCTCTCTCAACTTTTCCTTCCTTTTTTTACGTACTATTTTTCATCAACGCGCTTTATCACATTTCTTTACCTAGGCCGTCCCACGAGAGATACTCCAATCTTTATTTTTTATATTTTTTTTCATTTTTAATAACCGCAACGATAGAATGGAATATATATATATATATATATATATATATATATATATATATGTATATATATATATATTGTATTGCCCAGATTTTTGACAAATTTCGCCACTTTACGAGGCATATATATACAAAGTTACAATCTTATTTATATAAATATACACGAAAGGTTTCAATCGATAAATCAATATTCATCACTTTTAAAGGAATAAAAAATAATTAAGACTTGTATTGATCGATTAAAAAATTAATTTGAAACTTGATGAAATACATATTGCTTGAAAACTCCTTTGTACTCTTTTAAATAAAACTCAACAAGTTTTACTTTACAAGAAAAATTTTAACTTTACACAAAAGAAAAAAGAAATTAATTTGTGCAGTCTAATTAAATATCCATAATACCATTTTTCCCCTCGTGTTCGAATACATTTCCTGCTAATTTTATCACGATCCCTCGTTTCTCGAGGCTCGTCCACGCCCATCATAGTTTGCCATTTTTTTTTCTTTTCCCGCTCTCTCTCTCTCTCTCTCTCTCTCTCTCTCTCTCTCTCTCTCTCTCTCTCTCCCCCCCTCTCTCTCTCTCTCTTTACTACCTCTTTTTTTCTTAATAATTCTTCTCGCTTCCTGGGAAGCCCGAGGCGAAATTTGTTCGTTGAAAAATTCACGGAAAATCCCTCTCGCCCCCGCCGCCTCGAATATCCTCAAGCCGTGAAACTTCGCAACGGAGGAAAAAGAGGGACGGAAGGAAAGAAGAAACGAAAGAAAAATAAAAGAGAAAAGGGGTCGTAAAAGATATTACGGTTGCCTGTTTACCACGGGTTCACCGTGAACGCTTTTCATCGACGTTATTCACACGCTGAACGAAGAAAAAAAAACGCATTACATGGAACGCGAGGCACTTTTTTGCTTCTTTTTTCATTTTTTTCTGCGCCAATTCACTCGAAAGCAAAGGCGAGAAGAATGCACAAAAGAAGGATGTCACCGCAGGTCTCACTCGCGTTAAGCTCGTCAGGTTGAAACTTTTATTCTGGTCCATTCCCATTGTTCCCATTGTCCTCGAATATTCTGCAACCTTCTGCGTCCAGTATATCGAGCGTCTTAAAAAGAAAAAAATAAGGGAGAAAATAAATGAAAACGTTACCGTTCGAATACACGTTTCATATCAATAAAAATTAATCATGCTTTTTTTTTAAGTGCAAATAATTTTACAACGTTAGTGGGATGGTAAAGTAATAATAAACACGTCATAACGATTTTTTTCTTTACGTTCGCAAGCATTATTATTACGAAATATGAATTGCGAAAAACGTGGAGTTTCCGTCGTAAAAAAGGCAATAAACACTTTTTTTTCTCCTATTTCTTTGGTTACGACGAATATTTCCCGAACTCCGAAAAAAATAATGGCACGTATTTTTTTTCACAGTATAATTTTCATTTTACGCTAATTATGCTTCCTTATTATAGAAGAATTTTGCTTACCAGTTCATTAATCGATTACGCGTCGTTCGTCAAATTTTCCAAAGCGCGGAAGCACCGGTTTACGTAATTGCACATTTTCCAGATGGAAACTCAAAAACGCGAAGTTTCGTCGAAGGTGGTAGAATCACGAGTGTGCAAGCGAGGTCCGAGCGTTGACGTAACTGACGTTAACGGTTGTCTCCTCTCGAGTCGGAGGCCCCGCGATATTCCGCACGAAGGGCCTCGAATCCGGTCATCCCCACTATCCGCGCGTACGTATAAAATCCCTCTACCTTAAAATAAAATCCCTCTACGCGCGATAGGTCCGAGAGTCCGAAAGGGCCGCAAAAGGGCCCGGCAGCCCTTCGAGCGAAAGGGACACTAAGAGCGAGCCCCGGGCAATAAGAAAAACGAATAAAAGAATAAGAAAAAAAGTCCTTTAGTGAAAAAACCGGTTTTCGCATCGACGTGATAAAGGTACGAACTAAGGGAGTCGAGAAGAAGCATCGGAGCAGAGGGCCGAGAATGCGGAGGGAGGGCGGGGGGGCTCAACGCGGTAAGGAAAAGGGGCCCGAAGGGCTCGAAGGGGGATCTTGTGGCTCTTGCATAGAATTTTGTGAAAGGGTTGACACGGATGTAAGGGCCACTTCATTAGCATTTCCCTTATGCGTAGGCTAGGTCTTTGCCGCGTAGAAGGTCCAAGGGCTCTGGCTACTACACTCATATACCCGACATGAATATTTTTCTGTACGTTTACGTGTTTCAACGCCGCGACTACATTTCAATAGTGAACGAAAAAGGTACGAGCAGGCAGCCCTCGAGCAGGGCACACGCACGGCCATGTGCTGGCTCAACTGGTCAGGTAAGTTTTTTCGCACTTCTTCTTTACCTTTTTGTTTTTTTTTCTTTTCATTTCCGATGACCAGATGTCCGGGGGTTAAAACGGGAGAGGCGAAACTCGTCGTGTATATAGCTATATACAGCACAGTGGACCGTTTGTCGCCGTCCAAGGTGGTCCGGTTTGCTTTTTGGGGATACACAGCCAAGGGGTTGCTCACTCATACATGCAAATGTTTATGTATATACGTACACGCTTGTATATGAAACGTAAGTATATATGGGATTGTGCCAAGCTCGTTTCATTCTATGTACACGCCTGACCTCAATGACGAGGATGACCTCCCCTTTTTCCCTTTACGCGGTCCCGGGCGTCCCGCGTCTGATGACCCCGCATAAAAATCGCCCGAAACCGGTTTCGATGCAACGGATTTTTCAGGCAACCCGCGCGTGTGGCTATTACATGCGCGTAATATGGAACGTAGTATGGAACTTTCATTATTATATATGTATATATGTAACAAAGCGGACAGGATTTTGCATCGGCTACGGGACACGAGAAAAGGGTCACCGCGCACACTTAAAAACACATGGATAAGCGTCGCTTTACGATATATATATACAATTATTTTATGAAAATCATTCGATTTATCTAAACGTGATTTTGGAGACATTGATACGTGCACGATGTTGAGTATAAGGACCATCGGCATCCATGAGGCCGGTCCTTGAAGTCGAATGTCGTCAAAGTAATTTTTCTCGCCATGTATATACTGTACCGGTCAAAAGGTTACGATCAGTTTGGCTAATTGTGAAATTATATTATTCTAATATAATGTTCCAATTATCCAAAGTGATTAAACATTTTATTATTATCCGAAGTGATCGAAAACTTTTGATCGATACCGAATATCGTTATAATGTAATAATTATCAGGACATTTGAATGTTTTGCCGATAATCTATAGAAAAATGGTGATATGAAAATCGTTTGATTTATTTAAAGATAATTTTGAAGATAGCTCATACGATACGTCGAAGACAGAAACCATCGCCTTCTTTTAAGACGGTCCTCGAAGTCAAATATATCTCCAAAATATCTTTAAATCTCATTTTTGTCGGTAATTTGTATAATATTATGTACAGTACTGGATAAAATAAAGTACGCGATGGACAATGGAAAATAAATGCCAAGGTATGTAATTGATTTTGTCTAGTGTAATATATACACTATCGGTCAAAAGTTTTCGATCACTTTGGATAATTGCAAAATTATATTGGAATAATAGAATTCATTTTATCGAGCTATATAGTATCCTTGTAAAATAAGAAATAGAATTAATTATATTATTCCAATACAATTTTGCGATTATACAGTGATAAATCATCACCTTCGCTATCATCCAAGGTGATCGAAAACTGTTGACCGGTACTGTACTGTATATATACATACATAAATATATATGTATAATAGGGAAACTTGATTTTCAAGATATTTTACTCCGAGACCGTCTTAACAGAAGTCGGTGATTCCTGCATTCGACGTATCAACTCTCGTAAGAATCAATGTCTTTAAAATCACCTTTAGATAAATCAAACGATTTTCGTGTCATCATTTTTCTATAGATCGATGGCAAAATAGCCAAATGTCCTGACAACGATTACCTAGATGTAACGGGGTGAAAATACACACACCCACACACACACACATATATATATATATATATATATATATATTTATATTTATATATACGTAGAGGACAATAATTTTGAAGACATTTGACTTCGAGGACCGGCCTCTTAGGTGCAGATGGTACATTCACGATCATATACTTACCACTGTCTTTAAAATCACATTTGGATAAATCAAATGATTTAAATAAAATCATTCTTACATAGATCATGCGCAAAACACCCAAATGTCGTGATAATCATTAAATGGATATAACGGGTTCCAAACCCACTTTGGCTACATGTATATGTAAAGATTCATTACGGTATGAACGGAAGTATATATGTATGCGTGTGTGTGTATATATATATATGTATTTCCCCGACGCGAAAGGCTAGAGGAACAAGAAGAGGCGTAGGAAGGAGAGAGGACAAAGTGGAGAAGAACCGGAATGGAATAAGAGGAAAAAACGACGAGCAAGAAAGAAAAAACCTTTCACTGGCGAAAAGCGGTGCACTTCGCTGTCGTGGCTAAATTCACCACGGGATGAGTACCGACAAAGCGAGAGAGAGAGAGAAAGAGAGAGAGAGAGAGAGAGAGAGAGAGAGAGAGAGAGAGAGAGAGAGAGAGAGAGAGAGAGAGAGAGAGAGAGAGAGAGAGAGAGAGAGAGAGAGAGAGAGAGAGAGAGAGAGAGAGAGAGAGAGAGAGAGAGAGAGAGAGAGAGAGAGAAAGAAAGAGAGAAAGAGAGAGAGAATGAGAGTAAGAAAAAGAATTTAAAAAACGAAGCCAAGAGCGATTCCGGGGCCATTGGGAGCCAACGTCGTTCTTGGCCAGCTATACAGCGTTTGCGAGGAGTGCGCGGAAGGGATGCTGGCTGAAAGAGAGGGTGAGTGGTCTGAGGGGTGGTGGGTGCGCTGGTGAGGTGGGCGGCATTAATTACGGTCCTTTATTATAAAAACTGAGCTACCCCGTGCCCCGGCCCGGACGGCACGGAACGGCGTGGAAGACAAGGACGGGGATGTTGGCTGAAGAAGTACGTGGGGGAAGAAGAAGAGGGAGGAGGATGAGGAGGTGGAGGAAGACGAAGAAGTGAGAAAGGTGGCAAAGAAAGAGAGACGGATAAGGAGAGAAAAAGCCCTGACAGCGTACCACCCTCTCCAACCACCCCCGAAACTCACCCCCTTGGGCTCCTCCATGCGCATCCAACCTACACCCACCCTCTTCCTTCTCCCGCTTTCCACCAACCCATTCCAATCCTCTTTCCACTCACCGGAAAACTATCTCCGTCTTTCTTTCATTCTTTCTTTAAACTCCTCCACTTTCTCTTTTTCGCATTCGCCCTTCCGTCTTTCCATTTCGCCTCGCGCCCGACTATATCCTGCACTTTGCCGAGGAGACCTCCCGCTCCCTTACCGCCTCGCGTGCACTCGCAATGTTCAATTTAAAATACTTAATCTGTCTTAGTCCCTCCGTCGAGCTTTTTGCGAGCTAGGGGGGTTGTCAAATGCAACTGCCGTCCCTGGTTTCGCGCTATATTAATGTCTACGTATTTCGTTATTCTTATTCTCGTATATATGAACATAAAATACATTAGCTCGCGTGGAGGCAATATTTTTTTGAACCCAAACGGTTGCGTTGCGTTAAAGATCATTTTCAGTCTAGACTATCACCACCAGAAGGCATTCGAGGCGTCATCGAACATATGCAAAATCCTACACCAATGATTGCTCTTCAGGAGAATCCTAAGGTTAGAGCTAGTTCATTTATTTATCTATGATTATGTATACAGTTGTGTACAAAATTGCTGCTTCTCTGATTGAGAGTCTATAAACCAGGACAACAAATGATTTACGATATTCCGAGCTTCTTCGTTGAGCACGTGACATGGAGCTCCGAAAGTCGGCAGACCTCTGAGGTTGTGATGCTTGTGGCATACTCGTGGCAACAGTTGATGTATCTATCAAAACCATCGGACAGTTCGCCATGGATATCCCCATATGCATTGGGCGATAGGAGCTCAGGAATCTCAAATTCCTAAAGTCGTATTAATCGTTGTTATACTGTTATCTAGTAGGGAGTGATAGGGAAGGGTTCAATTGTGAAGGTCAGTATGTAAAAACTCGTAAGGGTATACGTTACAACTAAGGAATTAAAAATATATATATTATATGATATCGTATCTTACTGTATCTTACAGTATATATATATTGAAAGATTTGATATCATATATATTTTTATTATATTTCTCATATATATTTTTTTTTAAATTATATATATAGGGTGAGAATGATGTGTGGAGATTTTACGATTGCGAAAAATATGATTTTCAATAGTTTTCCAAGTCCTCTTTGAAACTATTGTAAATCATATTTTGCTCAATCGTAAAATCTTCACGCATCATTGTCACCCTATATATAAAATTTAAAAAAAAATATATATATATGATATCCTATCTTTCAATATAGATATTGAAAGATAGGATATTATATATATTTTTATTATATTTATCATATATATTTTGTTTCAATTTTATATATAGGGTGAGAATGATGCGTGAAGATTTTACGATTAAGAAAAATATGATTTTCAATAGTTTTCCAAGTCCTCTTCGAAAAAGGTATATCATGTTTTCTCGATGAGTAGGATTTGCGAAAAAAAATGAGGTGTTCTGGGGAAAAAATCAAAATTCTATTTTGAGTGCAGCAGAATGATGGTATTTAAATTCCGAATACCAAACACTCCTGAGAAACTTTTTCCGCGCGTCCCGTCACCGAGTAAAAATGATCAAAGATGCATTTTAAAGCGGATAAATAGAATTTAGTTACCATAACAAAAAAATTGAGAAGTGTTTCGTATTCGGAATTTAATTATCTTAGTTTTGCTGTACTCAAATTGGAATAGTGATTTTTTCCAGAATGATCATTTCTTTCTGACTACTACAACTCATCACAAAAATACGCTAGATTTTTTTCGAAGAGGACTCGAAAAACCATTACACATCATATTTGTGCCGGTCGCAAAATGTCCGCGCCAGGCTATTAAAAACTATATGGTAACCTTAACGTTGTCACCCTGTATTATAGTACAACTATTAAATTATATCATTAATTGACATGTCGTTATAATATAACTATTACCATGTGCACTCAATTAAGGCTGTATTGTTGCCTAGAAATTATTAAAAATCGTTTTTTTTTTTAATTTTATTCGATTATTCGACGGACCTTTTTGAATATGCCAGTGAAAAGCATTCAATGATAAACATAGCCGAGTCAGAAATGGTCAGAAAAATGCTGGTACAATGGCCAGGAAAACTGATAATCGAAGTTTAACATGCCATCGTATTGTAATTTTTTTGTTACCCATTCTGGATACCAAACATCACAACACTCATACAGATTAAGAATATCTTTGATTTTTTTTTTCACATACATACAACGTCTACAACACTAGTCGGCAATTGGGGGTGTTTTTCGCACTCCGTTGTAATCGAACGTACAAAAGTACATGATAATAAATTTTTTGTTGTTTAATTTATATGTATTCTTGAAGGATCAATAAACATGTGTAAAAAAGTTCATAACGAAAACAAGAACAGTTTAACAGTTATTCCATCCTAAAAATCACATAAAAAACAGCATCTTAGACAACAACACTGCTTTAAGGGGGCAGACTCGAGTAGATGAGGGAAAAATTGCGAATTATTATGTCAAAAACTATTTGTCCCATTTCGCCCAAGTTTGTTTTATTCGAAAGTATAAATACTGAGGTATACTGACAAAATTTTTCATCAATATATATTCACTGGGAGACATATTATTGAGGCCGGCGTAAATCATGTTCCTCGCTGGTGGTCCCCGTGATTGCATGCAGTCCGTTGCTCTGAAATAAAAATTTCGAAAAGATTCTTAAAATGTATAGATCAAGCCCATCAAATCTTTTTTTTTTACTCAATTATTTTTCCTTTATCAGCCAGAAAGGTTGGAAATTTCGGTTAAAAAATGAATGTAAATTTCAATCAGGCGCCACTTGGTGAAAAAAAAATTCAAAAAATCCTACGATGCGAAAGGCTTTATACATTAAATTTTAAGAATCGTTTCGAAACTTTTGTCTCAAAGATCAACCAACTGTATGCAATCATGAGCACCGCAGACCGTGCCAGCGAGCGACATGTTTTACGCCGACCACAATAGCAGCGCTCGCACTCAATATATTTTTATAAAAAAATTTGTCAATATACCTCAATATTACTTTCGATTAAAACAAACTTGGATGAAATCGGACGAATAGTTTTTGAGATAATAATTTACAAAATTCACCTATTTTTTCGTCTACTCGGATGAGACTCGTTAATATACAATATATATATTTATACTTACTTAATACACAGTATAACCGTTTTATATACAACATTTATATACAATCAATTGATGCACAGTGCACCGAGTAATGCGCAGTTTAAAAATACAAATCTCTCCGTGTCGTACTACTCTCATTATTATTCAGCAATACCATTAAAAAATATCGGTTTGTTCGTGAGTTCTAAACGAATACAAAGGTCCGTTGGACAGACCACATATACTTGTGACGATCAATGCTTGAATACTGATCCGCGACTCTCTCCGGTCTTTACGAGACGATCATCGAAGAAAAAAAGTGCCTGCGCAGCGAGCCACCTCAATGACGATGAGACGGACTCTCCGAGGGCAGTTGAGAACCATCGGAAGAAATAAGAAACGGGTAAAATGGCGAGGATTTTAATTTGCATCCCCCTCCTCATCTCTTGCTCCGCGAAGCTGGGGAGACCGAGCGGCTGGCCGGCCAGCCGCCCAAGAGCAACGTCGACGGCCCCTTGTCTTTGCCAAAGCCAAAGCCCAACATCGCCGCGCTCTCCTCGTTGCCTTCGAGCGAGGAGGATGAGAGAGACGGAGAACGAGATATTCTGTACAGAGCCCATATATATAGATATATATATACGCTACATAGCTTTGCAAACGAGGATGATGGTGGTTGTGTCGGATGCGAGAGAGAGAGAGAACGAGAGAGAGAGAGAGAGCGAGAATTAAGGGGAAAAAGGGTTAACGAAAAAGGAAGATAGAAAAACGAAAGAAGCCTTGGAAAATATCATAGCCTCGCACGCGCAGAACGAAATTACCGATTTGCTCCTGGCAACTGCCTCGTACTCCGTCTATCTACTTTCTTCTCCACCCTTGGCTGAACCCTTCTTCCATATCGCCCTTTACTTTTTGTTCTTCATACTCGCGATTACCGTTTTTCCACCTCCAGCCTCGTCCACATTACCCGCGGTAGTTCGATCGTCTTACGATGAATCGGTTGTTCCATCGAAGCTTCAATCCATCATACCGGGGTGCTCGCGTTTCTCCTGGAACAAACGCGGCTGGAAGAAAAAATATCTTCTTTACGCTCGCACTTGTAGGGTAAAACCCAACCCCTGTCAGCCAGTCGCGGACTCATCGCGAAGCACACAGTGCAGAGGAGCGGGCGAGGGGGGGGGGGGGGCAAATAACTTTCATAATTCTCGATTAGAAAGTTTCGCGCGCACTCAACCTTCGGCCGGCTCCGAAAACCCTCGGGGCTACTCACGTCCTGGTCAGACGATCTCTCCCTTCTCCTTCTTCGTCGCTCGCTCTTTTTTTTCCTCTTTCACTCTCGATCGATTTATTCGATCTTGCATAATGTAATTCATAAGGGTAATAATTTTATATATGATTTATATTATTTTATCGATATCGTGTAAACATTGTTATAATATGTAATTGTAAGTGCTTGATACGAGGAACAATAATGATACAATAATAATGCCGTCTAATGAAAAAGAATATATGTGCAATGTAATTTTATTCGATATCGCTTTAATCGGGCTACGCAAGAAATGCAAAGAATTCTTTCTATTCTTCGATATTTCACGTATCTTTAATCACGTATCAATTTTCGAAGTGTCTTTACACTGACAGAAAAGTGCATGGTAATTACAAAAAAAAAACGCTCATGGTAAAAGAGGGGCTAGTAAAGGTCCGTATAGTTTATTGATACTGTAATCATAATATGATTGACACAACTAAAAGCGAAATGTATAGATATGTATAGAAATGTATATATATGTATAGAAATAACTATTAACTAATGTGAACGGCTTGGCAATATAGATATGGTTAATTCAGTGCTATCACAAAATCGGCAGATACCTTAAGCCAAGTTTTGTTCCGGTTGAACTTCTACTATTCTGTAGAAAAAAATTATTGAGGTATAACTTTTAATTGAGTATTTATTTATTTATTTTGTATTTACAAAATATTCTATAAATTTAGTAGTCCTATGTAGAATATGGTATAAATCACTATAAACATCGTCGCAAATCACAAGCGATATTTATAACAATGTATATATATTTTAGTCCTGGCCCCTATTAGGATCTTAGAGGAATTATTTTTTGATAGCTGTGAGGAAATATCTATTTTATGAAAGCCTACTATATTAAATAGCATTGAACAATCAACGTATACTTGTAAGATTGTTGGTTGCGGTTAACAAGTGTGCTTAATTTACGCAGCTGCTAAAATATTAATAAGCAGTACTATAGTCTGGGCAGGTATCATGGCTATAAAATATTGTTGTTCCCTCAGAGAAATATAAAATATGGTTAAAAATGCTATACATTTCTCTCGTTGTAGCGAGATAATTGAAAAAATTAAGACGCTTCGAACGAAGCTCTAAATTATTCAGTATTTTGTTCCCCGATCAATCGGGACGTCATTCCGAAGTCTGGCCGACGTGAGAAGGGCTGCTCCGAGTGCCTCCCACGTCGAAGTGAATTTATCGATTGACTGTTGATACCCTCATTACTTACGTGCCACGTTCCCCCGATCGCTATTTTGCCTACGTGAAAATTTCGTGTTTATAAAGACTTCGCGGACTATTAAGTTGGAAAATTATTGACGATCAATGAAAAGAAAGGAGTTGTCTTTGCGAGGAATTCAAAATTATTGTGAGCACGAGAAAGAATATTATACGAGAGAGAGAGAGAGAGAGAGAGAGAGAGAGAGAGAGAGAGAGAGAGAGAGAGAGAGAGAGGGAGGGAGAACGGAACGCCAGAGACTGAAAAATCGTCCTGATTTCGGTAAGAGTTGCTGTTCCTGGTTCTTTTTTTCATATAATTTGGCTAGTAAGTAGAGTAACGGAAGGACCGTACCCGTTAGGTGGCAAAGGGTCAAACGACATATGGTCAAGGGAGGATCGATGATACGGAGAGGGATAGGACGAGAAGAAACGAAGGGCTCAGTGACGATGGAAACTCGGCGAGTCGATCATTACGCCCGAATTCACGAGGGAATCCGTGGCTATCCGTTCCCAGCCGACCTGGCAAACAACGCGTATTCTCGTATACTCAGACAATCCGTACACTGCGATATCGAGCACACGCGCACGGCTCTTTGTCCGTCTCGAAACCGGAAGTGGACCGTTATCCCAAGATCCTTCGTCGAAGAATTCGCTGCCAGCGGAGACCTCACTAGGATGGTTGTCCACGGGCTTGTTAACTTTTACGAACGAAAGTTGATGCGCTTATTTTTTTTTATACAATTTTCGAAAAATCAGTGATAACAAACATATATATGATTATTCTCAATTTATATAGATTACTTTATAATTTTTTTTGTCTCAAGAAATTCCAAAGTTACAAATCGTCCGTAGCTTTCCTACATTTTCCAAAAATCCAGACTATTTAAAAAACCGTAAAAAAAATCACGCCCTCGGGTTGAGGCGAGATCGGTAAAAGACCAACCGTGACCATGTTTCTCCAAAAAAATTGACATTTCGTCAAAAATAAGATTTTCACCTCGTTGTCGTTTTACAACCGTCCGAAAAATGAGATTTCTTCTATGCTGCACGTCGGTCCCAAAGAAAAGTCACGGTCCTCAGCCGTATCACGGTTCATCGCTTTGCTCCAATCCCGAGTTACCAAAAACTGGACATTCCCAATCGTCAAACGACCCTGCATCGACTAAGACCTCGTGATGGATTTTTCCATCAGATTTGTCCTACTCAAAAGATCAGCGAAGCAAACAAAATTCTCAGCATTGTCGAGATTTTCGTTGTTGTATTTTTTATTATTAATACTTCTCTAGATATGGTTCGTAGGACGAGGAGAGGTGCAATCTATTTACCGTAGTCGCACACACGAGATCGAGTGATCACGTATTCCCTTTGCCCCTCGTCGCTACCTCGTAATTGCTGTCATTCTTATTTATTCAGAATGACCAGGCATCTGCGTCGTCTTCAGGTACACACACACACACCCACACACACACACGCACACACGCACACACACACACACACACACACACACACACACACACACACACGCACACACACACACACACACGCGCATATATATATATATATATTTCAAGCATTCGTGCCGGTCCATTTCAACTCAAGGATGCTGAGTATAAGGCGTACATAAAGCGAATACGACAGCAGTCGACAGGTAAAAACGAGGAAAGCGCGAAATCAAGTGGCGAAAAAGACGAAAAAGGAATGTCGCTTCGTCGGAAAGTAGATAAGTGAGTTTCTCCGCGGCTCTATTCATAGCAAAGAGTTACAAGGACTGCAAGTCTATACATTAGTGGTCGTGGGAAAGGGGCGCGTCTCTCGCCTATACTCACTTATAATACTCCGCTTCATTAACTTATCGCAAAGACAGTGTCAGAGTCACCGGTCCTCTCTCGTTCTTCACTTTTCTTCCTACACTTTTACACCACCATGGTCCTCTTTCTAAAAATCACCCGTGCCACAGACCCCACTTGGCTAGCCCACCCCATTCTTCGACACCTTCGTGTCTTTAGTCACCTTATTCACGTTTCCTGATTTGTCACTGTGTTTTACGCGTATTTCAAATACGATACGAACACATCGATTCAGGTGAAATTCGAAGAAAAACACAAACATATACATATACACACACACACACATTGGCACGTGAGTGTGGGTGTATATAATTTGTACTTATTTGTATTGAAAATTGAAGATTTATACAGTACCGTTCGCGAGTTTTCGATCACTTTGGATAGTTGCAAAATTTTATTAGAATAATATATCATTTTATTTGTTATTCTACGAAGATACTATATAGCTCTATGAAATGAATTATATTATTCCAATATAATTTCGCAATTATTCAAAGTCATCGAAAACTTTTGATCGGTACTGTATATATTATGTACTTACGACATATATGTATATATATGGATTAATCATTTCACTTATTTATATCAATTATTTATAAATTACAAACCTCGTATGTAAGTGAATAAAAAAATACATACTGAATAATATGTAAAATATATTAATATGCAAAAAGAAATATTTTATTTTTGTTCATTATTATTAAATGTTTCATTTAAAATAAACAAAATTTTTGGATTATGTGTATATGTATATATTATGTGGATATGTACATGTAAACATAATCCAAAAATTATATTTCTTAAGTGTCTCATTAAAAATACATATCATTTTTAGATTATTATCCAACATTTTACGTATTACCCTTCCTAATTAACCGTTTCCTATCACTCCCTACCCGCACGTCGCTAATCTAACCTAACTTCCGTTGCGTCCACAGTCTTAAACTACACTATACCGCATTTGTCGAGGGTACGGGGAAACTGTGGAAAATCCATACAGGCATAGACAGCCCCATATTCTTCTGATTCTCTGGTGCACAATACTTAAGTAGCTACACCAAAGCATTAGAAGGGTTGGCCTTCCGATTACTGGTTGATGCGCCAGCCCGTGCATGGGTAAGCGGTCACCGCTCTGAGTATTGGCCATGTGCAGCCCTTTTTAACTCGAAGTACCGCCGGAGCCGTACCCCGACCGTACATCCACCAGTCTCGGTTGCATAGTAATATATTTTACATATTATTCAGTAATTTGTTTTTTGTTTACTTACATACAAGGGTTACAATTTATAAATAATCGTACACACAATTTCAATAATTAATCGATGTATATATATTATGTTCGTGTATTGATATTGCATAAGTCCATTTTATATACGAATATTCAATATAAATGATCAAAAAAAGTTTCTCTATATATTTCATAAATGATACGTAAATATAAAAAAGAAACATATTATCGCATACATAGTACATATTTTAAGTGTAACATCATCAGATTCATTCCCATTGTGTTGCTCAGTGGTGAGGGTTGGTGCAGGAGTCGGGGGGAGGGGGTGGTTATTTTCCCCTCGGTCCCTCGGCCTATCGATGATTTCGTAAGTTTTTCCTGCAACAGAAAGTGCGAGAGAAATAGACGGGACGAAAGGAGAGGGAGATGGAAAAGAATACACGGGGGCTCGGGGTGAAAGGGTTCCTTTGCAATCCCCCGGATCACATTCCCCTCCGTCGCCCCCTCTTCTTTTAACCGCTCGTCCAGCCCCATTCCACCCCCTCTGGGCTCAGTCAATAAAGTATTCTAAAAAGCCCGCGCGAATAAGAGCCATCTTATTCCCCCCTTCTTTCTTACTCTCTCTTTCTCCTGGTCGCCCTCGCGCCTCCACTCCCTCAATCGACTCGGTGCTTCTCATCCTCGGTGGCACCCCCCTTCCCTCGGAACCATCCTTACAGTCCAGCAGCCCAGCCAATGCTCAGTATACACCCTCGTTTTTCGTTTTCTTCTTCTTCCTCTTCTTATTTCGAGCCTCCGCGCGCTACGTCTCCGTCCTCTTCTTCTACGTCTTCTTATTCTTCTTCCTCTTCTTCCACTACGCGGTTCGCTTTTTCCATCAGCCCGGACGATGAGCGAGGGGTGTTCGCCGATAGGGTTTGTGATAGTAGTGGTGCGTTCTTCGATGCCTCCTCTCCCTCGCACTCTCTCTCTCTCTCTCTCTCTCTCTCTCTCTCTCTCTCTCTCTCTCTCTCTCTCTCTCTCTCTCTCTCTCTCTCTCTCTCGCTCTCTCTCTCCCTCTCTCGCTCGCTCGCTCTCCTTGTTTCTGCTGTTGGATCTTTCCGCGGCGGTGAGCGCGTAGCTTGAAAAGCGTGGGTGCCCGTAGGGTGGAAAAATAGGGGTGGTAAAAAACGTCAATAATATCGGCCAAGATGGAAGTCCTGGCAAACTCTTTCTCACTCTCTCTATCTCTCTCTTTCTCTCTCTGTCTCTCTCCCTCCCTGCTTTTATTCTTTCTATACCCTGTGCCTTTCTCCCTCGAGAAAAGCGCTTCGTTCTCCTCGCGCTCCCTACGGGATCTTGTGATTCTACGCTTTCTCCGCAGTCGCGTATGTACTTCTCGCGTTCTGATCACTGAGGAACACGATTAAAATCAGACCGACGATTGTACACCTTAAATATACAAATATATGTGAAAGATCTTATATAACAATTATAAGGTCGCCATATGTTTTTAAAGGGCCTGACGCGAACATTTCGCAACTAAAGAAAATATGACATTAAAAGGTTTTTCAAGTCCTCTGTAAAAAAAAATATAGTATTTTTTTTGTAATAAATAGTATTCGGCAGAAAAAAAAATGAGCTTCCTAGAAAGAAAATAAAAATTCCATTTTCAGTTCAGCAGGATAAAAATAACTAAATTCCGAATACGAAACACTCCTAAAAAAAAACTTTTTTTAAAAATGGAATTAAATTTCATTGATCCACTTTGAAATGCATCTTTAATCATTTTTTTTTTCGATGACGGGATACACAAAAATAGTTTTTCAGGAGGGTTTCGTATTCTGAATTTAATTATCTTCCTTTTGCTGTACTCAAAATCGAATTGCGATTTTTTTCCTGAATGCTCGATTTCTTTCTGGCAAATACTACACATCACAAAAATACGCTATATTTACTTTCGAAGAGAGAAACGCGTGATCGAGAAAAAAAATTTATACTTTTCTCGGTCAAAAAATCTTCGCGCAACCCCCTTTAAGCACACATACCCACCCTACAATCGTTACCCTGTACGTATGCATGCATGTACATATTGAAAAATAAGATTTATAGATATTTAAAAAATAATATATGTATTTTTAATTCTGAATTCAAATAAGCATGAAAAAAAAAATATATATATATATATATATCGTAAATTAAAAATGTATACACAATTTGGAAAATTTAAAGATAACAAGCCGATAATTATCCGCATACACGCACGGACCAACATGATTGGACCAAATTAAACGTCACAGGAAGCATCTTATTTCTTATTTCCCTGAAAGGACTTTCCCTTCCTCTGGTCGCAAGCTATTTGAATCGTGTACACATTATTCAAGCCCCCCCTCCCCCTCGCCTATCGCCTCACCCCCTTCGCCTCGTAAGGGGATAATTTAAATTCATTGCGGGAAAAGGGAAAATAAATTTGTGAACAAATAGGAAGACTTCACTCGGTGGAATTTACAAGCCGCAACGAACGAAGGAGAAGAGCCAGATTCTACATTTCTCTGGGCGAAAGATCCCTGTGTGGTTCTCGAGGGCGCTCGCGCCCACGGCCGCCTCTTACGATGTTGGTGCTATCATTCTCTTTGCACTCTTATACGTCCTTGCCGGAAGCCAGATGTTCTTGTAAGGCTGCAAGCGCATTGCTGCACGATCACACACCCTCCACCACCCTCTGGCCAACCACCCATCCCTTTTGGTGAACACACCTTGCGTCTTGGATATATAAACATCCATACAACCACGCACACACACACACACACACACACACACACACACACACACACACACACACACACACACACACACACACACATGTATACATCAGTTCAGAGTTTCGAGCGAAGATCTCACGCTCTCTTCGGTTCAAGTGTCGTGAGGGTTAAAAGAGGACTTTCTTGGAGCCAAACCACATAGACAGTGGAAAGTGAACGGGAGAAATACCAGGCTCGAGTGGCCCACACCGTTTTTTTCGCCGATGGCGTTTATCTCCCTCTCTCTCTCTCTCTCTCTCTTTCTCTCTCTCACTCACTCTCTCTCTCTCTTGTTATAGGTTTAAGATAATTATTAGTGAGTATTAGTCTCCCTCGCTATCATGGTATTTCTCTCCTACTCCCCCTCCCCCTCTCTGCCTCTCTCCCTCTCTCTCTCTCTCTCTTGGTCTCTGTCTCTCTGCCTCTGTCACTCTCGCTCTGTTTCTCTCTGTCTACTTTCAAATAAAATTCTTATATACTTTATATTTTTTAATTGAAATAATTCATGGACCTCTTTTCAATTCTTATGGAGCTTTCAACGAGAAGGTTCATCCAGTCAATTGAACTCTTAGAACGTTGTCGATGGGCCAAACGGAATGGAAAGGTGCACCTTTAAATTCAAAGATTCGCAAGGCACCACACATTTTCAGATGTCACGGGTCTCGTATCCGTCAGTATCGTATCAAGGTGGGCCGACGGCTCTTTCATTACTCTCTCTGCCTCTCTCTCTCTCTCTCTCTCTCTCTCACTCTCTCTCTCGTCGTCCTGCGGTCCTTAATGTTTCAAAGGTTTCCGTTACGCGCGCGCTCTTATGCTCTCCCGTTCACATGTATATTTCGAAGAACAATACAATTAGTCGTCCCGCACTCTGTCGTCGTCGGTGTTTTCCGTTAATTGCCATTATCGCAGCGGGAACTTAGTTAGAGGCCAGGGAAATTGTGCATCGCATATATTCGCGCAAGACAGAGGGGCGTGGGGCGGGAAGGAGGCATCTCTTTGGCATATCGCGTAGTGGGTGCAAAACAACCGGGACCGTTGCAACGTGATCGGAGAATCTTCGATGTCACAGAGCGCTTGATTGACAGAAGGGCGTATGGCTTTGCAATCAGTGTACTGCTTGCAGACAGTTTAGTGTATATCATTCGTGACGCTTTAGGCACCGGCGGCGCATTGCTTACCAAACACTTTGAAAACCTCAGTTAAATCGTTCAATTAATATTTAAAGGTTGGCCGATTTATTCGTGAACGAGGAAAAAACTAATAAGGACGAGCGTGCGAAAGATCGTGTTAATTTTTTATTGGTTCGCTAGTATAATCCCTTATCTCGTCATTTTCATAAAATAACAATCTATTTACTTTAATTTACTAGTAACGTCACTAGTGTTACATTTGTAAATCCTATAGAGATTGGTAAAAATAAAAATATATATTGGGATGTTGAATAAGCTCTTATTGTTTTTTGGTGAAAATTAATGCTTTATGTCTAAAAATTAGGAAAAAAACATGTCGATGAAAGAATTGTCCATCGCTAGCCACTACTTTTTCCCATCTTTCTAGCAGCATTTTAATTTCACGTCGGAAAAACGGTACGTCTTTTGAGGCTATCCAAGAGTCGACCCATTTTTTTGACATCTTCATAAGAATGGAAGTGCTGCTCAGCCAGGCCATGTGCCATCGATCGGAACAAGTGATAATCGGAAGGGACAATGACTGGTGAATATGGCGGGTGAGGTAGGACTTTCCATTTAAGCATTTGTAAGTAGGTTGTCACTGGTTTTGCTATATGTGACCGAGCGTTGTCATGCTGCAAAATCACTTTGTCGTGTCTCTGCTCGTATAGTGGCCGTTTTTCCTCCAATGCTCGGCTCAAACGCATCAATTGTAGTCGATAGCGATCTCCCGTGATGGTTTCGTTCGGTTTGAGTAGGTCATAATAAACTGCAGCCAGCTGATTCCACCAAATGCAAAGCAGAAGCGTGGAACCATGGATATGCGGCTTTGCTGACGATGTTGATGCATGGCCGGGCTTACACCACGATTTTCTACGCTTAGGGTTATCGTAGTGTATCCATTTTTCATCGTCAGTAACGATACGATACAAAAAAGCTTTCCTTTTCTGCCGTTGAAGCAGCTGTTCACACGTGCAAAAACGCTGTTCGACATCTCTCGGCTTCAACTCTTACGGCACCCGATGTCCTTGCTTCTGAATCATTTCTAATACTATATATTCACATTTTCAGCCGCCTGGCTTGCGTTTTCGCCTTTATTGAAGAAAAACTGTAAAATATGGCGTATTTTCACTTTGCTGGTGGCCATCTTTGACGCGCGCTCAAAAAATATTGAGTCAAGCAATCACAAAACTGTCTGAGATGTTTATTTTATTATGAAGTCTTATCTTTCTAACGCCATCTAGCGTAATCCGATCGCACTTATACAACGCGAGATACAGATTACTAAAGCCATCTATTGCAAAAATAATGGATTTCTTTTTACTACACCAAATATATTGAGTTTTTGGGTAATTATTGGTAATAATAAGATAATCTGAACAAATTGATTAAATTAAAAAATGGAGATTTTTTTTTTGGTCAGTTGAAACAGATGTACAGTCACTGGCATAACCTCGATTTCAATTATTATTAAAAGTGAAAAATTAACATTTCTAAGTGTTAATTTATTATTAAATTAGCTATTTGTAAGGCTAACCATGTACGACATGATCTAAACTTGTAGAGCCACGATTCGCCCATTTTGTACGAACTTTTTGCCCGACGGTTCATCCTTTAATATCTGAATAAAGTAGTGCAGTCAAATTCCCCGAAAATTCTCTTTTTTGGCACGAAATTTAACATGTTTAACGCTCTGAAAAAAAAAGTTATTTACACTTCTGCGAAATTACATACACTCAATTTAAAGCTAGCTTATAGTACTTCTTCATAGATCCGTTACCATTTTAAGCTACACGCACACGCAATAGAACATATATAATTATACAAAATAGTATAATAAACATAATAAATAATAAAATATAATATAATTAAAAAAAAAATGAGTATATATATGAAGCAAGTCCGTAATTATTTTTGAGGATGGCAAATTTTTTAATTATACTAGTTTACCTTTTCATTCACTACCGAAGAGTCGAAGAAATATCGAAGGTCCTTTGATCTTTAGAGAAGAAAGAAAAAGGGAGGAATTCGTTTTGCGAGGGAAGAGATAAGCGAGATGCGAAAAGCATCGAAGAATAAAGGAGAAAAAAACAGAAAAAAATAACTTGCTAACTCTAACAATTTTCGCGTCCATCAGTGAAACAGAAGAAAAACAATTTCGATAGGGATGACGGAAAAATTAAGTGGAAACTTTTGCTGGCGCTTAAGTTGAAGAAGCTGTGAGAGAGAGGGCAAGAGAAAGAGCGGCAATGAGAGAGAGAGAGAGAGAGAGAGACAGAGAGAGAGAGAGAGAGAGAGAGAGAGAGAGGGAGAAAGATAGACTTTCAGGGTCTACAAGTTTCTCCCTTATTCGGTTTGCAATCGCCATCCTCACTTTTTCAACCCCTGCACTACCCTCGTCCTAGCACCGCGCGTTTCCCCTCATTCCGTTGCTTTATCGCGCAGCTACGAAACTTTATTTTTTCTTTCATCTTTTGTTCGTTCGGTCGATTTTTTTCTCTTAATTTCCCAGTAGCCGGAAGAAAATATCTCGAAACTCTACCGTTTCCTTTTGGAGCCTCGTCCTTCGCATCACTCGGCCCTCTCAAGGCGAGGGGCGGGCAAGAGGGCTTTTGGGTAGAGCTCTCCCATCTCTCGTACAACGCCAACCCTTGACTTGTATATAGAACGGCTGCTCGAGCGAAGAGTGTGTGTGCGATAGCAACACCACTTTTCACCCTCCTATCCTCGGGAGCCACCCGCGCTCCCGTCGGACCTCTTACAGAGTTTCTTCAAGCTCGAGCCAGGCACAATGGAGTCCGAAACCATTTCGGATAGCCGCGACGCACGATGGGGTATCGCGGGTCAAGCAAACCACCATTTTTCTTGTGTTATATATATATATATATAGCCTTGAAGATCGAGCGATGCTCCATCAGGAGCAGCTGAAGCCATAGTTTTCGATACTTTGCTATGCTGTTTCCAACGATTCTGAATCGGAGATGATTTTTGAAAATTCTTAATGAATAATAAGTGCGTGAAAATTGATCTACTTATTTAACCTCCTCAATGAGTTCTTTCCAAATCTAGATATACTTGAATGGTTTTCTAAAAGCCATTGATGGTAAATGAAATAATTCTTACTCGCTTTGAACGTGAATTTGATAAATATACGAATATAAAAATACACATTGCTTGCTTGTTTAATCATTTATAGATATAGATATCTATATATATATATCATTATACATTAATGATATATATATAGCTGCCAAAGTAAAAAAGTTTAAAACCGCTGTTCTTAAAAATTATCGTATAGTGAAGGGAATTTTGGGTTTGATATCGCAATTGTTTCTTTAAGGGGTTACGTGGGTTTGAAAATTAAAAAAAAATGCATTTTTATTTTATTTTATCTAATAGTACAATATGTCTAGAATATTCTCCCAAAGTTTTAAGTCAATCGGCGTAAAAATATAGGAGAGAGAGCCTTTAGGAATTCTCCTCGTTGGGAAAGACCGGGGGTATACGCATTTTTCTCAAAACACTATTTTTGAAGTTGGTGGACACGATTTCTCAAAAACTAATGCACCGATCTTATTGAAATGTTGTAGACTTCTTCAAAATATCATTGAGTAGTGATTGAACGAAGGTTTTTTTTTTCGATTACAACTAATTTTACAAGGCTATACGTAGTATAAATTGTACCAAAAATTGAACTATTTTGCATACAACTCTGCCAAAAATTCAAATTTCAATTAAAAAAAAAATCCTTCGTTCAATCACGAGCTATACTTATCTACTAACAGAAAAAATTTGGTTTTTTAATTTCAGATAAAGCTATCATGAGCTATCCTGACCACCACGAGGACACTTTTTTTGAGGGGCCTCCGGAAACCAGGATCCACCGGCTGAATTTCCCAAATCTTAGGATCAATTTTTTTTTAATATTGTTGAAATGTTGCTCTTTTATGTGCTTAACATTTTGAATAAAATAATTTATATAATATTTGAACAAAAATAGAGAAAATATGCTTTTTTTGGCTTCGAAACCCAAGTAACCCCTTAAAGACCCAGTGTACACATGCAGAGTTAACCAAGTTTGTCGTGTTAAAGAAATATTAATATGCACGATTAAATAAATAAATAAATATATATATATATATATAGTCTGAACTATATTTACTATTAAAATTGTAAGACAATCGCTGGTACGCTGTTAATGTAAGCGTGTCCTCTTAAATGTATTTTCCGTAGCAAAACTTCAAACGCAACCATCCACTTGATAATCTTCCCCACAATATTCACCTCAACTACATAGATTTCTTTTGAAAATAAATTCCTCTCACTTTTCAAAAAACATCCACCCATTACGATAGCGCTAACCTGGTCTCGTCATACGTGTCATCAAAGTTAATGATTAAACAGCAACGGTAAATCAATGTCTGACAAAAAAGCCGAAGCCATTGGAGGCAGTGAAAATATTGCATAAAGTGCACAATCCAACTGAGGAATGGGTTGGAGCAACGAATCTCGCCTTGGCACCGTGCAACCGTGGAATTGCCCATTTATCAATTCATATGCGAAAGGTAATTTGGAAATTCACGAATAGAAGTGTCGCGGACAAATCTTAGATATTATGATATTTCTGTAGATGAAAGATTGAAATAGGAAAAACCAAATAAGAGACGACTCGATTTACCCCAAAACACCGCAAGCAGGGAACCGCGACTTTGCAATGGCTCGCAGCGCGCTCGCGAGCACCCACGACCACCCCCTCGATTTATACACCCCCGCCACGAAGTCCACCTCCGCCGGTTATTCTCCAGCCTCCGGTCGGGACTCACTCCTATATACCACTACTACATTTCTCTTATACCCTGCGCCGACCCCCCCCCCCCCCCCCCCTTCGCCACCCCTGTATTCACCGTATTCTCTTCGTTCTTTCGTCTTATCCTTTTTCTTCTTCTTCGAGCCATTTCTCTCGGCCGCTCGGAGTCTCTCTTTCCTTCCTGCTATTCGCGCGCGTATCTCGGTGAAACAGCGCGAGTCGTGGTATAATTCCATTTTCCTTGTGCGAGTACAATTTTGCTTTCAATTTATTTTCCACCCTTTTTCTCCACCTTCCTCTCACCTAGCGCGGGCTCTTCGGGGAGGTTATGGCGGAGGGCTCCTTCGAGACGTCCCTCTCTCTCTCTCTCCTTTCTCGCCTGTCCGACCAGCAGCTCACCCTTTCACCCTCCTCCCCCGCCCCCGCCGCCAACCTCTCGAGCTCGTCCTTCCTTTTTTCCCTGAGTGTACATGGATCCAAGCCGGTGGTATCAACCCCTTCGCTGTATGTACTTAGCTTGCCCTTCAGCGAAACGCGGCCCGCGTCTTTTTCCTTACTCACGATATCATCCTTTCTCGACGCGCGGACTCCAAAGCGGTTTTCTCCACGCTCACCGTCCCCTCATTCAGCCCTTCGTACAATCAACCCTTTCCACTCAATCCTCCCATCCCTCCCCCCTACTCCCATCTTGGCTGCTAACCTTTAGGTACTTTTCTGCATCGCAGTCTGCATGGTGACCGGAGAAATTTCGTTATCTTCTCCTACTTCTTATTATTTGCCTTCTCGGTGACAATCGAAACAATCGAGCGAGGGAAAAAAAAACAAAGAAGAAAAAACAGAAAAGAAATTTGTACTCGAACACGTAAATAATTGTTTATTTTGCTGAGAACTTGACGTAGAATTCAGAAATAAGAGTTTGCGGTTACTTGGATTCGTTTGGGTCTGGACATCAAACTTTTGAGGCACATTCCAAGACCTTGGATTCTTCTGCTTTGACTTTAAGACCTTATATACGCGAAAAATTTCAAAATTTTTCATTTTTTTTATTTTTTGATTCCATTAGCCTGAACAGTTAGGAATATTTTAAGCTTTAGAGAATTGAAAAATTCCAAAAATTGTTAAAGTTACAGCATTTAGAGCGTAAAAACTTTTATTTTCTTGGAAGCAGGCAGGTAGCGGCGGTAACCGGCCGCGCTATACGGAGACAGGTGCGCTAGATCGGCAACTACCCTTTTCTATTGTTCGCTTATTTGCCCTACATAGAATCGTGCAATGGTAAAGGTAACGGGTTTTGTCGGTTTGGTCTACGATAAAAGTAACTTACTTTTAAAAGTAAAAGTAAGAGACGTTTAGGAGGCTTCACACAAAATAATAACGAGTGTTTGAATTCTAAGATTTGGAAAATCGCTCCGAAAAATTCATGGAGTGGTTTAACGATTGTTGAAATCACCGCATATATTTCGGCTAGCACTTTTAACGACGGAACAGTCGCCTTTCTCCGAATTATGGAAAACCTTGGTATTACGATTGGGCCGAACGCGATGGAGACTTGCGAACATCTGGACGAATTACGCCTTACTGTCACTGGAATTCAATCTGAAAAGGCAACAAAGGAAGCAAGGATTGCCGCCAGAAACGACAAAAAACATGCTGGAGACGTTTTAGATGCCGAGGAAGGACCCACATATAGCGCAGGATGCTATTAAATAAGGTAAGATTGCATTTATAATAGATACCGCGCGGCGCGCCCGACCGCCAACTTCAAAGCCGTTTTTCCACGATTCACTTTTTTGAACCTTGTGAAAGTTCTAACTCTTGAACGAAGGTTCAGATCGCTTTGAAATTTTTACAACATATTCTTAGTATCATCATCTATCGTGTGAACCACAGAAACAAAAATTTCAATGACACAAAAAAATATAAAAAATAAAATACCGACAGAAAATTGAGTAAAAAAATTTTGAGTTTCGAATTTTTATTATAATAATTTTTTTTTACAATATTGTTGGTTCACACTGAAGATACATTCATTATGCAATTATAAATATGTTCATTTTTTTTCAGATACCCACATCGATGCCGAGAACTTTCACCATCAACACGCGCGCAAAAAAAATACATTGCTTTATTATGTTATATCTCCGCCATTTGTTAATATTTCTGATTTTTTTTTACATATACTTAACCATGTGCATAAATGATCTGTAAAAAAAATGTTGCCAATATATGCGTCATTTTTTTTAACCGCGTCTAGAAAAGTACCTTCGAAAATCGGCGGAATCGCGTATATAAGGCCTTAATTACGTCTCTATGCGCTCGGGCTTCGAATTTTAGATTTTTGTTGCGAGATATGTTGAATTTCTTTGCAGGAACAACAAAGCCACGGACAAATGGCACTTGGGATGATGGAGTGAAAGATTAAACGAATAACAGGAAAGAAAATCTGAGATTGGCGAGTATTTGCACTACCAGAACGGGGTGAATGGCAAGGTAATTTTCAGCTCGCGCCAAATAAAGGCTGATCGGTCACGGTGCGACGGAAGGGGAATATTCCAAAGCAGAAGGCGAATGACGAAGGGTGAATAACGAGTTTCGCAAAGACTGTGTAAGAAGCGGCGTTCATTTTAGATCGCTCGTTATCTTTCCGAGGCACCGTGAATTTTTGACTTTAAATCATATCCCTAGCGTGTGCGCGACCCTTACGCTTACGGGTGATGCGGGGGCAGTCCGTGGGGAGGCCTGGAGCGAGATATGCAGCCCTCTTCTTAATATCGATGAGAAGCCAAAATCAGGAAGAAGACAGGATGACGAAGAACCCGAAGAAAAGTGCCGAGTAGGGATGGTGACGAATTCAAATTCGAACCTCACCCTTCGTCGAACAATGTCATTCGAGAGGAAGGGCGAGGCAGGGAGAAACAGAACGTCGAAGATGGGAAAGAAGGGCTCGCGCAAGGAAAATTCCCAAAGTAATCAGTGAGTGGCTCTCCTTGGAGCTCTCTGGCATAATTAATCTTCCGAGGCTTAATGGGGTTGATGGCGATGCTGGTGCCAAGCCTGTATAGCTTCACCCTCAGCCCATGGTGGACTGCCAAAATTTTGCCCTTGGATCGTCCAGCAAGAAGGAAAAAAAATTACACGACTTCACGCGCAATTTAGATCGAAGAGAAGATTTTCTTCGTATATATATAGATATATATATTTATTTTTCAGAAAACGTTACCATACGAAATGAAAGAAATTTTTAAATATCGTTGCGGCGGGAGCATAAATTACACGTAATCTTTACGTACCACCGAAAAAATTGATTTCGAAGAAAAAATAATACCCTGGCATTTACAATCGGTGTGTGCATTAATTTGAAGGGATTTTCAAGAGATGGCGCAACCAGTACTATATCGCATCGGGTGAAATTGTTACTAATATGATGTCAAAGCGTCTTCACGTGGCTTTAGTTTTCAGTATGTGTTATTTTGCCGAAGTGTGAAAGCCATTATCTTCTTGAACGTTGAACACGTCGAATTTTGTGCCAACAAAACGCAATTTGCGGGAAGCTTTGTTGTTTTCCTTCCGTGTGAAGAAAGGTTGCTGATAGTCAAAGAATGCTGTCGGGAGCTTATAGTGATTATGCTCCATCGATTTCCACATGCGAGTAATGGTTTTGACGCTATGAAAAAAGTGATTTTGGCCAGCCGAAAAAGTTTGAAGATGAGGGAGTGAAAGCTTTGCTCGATGAAGACCCGAGTTAAACGCAAAAAGCACTTGCAGAATCATAGAATGTTGATCACCATCAAATCCTACCAACAACAATTGATGCAATTGAGCCGAGCAGCATTGAAGCAAAAACGGACAGGTTACGGGAAAAGATACGACAAAGTGATTTTCCAGCACGACAACGCTCGGCCTCATGTTGCCAAACCGGTCAAGGGAACGTTAGAAACGCTTAACTGGCACGTTCTAGCACACCCGCCGTATTTTCCAGATATTGTTCATTCCGATTACTACCTACTTCGATGGAGGACTCATGGTTTGTCGGTGCAGCGCTTTCATTCTTATGAGAATACCGAAAAATGGGTCAATTCATGTATATCCTTTACAGATGCTTCGTTCTTTCAACGTGAAATCCACATATTACCAGAAAGATAGGAAACAGTAGTGACTAGTGATGGACAATACTTTTATTGATCAATTTGTAACCATTTTTTCAAAATAAAGCTGGATTGTTACCGAAAAAATCCCTTAAAATTAATGCACACTCCTAATAGGAATAAACAAAAAAATCGAAACGAATGGCCGTGGGTTTGGGTTGTCCGGAGACATCTCGCAGAGACTACGAATCTTCAAGTAACAATTGTGGAAGTAAAAGAAATGAGTCCGTTCGCAAGGGCCAACGAAGAATTGGTGAAAAAAATCTACATTTATACAATAAAAGAAGAAACCATGGCTTTTCATAGTTAGCCCTCGAGCTCGATAACCCTGGCTTTATACAACGCTTGAATCTTGCTGACGTTGGCGATTCCACGTGGTAACTGCACGACGAGGATGTTGCAAACCTCGCACGATATATCCGGCTCACCACGTTATTTCACCCCGATTTTCTCAACCTCACGTGCATATACGCAGCTCCGTCCTGTCATCCTATACGCTTTTCCTCTAGGAATAGTTGCATGCAGAACATTAAAACGGTTTTCGCATTATCTGGGAAAAGTTACTTCATCTTGACATTTTTCTCCTTGAGGAAAATGCGCGGAGAATAAAAAATTCAGCACGGGTTTGATTCGAGGAAGAATTTCAAACTAGAGTACAGTGCGCTCGCTTGATTAACGCTGGTCTCTAGCTACACGTTACTTATTCCGATTTTCCTGGAGCGTGGATCTTCTCTTTCCTTCTCTCTCTCTCTCTCTCTCTCTGTCTCTCTCTCTTTCTCACTCACTCACTCTCTGTTTCTGTCTCTCTTGCTCCCTCTCCCTCTCCTTCGTCCACTTTCCATCTTTGAACCCCTGTGCGAATGCAAGAATCCTTTCTGTTTCGTGCCCTCGAGCGAGAATATTTCTCGAGGGTTGTTAAATTCATCCAGAAATACAGTGATGACTGGATTCAACGATCCGACCATTTGGTATATATATAGCTCAATCTGGATTTTAATAACTTTCCTCCCTCGACCAGCGTTATCGCATATGCCGGATCGCTTTGCAATTTCTTTGTTAAGAATGCGTCGTAAGGCTAGCTTCGCGGGAACATCCTCGTGGTCATATTCAAGGGTGAAAAATCATCACGCTGATACAAGATGTCGGGCCTCTGCGACGTTGCATCCGTCTATTGAATCGCGTCTTTAGAAATATATTTCAGTATTGTATAATAATTTTATAATATTTTGAAAACTATTTCATTATTACTTTTTTTAAAATTATTTTACAATTTTATACTATTTTTAGGATGATTTAAAAATTATATAATGTTTTTAGAATCATTTTTCAATGCTATACTATTTTTGGGATCATTTCATAATATTACAATGTTATTGAAATTATTTTACAATTTTATAATATCTTTAGGACCATTTTATAATATTATCATATTTTCAGAATCATTTAACAATGTTATACTATTTTTCGGATCATTTGTTGAGATTATAATGTTTTTAGAATCATTTAACAATTCTGTACTATTTTTAGGATCATTTTATAATGATAATATTTTAAGACTAATTTTATATAAATTTCCTGAAAATTCTATAGTTCTATAATAATTTTATCATTTGATTTTATTTTGACACACAATTTATAGATTTTTCCAGATACTGTTTTTTTTTCAGATTCCTATCATGAAACGTGCTTTTAATTTCTTTTCGCTTGGTCGGCTTAACTGTTCGAGGGCAGGACTGTATTAACAGGTTACATAAAAAAGCAAACCTAGGGGCTATATAAAAATAAAACCAGAAAGAAAAAGAGTTTCGGGTAGTTAACGTGACCCCTCGAGTGGTTTTATTCCGGCAAAAACGTGCAGGGGTCTGTTTGTTCTGGAGAAGAAAAAAAAACGTTCCACCCTAGTGCCGGCACGGTGCGGAAAGCCACCCCTCGTGCGCCACTCCGTGAACTTTTTATTTGCCGAACGACCTGACCTCTCCCGTCATTCGTGAAAAACTCTTCGGTACTTTCTCCAAGGGCGCGCCGGAATGTTTTGCCAGCGACATCTGTCGTGAATCCATTGAAGCCGGTAGCAGGGGTCGTGAATACCGAACTACCCTCGGCTCGCTGGTCTCTACTGTGGTAAGAACGATCCCTGACGAAGCCTGCGCGCAAATTTTTAGCGGACTATTCAGGTACGTGGTAATGCGTAAAAATAAAAAGAAATGAAGGGGTGCAGAAAACTGTCATTAACGTTATCATTATTCATCCCTTGATTAGTGCTCAGTGACATCACTATTCTTTCTCACAATTATATTCTATTATATATATATTATATTCCAATTAATTTTTGGCGCACAATTCTTACAATTCTGTTCAATTAATTTTTGGCGCAAATTAATTTTTGGTGAAGTCAGTATGTCCCAAAGAGACTTCCCGGAGTATTGCCAATATCCACGATTTTTCTATCGCATTGCCGTATTGTATTTCCACGGGGGAACAGGGAAACTATGTAAAACCAGCGCCGATACAAGCAGCTATTATGTTAGCTGACTTGCCAGTTGTGATGACTTACAGAAAGTTGGTAAAAAGTGCCTCCCTCACGTTAGTCGGTGCTCAAGTAAATGTTAGGTTGGGCGGTCACCTATCTGGGTATTGACTTCAGCCTGGACTGTTTGTGACAAGAGATCGTCATAGCCGCGCACCAATCGCGCTACCCTCAGTTACGAAGTTCCCTATTTTTAGTATCAATCGACGGCTCAATGTTCCAAAATCTATAGTCAATTGATGACCGAAGATCCGTCCGTGGCGTGAACTGACTGAGACTCGGAAGGGTTGCTTGCGATACGAGCGAAGGAGCATTTAAGTGCCGGGACAGTAGGCCAGTTTTATGATCAAGTACCCGGATCGTTATAACTTTCGAATACCTACCCATCAACTTTTCCGACGGCATACGAGACGGGCTGAAAATAAAATCATCGTTATTCGCAGACGAGGATGAAAAGTTGCCACGAACAAGGTGAACGCTCAATTAGTGTACAATGAAGAATAGAGGCTCGCAATAAGCGACTTTTCAACGGGATATCGTCAGCTCATAAAATGGACACCCTGTACATGGAGAACCACCTTCTAAAGGGCAGGCCCCCTTTTTTTAACTGCTTTAAGAGTTGGCAACCCCTGGCTAGGATCGCATCCCCCTTTGCTGATCCAGCCGTTTCACGTGCACTGTTCCCTTGAACGACCTGCCCATATGGTTATAGTGCGGCCGTGAACCAAAGAGGGCCCGCCATAGTGTGGCCCTAGGAACTGCCTTTTCTCTCTCAGAGCACGTGCTAACCCCGCCTCGGCAAAACTCCACCCCTTTCCCATAAGAATTCGTACTTCCATAGGTTGGAAAAAATATAGTAGTCGGATCGTCTATCGATGCAGTTTTCTTGACGAGAGTCAGTTACGAGAATTGCTTCTGGAGTGTTCCTTGGTGTGGCGATCGTTCTGCTTCGTCGTGTCTGACACGCAGTGATGAAGAGGAAAACAGTGGAAGTGGCGGAAAAACTTCTCCCTTTAATCTACTAACCCGCAGCTAATCCAGAAGATTGAAGATTATCAGCTTTATGCGGTAGCCAGTGTGATGAGCCTCGAAGATCATCCCACTGACTAGCCTTGGCAACAATAACGTCATGGTAAACTAAATAACCTGGCCCATCTATTGAACTTTTAGCTCTCCGATCTATCAACTACCTCAAGAGTGTCACAGTGTTCAGTTCGAAATTTCTGTGTCAGCTAGAACGATGATTTTGGAAGATCATTTTGCTGACCCTTATCCAGGGGGCAATGATTGCAGGCTTACGTCCCTTCCAGGTAACCTGATTCATCCATTGAGCTCTTCACTCTCCGATCTTACAACTACCCCAGAAGTGCCAAGATGATCAGCTTGAAGCATCTGTGATAACTAGCATGATTTCCTTCAAAGAACATTTTGCTGATCTCCTCAGGAGGCAAGGACTGCAGAGTTAATGCCCTCCCAAGCAGCCTAATCCATTAATCGATTTCCTCACTCTTCGATCTTACCACTACGTGTTCAGATGATCAACTGGAAGCCCTCCGGTAGCTAGCATGATTTCTTTAGAAGATCATTCCTATGGCTATCCCAGGAAGCAATGGCTGCAAGCTCAATGATCTTCCAAAGATCTTAATCCATCCATTGATTGTTTCACTCTTTGATCTTGCCACTATCTCAAACGTGTCAAAATGATCAGGTTAAGGCAGCATTCTAGTCTATAGGCCTAAATTTCGAGCGTTTTTTCGGGCTTGATAAAAAAAATAACAAATATTTTTCGTATCCATTTCTTTACAGTCTTTTTATTGATGTTTGAAGAATTTACAAAAAAAAGTTGCGCAAAAAAAAAATCGAAAAAGTTATGGACCTCTGAATATAGCTGTGAAAAAAAAGCGTTGATGCGGTTGACATGATGCCAAAGCTCCCATTCATCTAAAACAGAAATAAAGCCAATTTTTAGCAAAGAGAAACAAATTTAACGGCTATAGTCAGAAAAGTATTTTGTTCAAAGTTAGCTTTTGTTTTCAATAGTAATAATAATAATTTCGTAATGCCCGAGGTAGGGACGATAGAAGAATATATACCAGGAGTGGCCAAACTTTTGAAGTGTGCGGTCGACACAACGCTTCAAAATATCCTTGGCGCTCTACCACCGGTGACAGTTTTAAACCCAAAGAAACCCAAACATATTTATTCAATGAAAAATGTATAAACTAGTTTTACAGATCGTTTTACAGACTCTAGTCGGTCGACCGTGATTGATGCTATGGCCACCCCTGATATATACCAAATATAATAAACGATATATACCAAATGATAATGAAGGTCCATACCAAATTTGAAGTCAATCGATTGAGTAGGATGCGAGATTGTATATAAATACAATTCTAGAGGGCCGTAACTATATAAGTGGTATAATGGCATGATATACTTACGTTATATTAATCCGTCATTCCTGCCTCGTAAAGTGTGTCTTGTTCCTCGCCTTCGAAATGATGATTTTCTGAAGCTCGTTCTTCCTTGCGAGCAATTCTAGCTTCCTTAGAATCTTCTGTTTGCCCGGTTCGCGCGGGTGCGGCCTCTCAATTTGGCCGTATTCAAATTGCTATAACTTTGTAAATATCGGCAATTTCGAAATTTCCTTTTGAGAACATATTTTTAAAAGTCCATTCCTCAAGAAAATGCCAAAAAATCGATTTTTTTTTAAATTTCTACACTAGAATACTGCCTTAAAGCATCTACAGTAGCTAGCATAATGTCCGTGGAAGATCATTTTGCTGGCTAGCGCAGGAGGTAATGACTATAAGCGCAATTCTCTTCTAAGTAACCTGATCCATCAATCAATTTTTCCACTCTTCGATCTTACCACTGCCTCAGATGTATTCAGATGATCTGCTTCAAGCATCTGCGGTAGCAAGCATGATCTTCTTGGAAGATCATTTTGCTGGTTACCCCAGGATTCAATGACTGCAGCTTCAAGACTCCTCCAAGACTCCCCAAGACTCCCTCCAAGACCTATCCCGGCTCCACTCGGTCCTGGTTGGTCACCCCATCTTCATTCTTTCATTGGCCGTTTCTCAAAAATCGATTGAACGAAGGTACCGTTCAAAAACCAGCACCAGCCAACATCTTCAGGCTGAACGTGAAAGGCGGGTCGTCGCAACAAGCAATCCGGATCGCCGATAGAAAAATCACCGGAGAGCCCGGAAATTAAGCTCGGGCACTTATACGCCTCGGAATAAGCAAGACGACGAAGGACGTTTCCGCACCCCTTGAAGCTCCGTACAACTTCCGGTGTTCCTTATCCACCTCTAAGTCGCTGTTGCTGACTCGTTCTCGCAGTCATCCACATCCGCACCTCGAATCGGTCCCTCTCTTTCTCACTCCTCTTTCCGCGGGCAATTCGACGTATCTCCTTCCATCCCCCGGGCCCCTCGCCATCATTTTCTTCCTCCAAAACTCTCTCTCTCTCTCTCACTCTCTCTCTACCTCGCCTCTTTGCAATTTGCTTTCCACCGTAGATTGCACCTGCATGGTCTATTACCGTGCAAGTTCGTCTGCCGCTACCGGAGTAACCCAACCTCAAGCCTTGTACCCCATCCTTCCAAGGGATGGTGTTCGCGTCGCGAGGATGAAGCGACAGGTTAAGAGAGAGAGAGAGAGAGAGAGAGAGAGAGAGAGAGAGAGAGAGAGAGAGAGAGCGAGAGAGAGAGAGAGAGAGAGAGAGAGAGAGAGAGAGAGAGAGAGAGAGAGAGAAGAGAGAGAGAGAGAGAGAGAGAGAGCGCTAGAGAGAGGCTGAGGAGAAGGAAGAGAGATCAGGGAAGACGTGACGGTGGCGGGGGCGGCGGTGGGAAATGGGGAGTCGGGGGCCACGATACCAGGCGTCCCTATTATAAGTTGCGAACAAACTTTACTTATATGCGTCGGCGACTGCTCCTCGCATGCGCCCACTATGCTTCTGCTTTTCTCTGTTGGTGCTGCGTGGCCCAGCCCATCTCTCCCATCACCCTCTCCCCGCTCCCTCCTCCTGCAAGCCTCTATTTCTCCGGAGCTTTCCTCAGACTAGCTCCCGCGGTTCCTCTTTCTCTCTCACAAATGTCCCACAATCTCTCTTTCTCTCCCTCTCTCTCTCTCTCTCTCTCTCTCTCTCTCTCTCTCTCGCTCTGTCTCTTCCTCTCTCGCTAACATCACTTCCTCACTCTTTCCATCCACCGGCCCTCCTTTTCCGCTCCATGGTATTACCGCCTTCAACTTCATCCCCTTTCCGTCACACTTACGGGCCTGACTCGTCGAGTCCTCCGAACGTTCTTCGTACGACGCTCATAAATATACGTCGCGAGAACTACGAAACACCATTCGATTCTCTATACAAATATAGATAGAATGTGAAAAGAGAGTGCTTGTAGGTAGAGAAAATTCAGCGAGACATACATACGCCCACGTATATATGGGCTTTATATAGTGGTGAGTACGAGGATGGTCCTTGAAGTCGAATATCTTTAACATAACCTTTGCCCATATACCGGGTGAGGCAGCAACTATTAGCAGTAGAAATACTTTCTAACCTATCAGATTTAGGAGAAAACTTTTCCTACAAAAGTTGCATAGTTCGAAGGGGGTCATCGAGTGGTTGCTACGAGGTTCATCCAAGTAAAGACGCTTCGAAGATTTCAAGGTCACCCCCGTTTTTTTTTTGATCGGACCACTACTTTTTCTTCAGAATTTCATCAAGGAACTAAGAATAAGTTTACATACCAAGTCTCAACATGATCGATTAAGATTTACTCTTAAAAAATCGATAAAAAATAAATTTCAATGTTTTAGCTTAGATTCGATTAAAAATACGGTGCAAACACTTACTTCTATAAAAGCTGCTTAAAATGATGGCCACCACTTTCAATGCACGCTTTCATTCTGATTCGCATTGATTGTATTGTCTTATTAATCATGTCGGTTTGTATTCACGAACAGGTTTGAGGATTCAGTAGTTCAATACTAAGCAAAATCCAGGTATGTTGTACGGCTTTGTTTACATTGTTCGCGACTAAGAATCTTATCAACTTGTTTTTGGGAAACACTGAGAAGTTTGTGATTCCCATAATAATATATGTTCTCTTCAATGAGAAGTACTACGATAGAATTTCCTTCTGTCAGTACAGAATCAAATTTTTCCGCAAAATGTTACCTTATTAAGAGCAAGTTGACATGATCTTAATTTACGGAGAATTTAACAAAAATGTTACATTAACATTGAAATTTCTTTTTTAGCGATTTTTCTATACTGGGTTTTGATTAATCATCTTGAAATTTGGTTTGTGAATTTATTTTTAGTTCACTGATAAAATTCCGAAATAAAAAAATAGCACTCCGATTTAAAAAAAAATGGCGTTGACCTTGAAATCTCCGAAGTGGCTCTACCTGCATGAACCTCGTAGCCACAATTCTATGATACCCTTCGAAAGATTCAACTTTTGTAAGCAAAGCTTTCTCCTAAGTTTGATAGGTTATAAAATATTTCTACTGCTAATAGTTGTTGCCTCCCCCAGTATATATGTGCATGTGTGGGTGTACGCGCTTAAAGTTAATCACGATACGTTAAATTTACGATCGATTTATTAGAATTTAATTAACAGTATTTCTTTTATTTACGGTAACCTTGCAAAAAAAGATACAAAATCTCATTATTTTAGCCCTTTTTCTCGATCTTGCGATCAAGCTGGGCGATGCCACGTGGATCCTAACAGCTTTACGACCGGGTATAGAACGTTAACAAGAGCCCGGAGGATAGGTGACTGTGGTCCTGGCTCATTGTAGCCGGTGTCGCACTGTCGCTTGGTGATGCCGAGCTGAACAACTGGTGGTTGGACAAAGACAGGGGTAGCAAAGAGAGAGAGAGAGAGAGGGAGAGAGAGAGAGAGAGAGAGAGAAAGAGAGAGAGAGAGAGAGAGCGTGACCAGTGTCCGGCACGTTGACTGGACACGATGGACCGAGGGGTCGAGTCTCGGCTCGTGTAAAGCTCGCCTCGGGCGATCGGATCGCCTCTAATGGAAAGTTTCATTGAACGAACGACGAATCTTCACGCAAAGGCTGTGCGTGTGTGCACGTAGTTCGGGGAGTTCGTCCGTATGCGTGCGAATCCGGGCACCCCAACCGAGTATTCGTGTGATTTTGATCAATGTCCTTCCGTCTTGCTTCTTTTTTATTATTATTTCTCTTTTCATTGCTTTTTCTCTTACTCTGTTGACCCTAGCAGAGTCATAGAGAAAGAGAGAGAGAGAGAGAGAGAGAGAGAGAGAGAGAGAGAGAGAGAGAGGGAGAGAGAGACTTTCGAGCTTTTCTTTGTGGACCGCTCTTTTCCGTGGCCCCGTTGGGTCTCGCTCTCGAGCGCCCTTTGTCAGAGACGCAAAATCTTACGCGTTCGAGGTGTTGCCTAATGAGGTGACGAATAATTGCTTATTAATGGCCAACTGACCGCACACGAGTGACATTGTTGTCCGAACGGCGAGGCCCGCCGCCGGTCCTCTTCAGCTAATGCCCCGTCCAAAGAAAAGAAGAGAAGAGGGTGTGTTCACACTTACCCTGCGAGTAACCTCGCTCTCCCCCCCCCCCCCCCCCCCCCTCTTTCCACGATAGCTTCGATCCAATTTTTTTTTTTGCTTTTTTTTAATTCCTTTTTTTTCCTCCTCGTTCAGCCTCCAGGAAAAGAAACGCGTTTTTTTTCGCTCCCGCGCATCCTCTCGCCTAATTTCAAACGGGACTGGACACACACACGCACGATTTCGTATAGCACTGAGGTGGCACAACGTTCATTATTGAGCATGGAAAATTCTTAGAAAATCAAGATTTATCCGTCAGTCCGATTTTATTGTTTTTTAGGCCCTTACATTTGGCAGAGTACGCACGGGGTAAGAACAATGGAGAATCCTCACTCTCTCTCGCTCACTCTCTCTCTCTCTCTCTTGATTCATTCGTGAGGGCGATAAATAATTCGAGTCAGCGTTTGCCCATCGCGGGACATTTGAATAAAAAAATAAATTTTGGATCGAGTTACATCGGACTCTCCAGAGTCCGGTCAACCTTTATTACGCGGACTTTGAGCTGCTTTTGGAGATTCGCATCTGCCGCTTTTACTCTCCTTTCCAATATATATATATATATAGATATATATGAAGAAACGTGATTTAGGAGCCACTCGACTTCGAGGACCGTCCTCAGACCAGCAAACGGTCTTCATACTCAACATTACGCAAATCTTAATGTCATAAAAATTACCTTCGTCTATGAGGACTGTCCAAACCCCAAAATCAACGGTTCGTTAGAAAAAAAATATCAAGGGGCGACCTCAAAACAGCCAGATGTGCTGATAGCTAACATTGTACACATACAACGAATCCAAAATATACGTTACAATATATATATACAAAGAGATGCAGACAACGAATACAACCGGACATTATCCTGTCCCGGAATATACATATCGGTGAAACTGGTCTAACTGGACGTTACAAATGCGGGAGTACGGGAGCCGCAACAAATCCCGCGGCCACACACTCGCGGCCCGCGTCTCTCTTCTGCACCAACAATAACGCCGGTATACCGGCATTTACGACGATACAGCGAAACTGGTTGGAAAGCTGCTGCCCGAACGTGTGCGAAGAAATCCGGTCTTTCTTGTGTATCGTCCTGCGCGTGTTTCCGACCAAAATTCCCCTCGTATGGCGTTTCCTAGCCGAGACGACAAACCAGGAATGCTCGTCATTGGTTTTCGAATCGGCGTGACTCGATCTTTTTTTTAACACTTTTTTCAATGGGTTTCATTTATTTTATTTTATTTTCCAGCCAATAAACGATCGTCGATCGATCTGCGGTTGTACTTGATCCTGATTATTATTTCTTATCGAAAGAAAACATTATTTATTTCGATTGTTTGTTATATTTATTATTGGGGGAATATATTTTGAAATATTGTGAACACAAATATATATAAACTAGATTTTAACTGTGATTTTTGCCTGTGTCCAAGGAGAATTTGCCCTTTATTCCATCCAAAGCTTCGATTTTCGTAAAAAATCGTGAAACGTATGTACAAAGAAGTTTTTTCCGCTTGTATGGGGTAATTTTGAGGCTTGAATAAAATCTCTGTCATATTTGTAATCAGAGGGAAATTTCCTATCGCATAGGTATTTAAACTTCAGTAAAAGATGAAAAAAAAAGATTCGAATTTTTTTGCTACTTATTTAGAATCGTCGAAATGGCCAAATTTCAAACCGCCGTGACGCCGTTCCTGTTTGGCGCACGTAGACTTATTGGGGATCCTTGAAAAAAAAATTGGGAGACTTAGAGAATGTAGCTCGATTTAAATCTATCTTTTAAAAATGCCAAAACAGAAGTAAAGGGATTCAAATTGGTAAGTTTGCGAAAATCGATCTTCCAACCTTGAAAATGTATAAAAAATCGAGGGAAAAATATCGTACTTAAATTAAACACGATGAATTTCAGGGAGCAAATTATTGCGAAGAGAATGAGCACACAGCGGAGCTGCGAGTCACAGCGGAAACGAAAGGAAGAGTAATTCAGGGAGGCCATGAAATTTTCGGCTGGATTTAGAAAAAAACGGATTTTCAATACATTCTTTCAAAGCCTGAGTCGATATTTCTTTTATTCTTTATTTACGAATTCACCGTTAATTTCTTTAAGAACTTTTAACTTTCTTTAAAAATCGCCAGAAATGTAGGGGAATAAGTTTTTTGCATTTACCCTACATACTTTCGAGTCTACGACAAAAAACTTGGCGATATTAAGCAGCAGAAGATTGCCCATCGGATGATCCTCTAAAAATATAGTAAGAAAAATATATACAGTCGAAAAAATATCGATTTTATTGACTGATTTTACGACGCATTACGAAAAAGCAAAATATGACACGACAAAAAGTATTAATAACGTGATTTAAAAAAAGTCAACAACAATTTGCAATTTGATGATTTCCAAAAAAAAATACGTATTCGTGATAAGAATGTATTAGATTTTTATATGTATAAGGTAGGTACAGTTACGTCCTTATAATAATAATAAAGTGCGTAGTAATGAATCTAAGAATGAATCCTAAAAAAGAAAATAAACATCCAAACTTATAATGATAATAATAAAATGAGTAGTAATAAACTAAAAATTAATCCTAAAAAAAAATATGTATCGTAACGTTACGTACTTTAAAAAGTATTAATATGAAATGCCTCGAAAATAAGCACCCAAGCTTATAATAATAATAATGATAAAATGAGTAGTAATACTTCAAAAAAGATGAACATGAAACGCGTCGAAAATAAAATCCAATTTGTCTCGCGTCCAAGTGCAAATATTTGGCTACAATACCAATTCGAGTTTCTGCACTTTTGGGTCAAACTTATCGGAGTATCGTGTTTTTCCCACAGTAAGGAGGGTCGTGACGCGAGGCGAAGGGTTTTGTGGTGAAAACGGGCTGCTGCATCTATACTGACCCTTATCCGGGTCACTCGAGTCCCTCTGACTGACCCGGAACAGGTTTTTCGTCCCGCGCTCTCGAATCTTTTTGAAAGAAAAAAAATGTATTGTTGTCTTCGTCTCTCGGGGTACTCCTTGCTTTTTCGCTCGTCTTCTTATCCCCCTCTCCCCGTTCTTCCGCTTGCCACTTGCCCTTTTCGACGATGGGCTCAGGGATGTCCAAGTTTGCGAAGTGACCTTTGACGAGTGTCCGACGATCTTCCTTGCGAATCTTTTTTTCGGCGGTTGCGTTGCTCGAAACATGTACCCTTTTCCTCTCCACCCTCCCCCCAGCTTTTTCTCTCTCACTCTTTCTGTTTGTAGGTCGTAGGACAAGCCGAACTGGTTTGCTTTCCCACATCGGATCGGCTGGCCACTACAGGGTCCACCACCGGTCACTCGCAGTGGGGTGGTCACTCCGTAGAAGGAGGGTGGGGAACTCATACGTACATAGTTATTTTTCTCTTTCTCTCTTTTTTCATCCTACCCGTAGTTAAAAAGGAGAGGGGAAAGAGAGAAACGAGTTACGAACAGTTCAAGAATAATCTCCAAGCGATTCTGGTCAGTTTGCTATTTCGTCTCGACGTCATTACCTCGCTCCTCATTTTGTTCGTCGACGGTGCCTACGTTTCCCGCAAATCTGTTTTTTTCTTCTTCAATCGTGACCATCGCCTGCCGTCATTGTGCCACGCAAAATCAGCAAACCAGAAATGAATCGAAAAAAAAAAATTGTGCGTCAAAATTTTTTAGAAGCTGAAAAAAAGAAGTATTCCGTTTTGTTTCGACGTGATTGGCGCTTGATTCATTACGATACTTACATTTATTTTTAATTGATCGATTAAGTGGACATTGATCGATGGTGACGAATGCTTGCCGCGGATAATGAAGAACCGCTAACTGGTCGTAAAAACATATCCAGGTACGGATAACGTTAGCCCCATAAAACTCCCCAAAAAACACCTCCTTCAAAGTGCAAAATTCAACTCGTCGTCGTTTTTTTTTGTTTTCCATGTCGATAATATAATAATTAAGAATACAAAAAAAATAGCCGCACCCGCGAGAATTGCGGTAAAAAATTTTTCGAATGAAAAAAAAAGAAATGAATCTGAAAAAAAAAATGAAAATCGTATTATCTTTTTCGGTCTTTCGGGGACGAGGTGACGACGCACTCGTTCGTTGAGTATAATGCGATCGTCGTACGTGGTTATGGCGTTGGGTTTCGCAAGTTCCATCTCACCTACACTCGCCTTCGTCGTCGTCGTCGCCGTCGTCTTCTCCGTCTCGTTTTCCCCCTACGAAAGCCGTCTACTCGAGGGCGGAGTCCCGGGTGAGCGAGCGGCCATGCTGCCACCCCCGTCTTACTGGAGACTCACCCCACGGGTTCAACGCGAAATAAGGGAGGAAAAACGACGAAGCCCTGTCATGCGCGACTCCTTGCAGCGCTCGCGCTCTCGCCGAGAAAAGACATTCTATATATTTCTATATTATATATATATATATATATATATATATATATATATATATATATATATATCTATATATATAGAGACATAATGTAAATTAATATAGATATATCTACTCGATTTATACGTTATTAAATGATACATTTTTCAAAATGATATATTATATAAAAAATTGCATAATATATAAAGAAATGGTATTCTCATTATATATTATATAACTTTTCTGTGATATATAATTTTTTTGAATGTACATATATATATATATATATGAATACCGTTGTGTAAAAATAATTTAAAATATTTCAGTAAATCTTCAATCTGCAAGATATTAATATTTAATGGCCCGAGTAAGATCATTTTCATCGAATTTTTTTATGATCAGAAAATCTAAGCGATATCAGCTCAATAGTACTGAGAAAAGGAACCCAAATAAGTAGAACTATTACACGCTGACAGTTAATAAAATGTCTCCAATCTGGAAGATATTAATATTTAGTTGTCAGAGTAAGGTAATTTTTATCAAATTTTTTTATGACCAGAAATAAACCAAACGATATCAACTGAATAGTAGTGAGAAAAGGAACCTAACAAGTAGAACTATTATATGCTGACAGTTAAAAAAATGTCTCCAATCGGCAAGATATTAATTTTCGATTGCCAAAGCAAGCGTCGTTTTTTATATTTTTTTTGGTAAAAACAAACATAATAAGATAAACTCGATCGTAAAAAGGGAAGGACAAGAAAAGAGGATGGGCATTATCGATGAAAGGTCAAAGAGACCTAGCTGACAGGAACGAAGGATCTACTTTTTTTTGTCGTGCATAACAAATAGAGTAGCTCGTTCCTGTTCGTCTCGCGCATTTGGTATTTCTCTTTCCGTATTCCGCATCAGTGACGATATTTCTCTGTGGGAGCTTCTCGGGTGTAGTGAATGCTCCTTAATTTCCTTTGAGGCTGCGTTCGGTTTAGAACTAGAACGGCGGGAAGAGCGAGCTTTCTCTTCCTGCTCTCGGCTTACTTGCGATCGTCTGGATATATAAATATATATAATATCCCACCTTCAGGGTCCTTGAAAATACCGAGTCACTGCTGCCATCCCGAATCGTTCGGGGAGCGTTCCTCCTCCGAGCGTCCCGTTCTCCTGGAGTACCTCACGAAACCCCTACCGACTGTCTTATTCTGTAATTTCGTTTACAAATGAAAGGGCCGCGAGCTACGACTTTGTACACGTTTCGCAAACGCTTCGTAGCATCGTGCGTTGCTGCATCACAGTTATCCTCACCAGCCCGCCACGCTCCTGCACTGAATCCAATCTTCTCCGTCTCTCTCACGCTTCCTGTCTTTACCCCGCGTAGAAATCTTGAGGTAAAAACTCCTACCGCCCGGTTGTACCAAGAGTGTACGTCCTCCGGAGGTGTCTGTCCTTGTGCGGCGGCTGCAATGTCGGGACACCTGATGAGGAAGGTTACCTCTGCCGAGGTCCTTCCACCTTCTCGTATCTTGACAAGGCGCAATGAACACTCGTGGATTAGGGAAGAATAAAGTTGAATGCTGTCAAGATGATTCTACAGTTGAGGGAAGTGGCGCTGAATGGTGTCGCGTTATTGGAATTGTTCTCAAAAGCTGTCGCCACCCGTGCAGAAATTGTCGTAGGGATCCAATTGGATTCCCATACTTGTTCCACCTTCCTAATAGGGATCCAATGGATCATGGCATTGGATCCCTATACTAAAATGTCACGCTCGTACATTGGATCCTAATTGGGATTCCCGATTGGAATCCAATCGACGAATCCAATTTGAATAGTAAAGGATCTCACATTATCGAATAAAATCTGATACGATTCTTGATGGATCCCATCGCATTCTGTACGTTGAATTTTCTATACAAAATATATGGATAAGCGGATTTTTTAAAAGGATCAATAGCTTACAAAAGTATATCTTATAAATCGATGTGAATCAAATTACTGGAAATCCGTTGTAATTACCGTTTGTTATTTATTTTACTGCACTTTGAAATAATAATACTACGGACGTAAACGGTCACGAAGCGTGCAGGTTGTTTCAAGACACCGGGTTATTTCTCGTGACTTTTCATGTATTTTCGATTCGAATGTGGTAATTCTCAAACGGCGTTTATTGAAGTACAATGTAGCATTCAATTGAATCCCAATGAGGACTCCCTATGTGCGGTTTCTCCCAAAAATCCCTATAGAGATGTATTGTTGAGAAGTCCCAAGATGCATCTTGGGACTTCTCAACAAATTTGTGCACCGGATAACGAAAGGATATTTTTTTTTGGAGATCTAACAGATACTGGTTGAGAATTTCAAATAAAAATTTCTCAAACGACGTCAATCGGCAAATAGAGCGGAATTCACTTGGATTTTAATTTGGACGTCCTACATACGGCATCCTTACCAAATCCCTATAGAGATGTGATAAGATCTAGGGACTCCCCAACAAATTTCTGCACGGGCAGTTTGTGGTCTTTGTTTTGGAGGATCATCAAGATCGTTGGTCTAGATTGAACTGATAGCTTCGAAACATCTATCAGATAGCCCAAAGGTTCCTCGTCATCCTTAGCTCAGAATATCAATGGAGCGGATAATTGCATATGATGCTGATCATTGAAGGATGATTGCAGGTTGCTGGTAACGAATTTCGAGTCTCAACCGGTTGGAATTCGAGAACGTCGTTTTATCTCTTTGATATCAATGAACCAATTCGGAATAATCCAAGATACAAAGAGAAATTGAAAATCTAGTTGGAGGTTTATGCGAGGATACAGTATCAGCATAGCGAATAGACACGCATCCGAGATAGCCCTCGCGTTTTCGCGCCAACGGTATTTAATTCACCGGGAATTCGGTTGGCCGACCGCCAAACGTCCGCAGAGATTTCTTAATACCCGGACCACAAATGCTTGGGTTCATTCCCCTTCTTCGGGCATTGCACGTTATACACCAACAGTCCGGTCCAGTCGGGAGGACAAGTCTCTCTTCTCTTTCCGCATCGCGCGGTGTTTCTCTTTCCGTCGACTAGATTGCGGGCGCCCGAGGGTGAGAGCCGCGGAGTAGCCCAAAGGGTAGTTAGGATTCGAATGCCGCTGTCCGTTTTTTACGAGCCCTCTGGACTGGAGCCATCTCCGGTACAAACCAGACATGAAATGTCCTTCAGTATATTCGTCCCCTCGGCGAATGGGTGAATCGCAGCGAGGAAGAAAAAGGCTGCTTTCCTCGATTAACCGGGCGTGAACAACCGATGGCAACATTTGCTTGACGAGGATGACGGCAAGGGTATTGAATAGCGAATGGAAAATCCAAGGATGACCAGTTCTTTATTGTTAACAATTGCAGCGAGCGAGCTCCATTAATCATCCTCCGATCAAAGATCTGTCATTGATCGACACTATTTCGCTTAAATACGAATCGTTGGTTCTCAAAATCTAACAAATCCAAACAATCATCCTGTAGTCTCGTGTGTAAGGTGGACCACTCAGAAAAGTTCATTCTCTACGTTGGAACCCACCACCCTAAATCCAAGGGCAGAAGGTACGATTTCCTCCCACCATTATCGAAGCGTATTATCTCGGAGGAAAATACGACTCTGTCATGGGGAGTCTTCATCGCGTGGTGTAAGAAGGAAACAGGATGAAAGACAGTAGAAGAGAGCGAGCGTGGAATTCAAGCTGGAACTGCGGTATACTTAGATAGCCGCCAAGAACCTCGACGATTCTCTCGCCTTTGGCGTCAGTGGACCAACCCTCTCCCCCAACTCCCGCCAACGTCCTCCCGTCATATCCTTTAGTACCACCTATATCCCAGGTCCTTCACGAAAGTCCCTTATATTCAGACTGCTCAAAACAGCTACGAGTCGACGACAACCAGCCGGTAACGCGTGTGGCTTCTTCCCATACCAAAAACCAACTCCCCTTCATTATGCCCGGTACACGACGTCGTTGCAAGCTTTTGTCTTCGCATTGATTTCCGAGGCCAACTTCGCTTCGTTGCTGCAAAAGCGTCGTTGCCGTCGTTAAATTATTATCGCGAGGCAGGGACTTCTGCCCAACTCGCACCACTTGATTTACCCCCCCCCCCCCCCCCCCCTGCAACACCCTTCTCCCGAGCACCATCCAACCCCTATGTTTCTGCAACTCCTTATAGTCGAGAATCTCGCATGAAGTTTCAGACAAAGCCTTCTCAGCTATTCTCAGTGTATGCAGCACGTTCGAAGACCGGGATCAAATATACGCATTCGAAAAACCAATTATTTCTGCATCATTATTGCGGCAAAGTGCGTCATGAATATGTTGGATCTGACGAGAATATTTGTAACCAGCAAAATAGGGGTATTTTACTTGCAGTTATAATGAAATACTGAATTCGGGTTTGATAAAGTCGAAGCGTGGGTGCTTGGAATGGAATGGGGACAAAGAGCTTTCTGCAAACGTGGCTGCTTGAATTCTTCTGCGGCATAATGAAAGATGGGGGGGGGGGGGGGGGGGGGTGAGGGGAAAGAGGCGTTTAACAGCGCCGAGTTAGGCGTGAAGCTTTCCTCCATCGTTGACGTTTCCGTTCGCCTTCTACACCTTTCCTCGACGTTCTTGGGTGAATGCTTCTTCTTCGCCCTTCTCCAAGATGCCTTAAATAAATGAAACTTCTAGAGCTTCAGCGTTCTCCTCTCACCCTCTGCCCAATCCACCCCTTGACAAGCAAGAACAGGCGGCACCAGCGTATAAATTCTCTCGCTTCGTAATTTCGAACTCAAACACCGGCAGAAGCGGGGCAGCACTTGAGAAACCACCACCTCCTCCTCCTCCTCCTCCTCTTCCTCTACCAACCCCTTAGTCCTTTGCTCTGCGAGCACGATGTTTTCAACTCCTTCCACCCTCCGTTGGTCCTCTTATACTTGGTCTCTATTATTTCTCTCTGTCCCTTTCTCCTTCTGTCTCTCTTTTACTCCGTCGCTCCCTATTTTGCTACAGTCTTTGAATGATGACGGAGGATGAGGGATCGAGGGTTGCCCAAGCCGGCACGCAACGAGGTTTAAAGAGCACTGGGGTCCCTTCCCGCTACCTCCCTTGCCCCGGATTGTACGACTGCTGAGATTTTGGATTCTGCGCTCGCAAAGTAACTACGATTATTATTATCCTAATTATTATAATCGGGAAACATTGTTCTCACGGCGAAATTGTATGTCCCGCGAGAAAGTGACTAGGAAACGGGTTCGAAGTGTCTCAGAGACAGCTGATACGCGACACGTCCCCAAATATGATGAGGCGTATTGGCAGAAATCGAACAGTTCTTTAGGACATCGTCATTCCGTATTTGCCCGAAAGAAGGTGAAGCCTAGAAGCGCCATGGTTCTGACGGTAGTCGAGACATGGCCATCAGAGTTATTTAGGATCTTGCAGCTACCCGATGATCACTGAAAAATAAAGGCGTGGAATAGCTTTTGGAAACGTTTTTATCGTGCACATTAAAGAATAATATCCATCATATATGGAAAGTAGCTAAGATGTCTCCTTGCAAAATCAATGGCAATGGTTGAGAGATAGCCATCAGAGTTATCTAGGGTACTGCAGCTATCTTATGGTCGATAAACGATAAAGAAGTAGAATAACTTCGGCAGACTTTCCATCGTGCATATTACGGAATGTAATTAAAGTACCTGAGATGTCGACTCTATTTCAACATGAATGACAATGGTCGCGAGATAGCCACAAAGCTTATCTGCGATGTTGCAAGTACCTAATGATCAATAAAAAATAAAGGAGTGGAATAGCTGCCGCAGACTTTTTATCATGCATATTAACGAATATCGATCATATACGGAAAATATCTCCATTGCAACATGAATGAAAATGGTCGGAAAATCGACACCAAGCTTCTCTAGGATGTTGCAGCTACCTGATAATCAATAAAAACTCAAGGAGTAAAATAACTTTGGTCAACCATTCATTAGAGCATATTGAAGCATATTCATCATATATGGAAAGTACGTCTGATGTCCTTTTTTTTTGCAACAGGAATGACAATAGTGGAGAGATGGCCTTCAAGCTTGTCTAGGATGGTGCAGTTACCTGATGATCAATGGCAAATAAAGCAGTAGGGTGGCTTCGGAAAATTTTTCATCATACATATTAAATAACGACTATCGTGTATGGAAAGTACCCAAGCTGTATCTATGGGAACATGAATGGCAATGGTTGAGCAATTACCTTCAGGCTTGTCTAGAATGTCCAGCTACCAGATGATTATTTAAAAATAAAGGGATAGGATAACTTTAGGGTGGGCGTAATCTAACATAGCATGTCTATTGCAAGATGATGCTGCCTCAATGAACGATTCTTATCGAACGTTTTCCTAATACATGTTTCAGTCGAAAAATTTGTGTAATGCCAGATAAAAAACACGCGCACGTCCGTTTATTTTTCATCCCTTCGAGGACACGTTCTTTTTCCGGGAGTAAAGCATAACAAGCGGGCAACCCTCCTTTTGCGGGGCATACAGCAGTGCAGCGATGGAACTTTACCAGTTCGCTCGGCTACAATAAGACGGCTCAATGAAAACGTCCTTTACCGGCGGCGGCGGGCGCTGAATGCTTATACGTCTCGTTCCGTTTCGCTATTTGCGAGATATCACCGCCGGCCCGGTGGGGTGGTTGGTGAGGAGCTTTGAAGGAATGGGAAAAGGAGATGGTGGGTGAACGCGGTGGCTGGGGTGAGAAAGGAAGGGTAGCGCGCAACGCGGCTGAGCCAATGAAAGCTCGAGCGGCGAGAGGTGAGCTTTTACAGCGTTCTTACCGCCCGAAACGCGGAGACGGGGGCGGGGGGTTGCTCGACGTAGCGGGGAACCGAGAATGAGGGGAGACGGAGGCTGATGCCGCTCCGTGCAGAGGCGGACCAAGGAAAAGTGGTGGAAGGAGACAACGGTAGGGCGAGCACCAAGCGCGAACGACTCCTGTCTTTCTCCACCATACTTCATTTACCATCTCTTTCACTCGCTCGCTTCGTACCAGCCGCCGTTCTTATTGTTTCAACCCAACGAGTCATAGACAGAGATGGACAATGGTTAAGGGTGTGTGCGACACGGGTGGTAGGCTACATCCGGCGGCCCACCAGCTCTTTCCATCTTTCCAGCGTTTCCATCCTTCCATCTTTATCCGTTCCTTGTCCTGTGCTCGCGCTACTCCGGAGTCTCTACTCTACTCTGTCTTATGCTTTCTCTCACTCTTCACAACTCTCAACTCTCCATAGCTTCACCCCGAATCCCTCCTCGCCAACTCGCCAATCCCCCGCACTACTAGGCTTTCCCTTCTCGTCTCTCTCCCTCTTTCGTTCTCTCTCTCTCTCTCTCTCTCTCTCTCTCTCTCTCTCTCTCTCTCTCTCTCTCTCTCTCTCTCTCTCTCTCTCTCTCTCTCTCTCTCTCTCTCTCTGTCTTTCTGTCTCTCTTTCTCTCTCTCTCTGTCTCTCTCCTTTTCCTCTTTCGCTCGGTTCGCCACATTCCCTACATAGCCCCAAACCTCTGCGCGTCTCTTTCCACTCTGGGCCGCTGGAGCTGCTTCGGCTGCTCTCTCCGGCTGTGCTTAGAATTTTAATGGACCGGCTTAGAAATTGTTGGCGGAATTAGATTTTAGAACGAGATTAGGCGTTGCCGGCGGCAGGGCCCTCGTACTCTTCTCGACCACCCACTGACTAACCACCCCAACCACCCGCGATCTCTTATCCTCTGTCCTGTACGAGTTGTACACGAGTCACGGTGGATACAACGCGCCTATTCCTCCCTCCTATATGCCCTTTTGGCCCTTCCATCCTTATTTCGCGTACGATATTACTGCGGAGTCCGCGAATTTATAACATAGTTGGAAAGTGCACGTACCGCGAGGTATCGCCTAAAGAAGAAGTGAGGGGGGGGGGGGGATTGAATACAGTCGAAGCTTTGCTCGCGAAGAGTAGAATCGTCGTTGGCTCATCTTTGCTTTAGGATTAATCGATTCGTCATATCGCAGAGGCTTAGGCGTCTGCAGAATCGTATACGACCTCAGTCAGGCTTGGAATGTTCGAGGAAAGTAGGATTCGCAGATCCAGCGGGAAGAGGAAACGACTCCTATATTAAGCTTTCCGGCCCTCTTATTGATTTTCCATTTTTGTTGTCTCTGGTGATACAAGGCTTACCTTCGCAATTTCTCGTGCTCTTTGGATAAGCCGCATTTTAATAAGTTATCCTACCCAATCGGCGAGTAGGATTGGCTCTTTTACGCAGTCTCCTTATATTTGTAGCTAGTTGGAAATCAACGATGTTGAAGTTCATCGGGTTTCCATAACACGACTGCCCCCACGAGCCCTTTATCTCGTTTTTGTTCGAGCCCATACCAGACCCCATATCGTCTGGCTCATTGTCTTGTGTATCTTCACTTTGTCCTTCCGACTGAAGACCTTTAACGCCCGGAAAGCTTCAGCCTCTCCAGCTTCCCTCTCGTCCCTTCGCTCCGATCTACAATGCAACCTAAATGCAGCAGGATCGAGGTTGCCTTTTAGCGAAGACAATTACCGTTCCGAGTGAAGCACCGAGGTTCGCATGACGGCCAAGGAGGCACCCAAGCTACCCTCGTCCCAACAGGTCAGGGGTACGGGGGTGAGCCACCACCATCGCCGCGATATTGGTAGCATCACAGCGCGGGATGCTCGACGGCTCGTCCGAAGGAATGAAATTTCGTCTCGTGAACATCGAGGCGAGCCCGTGCGGGGCATTGACGAAGGAAGACCCAAAGTGTGTGTACATGCCCGCGTCTGTGTTCACAAACTCGCTGTTCTCACGGTGTATAGTGCGCTCGGAACGAGAATCGAGTTTGAGCATGAAGAGCTAGGGAGGAAGGTATCGGGCAAGATGGAAGGAGAGAACGCTAACGCGAATGGGGTGGTTGGTTGGTTGAGGGGGGTTGGAAAATTCATCGAGGTTGGAGAAGCAGCAGGTAAGATAGACCGTGAGCGAGGGAGGTCGCTGGAAAGCATCCCAAGACTAGATGGGCTCGTGTAATATTGTTATTGCCAATAATGGCAGTCCCCCCTTTGCAAGAGGAAGGCTGACGCGTCATGGTCCTCTTCCGGCTTTCCTTGCAACCCCTTTCAATTGTGATGTCTACCTTGTACACGATACCCGCTTTATTGCCACGAGAAAACATCAAAATTCATTCGCTAGACGAGAACCAACTACGAATGCCGAAGTCTCCCACTGACATTACCTCAATACCAGTGTATTTTTTATTCAATTGAACTACACTCCGGAAATTGATATTACCGAGGATTCGCACGACATATGCTTGAGTGTCCAATTAAAGACAATGCTTTTCCTTCCAACAATCATTGATTACTCCCGCTGGAAAGACAAGTATAGAAAATAGGCTCGAAACTTCATCGCGAACGGTTTACATCCCTCAAGTGGGTAGGGGTCTCGGTGTACATGGCATAGGGTGAAAGAGCTTCGGGCCCAATCCGCGTTCTCACGTAAATCGAATGAAGTCTCGAATTAAATAGGAAACCTTGCTCCTCTGGTATTCCAAGCAGCACACGGGGGGTTATATAGAGTGGTGTGGCTTCGACAGTGGGAGGCGCAGAACGAGACGACAACGCGCCCCGTGGATGTTAGGACGAGGGGCCAAGGGGAGGTTAAGGTAACACGGGACAAGAGAAACGCTAGGCGCAAGCAAGCTTCCTTGTATTTAATTACCAACTCTAAGTCTCGCGAGTCGGGTAAAATCGGTGGAGGGAGCAGCGAAGGGTCGTGCCAACCTTTAAGTTCCTTCGGTTCTTCTTCCTCTAGCCCCTAACCCATTCCTTCCCACTCCCACGAGTCGAGCAACGAAACCTATCTTCAATATACCCATTGGCGTAGGCAGCATTTTTTTCTGGAAGGAGCCCAGGGGGGTGGGCATGTTGACAAGAACTGGCTTTGTTTACAATAATTTTCTTTGAACAATATTCACATAATAGTCAATAATCACGCAAAACCCATGAAATATAAAACTTGCTTTAACCAGACGTTCATGCTAACATTAATATTAAACTCTTGCAATATCTTAGAAAACAATGAACTAAAGAATTTTTCGTCATTCTTTAATCCAGTTACCAGTCTTTAAGCTTTACGTTCAATACGTACTCAATTAAAAAAATCTTAGTTTTCTATTTTTTTTGCAAATCGGTCCAACACATTTTAACTGGAATTTTTTTTAACAATATCATTCTCTATGTTTATCAGTAACACACGAGAGTATCGAGTCAGTACCACTGTGCTTCCTTTCTAACCACATTTTTATCCACCTCTTGACAGCAAAACTTCTCTCTCAGCCGGTGGAGTTCATCAGCCATACTATTTGCTGCTTGGAAAGGTTTATATTAGTTAGGGCAGTACTCGTCATTGATATGCTTTCTTGAATTTGCAGCATTTATTTCATAATTTTTAAATTGAAGTATATTTTTCATGTTTTTCAATTATTGAGATTTTTCTATAATAATTTATGAATCCTCTTCGTTCTTCGTATCGAATTTAAAAATGCATCAACTGCATGAGATAACGATAGATTCTCAAAATAGCGTTTTAGATTTACAATGATATTATCAAGATAGTATTCTTCCGGTTAGGTATCGGCCGGCAAATCTAGTGTTCAATTTTCAAATATTCAATTTATGTAACGAAATAGCTACTTTTTATGCAAAGTACAAAATTACGACGAAGAAAATAGTTCAAGTTTGATTAAATTGGCTTTTTATACTTACTTGAGTGAAACTTAAATAACATTAATCGATTATTCGACTTCACTCATTTTGGATCAATTTTTTTTGGGTTTCGTCGTGCTTCCTGAGGAGGTATGCCCACCCCAGACCCCCCTCCCCGGCGACGTCAGTGAATATACCCTCGTTGCATTTTACTTTCCGCAAACTCCAACTATTTTTCATTAACGCTTCCAGCCATGTGAACTGGTGTATAACGAGAAAAAAAATAGACCAATGGAATCCTAGTGCGCAACTTTGCCAACAATTGACGACGATAGCGGCAATCGCGGCGAGTTTTCTTGTCCGTTGGTGGACAGCAGCAATGCCACATATACCGGATGCCTCAACTTTCCGTACTCTCCCTTCAGCAGGCTCGCAGTATGCGATGCTTGAGAATACTCCCCTTGGGTCCCTTCCGCGTCGAGATTTAGGGAAAAGGCTCTTTCTCTCCCTCTTTCACTCTTTCATTCCCTATCTCGCTCTTGTTGCCTCTTTCTCCCTCGTTCATAGTCGGCTTGGGTCGGTTTGTCCATATAGCGGGTTTGTCGAGGGAAGCCTGCAAAGGTGGGGAAGAGATGAGGAGAAGGGGACATGGTGCACAGCGCAAATATCGCCTTTCATATTCCTTCGAAGGAGCAGAAAATCGTTACGCTGTGCCTTTTGCGCGCGCGCTACGTGAAATACCTACGAGCTTACTTCTATCCTCGTCTCTTTCGCGCCACGGCGGTCCGCACCCTTCTCTCGGTCCGTAGGTTGAGAAAGGGTGGGCGAGAGAGGCGGAGGGGGTGGATCGTGCCCGCGGCTTCGAGTTTTCGCTCGCATTGCTGGAAAGGAAGCCGAGGTGGCGGGGATAAGGGTGTAAGTAAGTAAAGTCTCCGTCGCTTCGTAGTTTCGTATGAGAACGAGGCGATAGGGGTTGTTCCTGTGTGCCGTGTGCGGAGAGTTACCCCAGACAGCGTCTCTGCCCGCGCGTCTACCCACCCACCTTGTCCTTTTCCCCGAGCTTCGACGTTAGCCTCAAATCCTCCCGTTTTCTCTGGGCTTCCAGAGCAGTCGCGAGTCACCCTCGTCGTTCCTCCTGCTCTCTCTCTCTCTCTCTCTCTCTCTCTCTCTCTCTCTCTCTCTCTCTCGTTCTCTCTGTGTCTCGCCTTCCGTTATCCTCTTCGGCTTGTAAGCAACCAACGTCACACTCCCAGAAAGAGAACGGAATTCGGGACAATGCGGGACTCCGCGTCAGATTCGTTACGATATCTCGGTTTCAAAAATCATGCACATTTCCATTTCTAGATATGAGGACAGTCAAAAGAAAAGCACGGAACGAGAGCTTGCGGTAAACCGTGACGCAAAATTCGAGGATTGAAACTTGGCTAGCTTTGTCATTCTCAGAATACACAACAATTTGCAGCCTACAATGGGAAGCTTGCCCTGATCATCATGATCGATTAGCTAAAGACATTGGGGCTTGAAAGGGTATTGGCACATTGACAGTGGGAAAAAATTACTTGGGCTGACTAAATCCGCTATTGGTCCGTTATTTTAAGAATTATTTATTCCATTGAACCAACGAATATTTGAAGTTGTCAAATATTTTGGTGTTTCATCGCAATATTTCGTTAATCCAAGTAATGTTTTTTGCTCTCTGTAGGCACACGTACACACCTTCGAAAGAGCTTAGTATCCCTGAAAGCCGCTCTCCCTTTCATCCCTGAGCTCTCCACTCCGTGGGCAATAAGCGGGCAAAGATGGCGGAAAAGCAAACAACTCGGACGGCAAGAACTCTGACGTCTCTCATTGTCAGAAGGAGCCTTCGTCTGACGTGTACACCGTTTGGTCTCGACACGTTTACTTCGGTACCTCCTCCATTTTTCACCAGCAGATCCCCTTCCGACCTTACGAATATCGTCAGAGATTATTGTGACGGGCTTAAGGGTTAGGGGCTGTTACAGTAGGAGCACTCGAATGGCACGAAGAGATTGAAAGTTGAGGAGGAAAAGCTAAGTTGTACCGAGGGACCCGGGTAGCTTCGCGCGCGAAAAGGAGGGACGAGCCTACACCCCTTTAGCCGTGCTGTAAGAGGAAATTTCTAGAAACTTCAGGCTTAGCAATTAACGTCAGAAATTAACGACGCTCGGCTGCCGCTTCGAATCCTCCAAGCCCCCTTGCCATTCTGTACTTCAAGTGAGGCCCCTCTTCCGCGGCCTCAGAGAAATTAGTCTCGGAAATTCTCGTAAAATTCCTGGCCTACGGGTCGCGCAGTGCCTTGTAGGCACTTCCAACTACGCCCTCTCACACTCCGCTGGATCTCCGACCAACTCGAGTGACACTAAAATCGCCTCATTGGCCCCCTGGCGAACGCGAACCGTTGAGGGAAATTTTCATTAAGCTCGGGATTAACGAGCTGATCAATCACCAAGATGGAAACCGAGTTCGAGTCGCCCGCTTCGAGAAATGCATCGCGACCCGGCAGCCGTACAGCCACCGGGAGAAAAGAACAGCCTTATTTTCGGGGACAGGCGGGCGGCCAATTGGAGGCTGTAAAATGGACAGATAAGACAGAACAATGAGTAGGCTAACAAAAATAACATATTGCTTTGATCCACATTTGATCCAGCGGGCAATTGTTTTCCAGCAGCCTCCATCAGCAGCGTCAAGAATATGAGGCGATACCTTGACGTAGGATGCCCATTGGTCTGGATGATCGGGAGAGCTGCAATTATGCAATAATGCAAAAGCCTGCAACGCCCTTCTCAACAAGCGGATGGTCTTTTTCGCGATTGGAGTCTCGTTCCGGCTAATTTGTCATTGGTGCGGCCACGACATATGTGGCTCTCCCAGTAATCTCGCGTAGCTTCCGGCGATTCTCAAACAATTCTCTATGCCTGTGAGTTGAAACGTTTCGAGGCCTGCAGGATAGCTATAAGGGGAGGCGGAAGGGGTTTGGGTCAAACTACGCACCAAGGTATCGGATGGGGATGAGCGGATCCTGCAATAATCCTTCCGCGGAGTCCCGCCAATAGCAGCTTCTCTAAAAGACAATGATGCTAATGGAGTTCCCGTCCCCGTGTGCAACGATTTTTTTCTTCATCCACCCAATCTGCCACTTATCCCAAGATCTCCAATTATGCAAATCGTTCAGCGGAACAAGTAGACGAGAGCTCGTCATGAATAAATTCGCAACATTGATGATCGGCGCTTAATGGCTAGAAACCACGATTCATACAATTATCAACCATGCTAGTTATCAATTGCCAATCGTCAAGGTAGCGATTTCAATTGTGACGATAATCGCCTGGAAGATTTTGATCATTAAGGTTGCCAATGATCAAGGCTACCAATGACCAACCCTACTGATTAACTCATGATCATCTGGCGGAAAATGAAAAACATCTGGAATTGGAACTCGTGAGCCCACATGAATGCTTTACAAATTTAATCAACTATTTCTTGACGAAACAAGAAATGGACGAAACTTATTCAAGTAGCATTCTAGACGAGAATGATGGAATGAAGTAAATGCATAAATAAATTCGGCTATAGATTGTGTTTCGCGATAAGAGTCGCCCTCCCATTGTCCGGTGGCTTGCATTCGCCTAATATCCTCCCACCTCAATGTCTTTCTCGTTTTAGGAGGCAACGTAGATCGCAGGGAAGAAGCAGAAATGGCTCGACGGCGGAGGGTATGGCGGGGCAAAGCAGTAACAGACAATACACCTCCGCTGTTGGGCTGGCTTATCTAAGAGTCCGTGGCCGTAGCCCCGGGGGTGCAGTAATAACCGGTAGGGGTATAGCGGGAACGATACGCGAAGCGCCGGTCTCCGGGCATGGGCTAAGAAATGATAACGGCACTCTCACTGCTTCCAAGCCAAACCACCACCAACCATTTTCGAGTTATATTGCCTCAGGCTCATCGTTTCTGTCTCTCTCTCTCTCTCTCTCTCTCTCTCTCTCTCTCTCTCTCTCTCTCTCTCTCTCTCGCTCTCGCTCTCGAGATCTTCTCGCTATCTTCACATATATGTGGAGCGACTGGCAAGAGTGGAAACGGCGTATCCTATATCTTTTTGCGTGATCTGGCATTTGGAATACGCCTTTTCAAAATCTGTCACATAGAACTGCCTTGGTTTTCGAAATGGTCTTACTGCTCTCCCTCTCTTTCTCTCTCTCTCTCTCTCTCTCTCTCTCTCTCTCTCTCTCTCTCTCTCTCTCTCTCTCTCTCTCTCTCTCTCTCTCTCTCTCTCTCCCTCTTAGACATACAAATGTACACTCACACAGATTTACAGATTTTCGATATGCCATTTATTATTCGATGTGCTCCAACTTGCGAGAATTTCAATGACGATCGGGCGATGCCCGCTACCAAGTTGTATGCACTGATTATCGATGTTGCATCGCTCGGGCAAGGTTTGTTTCAGCAAACATAGCTCTCTACTTCAACATCTTCCTTTACTACCAAAACATCCTGACTTTAGCTTGATTATCGCGGAACTCACCCAGCCCATGGGCCTCGTGTTCTCCATATCCCTGGTCATACTGATTTCTTCGGGTATACCGAAGTAGAATGGAACAATGTCTTTTGAAAGAGATTAACAACTTGCGGACTTCTGTTAGCGAAAGATTTGGAAGCAAAGTATCAAGGTGCGGCGATCCAACACGTGGCTTTTTTTTTGCTTTTTTGGCTAATCTTGTACTTTGAAACGAATTACTTTATGATTAACTTCAGGGTGATAAAGGATCTGAAAACTCATTTGCATACCTGTCTCTTTTTCTATGCGTTTCTGGAAATTTCCGTGAACGTACATATTTAATATTAGTACGAACATTCAGTATTGCTATCGATAATAAGTTATAGAATAAAGTAAACGGCACAAATATTTTTTTAAGGCACTTCTAGACAAGCGATGTATTTCAATATATTTTTCGATATATATACATACACCGATCCATACATAAGCACACATGTAGATAAATATACATAAGCACACACGTGGATAAATATACATAGGGAAACGTGATTTACGAGACATATAAATTCAAGGACCGTTCTTAAAACAATCAAAAGTGCTGACAACAAATATTGCATCAATATAACAGGTTAAAAATATCCGTTTCTCATATTCACGTATATCTATACATATAAAACAATTCCGTGACTGACTGACATACAGACAACGCGCAACCTAAACGACTGAAGATAGATGAAATGAAATTCAGAAGATATGTTCCTTAGAAGGTATTGAGGTGCACTAAGAAAAGATTTTTCGAATGTCAACTTCTAGGGGACTGAAATGGGTTGCATAAGTTCATATGGAAAATGCGTGTATCACCTCGAAACTTGGAATAAGTATTCTTCAAAACACATATTTTAGGATTTCTTGAAACAACCCCCAATTAAGAGTGCAACGGAGTGTTGAAGTTTGTATGGGAAAATCGACTTCCCTGCTTTTATCTTAATGTAATTCGGAAGATACGTTCCTTAAAGGGCGTAGAGGTGCACTAAGAAAGGATTAGGTTCTCGCATGCTCAACTATATGTGGGCTGTTTGAGAGTATCGAGTGGCCCACATATAGGTGACCAAAACTTGAATGCGCTTGCCGAAGACCATAAATCATACAACATTGTCTGTAGAACAATATTGCAAAGCTATATAGTAGTTCTGTAGACAATAATAACATTGCATTATACTGGAGTTAAAGGTTGGCACATTTATACTACTATTTCCTTAAGGCGGGCAACCACTTTAGGAGACCGAAAATTAGATGATTTTTTGGATTTTTTTTATTGTAAAAAAAAACACAGAAATTTCCGCAACTCTGACAATAATTTATTCATATTTTCATACATCTCTGGTAATTTTTTCAAGATATTTCATGCATCAATTAAGGTGTAATCCGCTGTGTCCTTGGCGTGTCCTCATCGTCGTTGTCGATTTGTAGGAATTGTGCACCTCACAATTCGCATCTGAAATAGTCCAACAATTTTTTATACATTCTTGAGATGTTTTTTTAAGAACATGAATTGAATGTTGGCATGTGTTTGACAAAAATGATCGATTTTTAGCATTTTTTCCCGGCATTTTGCAATAATAAATATGTTTTAAAGAGTCTAACCTTTACAACTTTAGGTTCATGTTCTAATCAATTATATTATGTAAACGTGTTCCATATTTGGATATGATCCATCAATTAGGTTTTGAGTTATGATTCCCGCAAATTGAAAAAATGTCGTTTCGAGAAAAACACGTTTAAAGTTTTACAAACGAAAAACTCAAAGACAAATGTATTTAATCAAATTTTAAGGTGTCTTACCGATTAATCCGCGATTCCAGCACCATACAGCAGTCCTTCCTCTTCCTCATGCAACTCATTTGAAGCTTGCATTTCCTCTTTACGAGTTTTTCGAGTTTCTTTCGTCTCTAATAAACTTTTTCTATTTTGCCGAGCCACGCGCTTCTGATCCATTTCCTCAGTATATCCGTAGCTCTGTTTGCCAACTACGATTTGTAATTCAGTCATAACCATGTGTCGCGCTGAATTTCCTTCATTGAATAAAATAGCAGCAAGATATTCCCCTACCTCGATTATTTTGTGCCCAGAATGGAGATGTTTTGGAGCTAATCGCCAAACGATCGAGTTTGGGTTTGTTTGGGCAATGAAAACACAAATTTGGGTTATGAAAACCCAAACAAGCCCAAACACACCCAAATAAACCCGAACAAACCCAAACAAACTACCTTACTTAGCGCTCGTGGATACCTGAGCACGCTTGGGAGTCGAGTGGAGGGTCTTTATCATTTATATACATACCGTTAGAAGGAATCAAATGTCGTTTTGAAATTTTCAGGGTGTATTCTTAAGATATTTTGCTAACGATTTATGAAATCAAAAAATATTGATTTTTTGAAGCATCTAAAGTGGTTGCCCGCCTTAATTACCAACCTTTGCCTCGGCCAGTCAGTCTACCATCGTGTCTAAGAAATATTACACTCTATCTTTTTTCTTTATTTCTTGCTTTCTTTCTCTCTGTGTTTATCTCCTCTCAAAGGTTCAGGCAAACATAATCGCGGACAGAAACAAGCATATTATAAATACATTAATTACGTTGAGGTATTCCGTTCCATTGAAGTAAAAAAAAGGTAACGATTTTTAGAGACAGGTTGGTAAGGGTTTACGCTTTCCAGGGTTTATTTTCTTGGTGATTAAAATCGATTCAAGTCGTTAACATTGCGGTTCTCAAAATATTTAGATGATTGAAAAAATAACGAATTATATTTGGTAGAAAAAGTATGTTGGGTTCGAAAGAGGATACGAGAGACAAGAGAACCTCTCGCCTCGCAGTTTTGCATTTCGGCCATGAGGACTAATTTATGTGGGAGCCCCATGGGTCCTGTGTATAAATATATGTGCATGTGTATGTGTATGCGCGGCTTGCCTCAACCCTCGGACCGCGCGTTAGCCAACCCTGGTTCGCCGCTGAGGCGCGCACGACCTCCTCGTTTCACACCCTCTTGCCCGACTTGGTCGAGCGTTTTATTTTCACTTAACCCCACGGCGTAAAGATTCTCAACGAGGGCGGCTCACCTGGCACCAGTTTTTGGCCGCACCGGATTCCGGTTCTCCCAACACACACACACATACATACACTCGCAACAATAAAACGACACCAAGCATCCCTGAATCGTGCTCTGAATTTTATGAGATTTTCCTCCCCTCCGTTTTGTATTTTTTCTGCCGCAGCACACCACACACTAATTGGGAGAAAAAATAATAATTCAACGGGGCGACCTACTTACAGAAATCTATCATACTTGGCCTCAAAGCTTCTGATGAAGTAATGACACGAGCAAACCCAAACACTTCATCATTGATCAAAGTGACCATTATTTTGTACACAATTATCAAATTCATACAAATTCGTACTCCATCTGAAATCAAATTAGCAGGAGATTCCCAGCTCTAATTGACTGCGAAAAAAGTTATTTTTTCATCGGATTGTCAGACAATTTTTAAGTTAAACGAAGATGTAAAAATCGTACGTTTGTCCTTGGTAACATGATGGAGTAATTTCAAACGGTAGACGAAACGCACCGGGTTTACTCTTCTCTCATGGCTATCATTTTCATCAAAGCAATTCCAGCACACACATTCGAGCCACCCTGCGCGCGAGCCCTTGATATACGGTATGTTTTCACGATGTGGTGAAATAAAAAAATTACCGGTCGGACGTTGGAAAATCCGAGGCCCCAGGTTGGGTAGTTCCAGCTCGTTTCTCTGAAAAAGAGTACATACGGCGAGAGAGAGAGAGAGAGAGTGAGAGAGAGAGAGAGAGAGGGGGGGGAGAGAGAGAGAGAGAGGGATATAGAAAGAGAGCGTAATGAGAGCGCGTGTGTGGAAATTAAAATGAGATTCACCGAGGTGGGTCGAGAGGTATAAGGGAGAGAGTCATGGGAAACGGTATATTTAGCAGCAAAAAGCCTCTAATTTTCGACAAGGGTGTAAAAAGGTGGTATAGCGAGGAGGATGCCGCGATGGTAGGGGTTGATATACGTAGAGTGGAAAAGGAGTAAACGAGAAGAGAGCACTGAGTGAACGCGGCCGCTTGTTGGGTTCATAAAACACCGCTTAGCTTTTTTACTCCCACACCAAAGACTCTAGCCCCACACACCACCCGCTCGCGATTCTCAACGGCTCGGTTTAACCCTGTTAAGCTGTTTCGCGTCTTTTCCATCCCTTTTTTGTCCGTCCGTTCGTGTGGCCCGTGAAAAAAAAACCGCCCTCGACGTCGTAATCTGCCTCTCAGTTCCGCGCGACCTCTTTTTTTTCCTCCATCGAGCTATCTCGCTCTTGCAGTTGGCCACGAGTGAAAAGAAAGAGAACCTTGCGGAATTCTAGTGGTGCGCGGGACTTTATATGCTCGTTTCCATTCCCCGTTGACCAACACCTCGGCTGACACGCGTCGCGACCCTCTTTTGTTTAATTGAAACTTTTGTTTTGGCCCTTTCTCCTCCTCATTCTATCCCTCAAGCTCTCTTTCTCGTGATCAACGCGGCTACACCGTCGCGTGCGCTATTAACACGCCGCTTTATAGGCAGAGAAATACTGGGCCTCCCGCATTAGCGACTTTATTAGCCGACCCTTTTTTTATTCATCTGCCAAACAAATCCCCGATCGACCCTCCGAATACATTCACTTTTCTCCGTGATACGGATGAAGAGTCGATCAAGCTCTGTTCTTCGAGATACGTTTCGGGTTAAGGCTTTTGATCCCTGTTGTTGTTTTTTTCTTTTTCAAGTTCTATATTTAGCAATGTTGTTTTCGGTCTTGGAGAAGCACCGTAATTGGCTTAAGGCAGTAGCTGGGGACGTTTCGCATCGTTATTCGATATTCCTGCAGTTTGTTGTGAAGTGACGTAGGTGTGACGAGAAGCGACAGCGGTGCAGTAACACCTCAATTAGATCAAAGTTGCGTGGAGAGAGAGAGAGCAGTTAGTATTGAGTAAAACGCAGCTACGGGGAAGCTCCTACGACTAACTCGTTCACTAATCTAGCCTGCATTAAAAGTTAACTCGGAGTGGGTGGCTTGGTCCGAGATGACAAGAGCAGATGGCTCGGAAGTGACGCGGAAATGGACACTCTCTTCCTCCTTCTCTCTCTCTCTCTCTCTCTCTCTCTCTCTCTCTCTCTCTCTCTCACTCTCTCTGTCCATTGCCGCAAGGCAATGTTACGGTGACATTAGATTTCTGGGTTTCTCAAGGTTCGAGGTGCAAGGGGTTGGTGAGAAGGGTTGAAGGACTAGCTCGAATTACGTCCACGACATTTGATCCGCGCTAAAGCCAGAAACAACGTTATGCGCCGCATAGTGTACTGGTCAGCGAGTTTCCGGTGGAAACGCGCAAGGCTACTTACCATTAACTTTCCAAGTCCTCCATATACGTTTCAGGACTACGCTTCACCACCTTCGAGAAAGCAGCCTTGATTTTCCAAGCTCGCGGCAACGAAAGTACTCAAGTGACGAGGTTCCAGCGAAGTTCATTATTATTTGTGTGCCAGAAACGGGCCATATCGAGCAATCGCGCATGTCTTCAACCGGTAATTGGTTGGTAAGGCCGTTTGGTGGGTGCTTGGAAAATCATCAGACTGTCCGAACTGTTGGACAGTAGATAGGTTCCACTCGTAGCCCGAACAGGCATCTGATGAATATTGGGGTTTAAAGTCTCGGGCCGTAAGCATCGAAGCTGCTAGCTGATATCGTCCGTCTTGTTTAATGACACGACCGATGAACGGCGTCGTCTTCCATTTCCCTGTCGTCTTAGCGGTAAGACGAGACGAAAGCGAAACGGGGTTGATCGCGAGAGCCCGGTCGCCATCATGCTCCTCTACTTATAATTATTAATGCTCACGCCGCTATGCTGATACTTTGTTTGGCGGTTGGGTGGTTGGCGGTGGAGGAGGACAAGTTAGGGGTGGATACGTAGGATCTCAAAAACTTTATATCAACTCGCAACTCGTCTTCCTCAGTCTCATCCTCCTACGGCCCAGCTTGTCGCTTAGTTGAGCCAACGTCAGCCCCCTTGTTCCTCCACCACGAGCGCGCGGTGCCCTATTGAATGCCCCCCCCCCCCCCCCCCCCAGGCCGAACCTCCTCGCGGAATCATCCCCGTGGCCACGAACCCCTTTCAACTCAGTCCACGCCACAGCGAACGAACGAGTTCTCCCGCCATCCGCAATTCTACCCCCCTCACCGCCCAAATCCACGAAGTGAACCCCCCCCCCCCCCAGCCCTCCGTGTACTCCGCTTGCCTCCAAGAGCTCCACGACTCTCGCCAACCACGCGGCAGGAGGAAATTGTTGGAGTTTTCAAAGTCTGACGTGCAGGATATTATGAACAGCGGTGGAAGAGCGGGGGGGGGGGGGGGTGTACGGGAAGAAGGAGTAAGAGGGCGAGCGGGGGTGGGGGCATAGTAGAAGAAGCGCGGAGGTTGCTTGTAGGCGGGGGGCTAGAAAAGCGCTGGGTCGAGGCCCCGAACGCGTGGAGGGTAGCTTGGAATGAGCTTGCAAGGCGCCAGGAAAAGGGGGTTACGGGAAGGGGGGACTTCCGTAGAGGATAGGTAATGGGAGAGAGGCTGGTACGGGTGGTTGAGGGTTGAGAAACGACGGCGTCGGCTTCGGTAACCCAAGCGAAGCGAGCACGTCCCTTCGTATGTGTATGTATGTGTCGCATATAACTACAGCCGCGCGAAAACTACCGACCTCGGCTCCACTCTTCTCTTCTGCTTTCCCTGCTTTCTCTGCCTCTATATTGCCGAAAACTACCCCATCGTTCCCTCACCTTGGGCCCTTGCACCAGCCATTCGTCTAGCTTAAACTATATTTTCTGACTGAGAGAGCGTACGTCCAAGCAATGAATGCTAGCCAGAAATTAGGAGAACCAGCCACCGGGTACGGGGGCGCTCCTACGAAGTGCAAGTAAAAAATGGCGTCGAGGAAGAATCATACTTCCCCAGTATACGCTTTTCTGGAATCTTTTCTTATTGCTTCGGATATCCGTGCACCGTAAATGAGACTTCAGAAATGTCGGATCTCCAAAAGACGATTCGAGACTTCAGCTGGCTGGCTGACTCGGATTCCAGCTGACTGACTGTATGAGCCAGCTGCAGCTCATACAGCCCCGTCATTCGTCATTCTTCGATGTGGCTTCAAACCGAGATTCCCACCTCTGGGTGATATCCAGGTTACCGCAGGTATATATAATACAGGAAATATATACTATATACAAATATTGTGCTATACAGCGGGGTATATAGTCCATAGCCTGCGCGCGGATTGGGGAAAGGGTAGAAGTATAAGCTTTCCTCTCGCAAATGAGGTAATATATATACAAAAGCTAATACGGCCAAAAGTTGGCAACTTGGATGAGTCTCGCTTCCCACATAGACGAGACGAACTCATAAACGCGCGATCACCGACACATGCAGGTACACACACACACACACACACACACACACACACACGGACACACACAGAGAGAGTCAACCTTTCCATAGACTGAGGTCCCTGGTGAGGAGAACGAACACTGCCTAACATACCCCCTTGTCCACCAGCCTCGTTCACCCCAACAAACTCCGTATCTAAATATTTAAAAGGATCTCGGTCGTACTTTCGCCATGTATGTCTGAACTCTTGTCCAGCGCTTACTGGAACATCGAACTCCTGGGGGTCCTCAAGATCAGAAATATATCCAACCGGTTACACCTTGGTCATAATATTGATACATGATATTTTTTTCTTCCAGACGCATCCACGAATAGTGGCATAAAACAAACCACTTTTAGAGGTCTGGATGATCACAAATTTCCTCCGCGGTGAATTTGCAACGCGGTCGCAAGGGAACCCGGGGCGATTTTCAGATGCCTGTAAGTTGATGGAACTAGAGAGTTTCCGTTCTCTCGGGCTTCATCGTCTTGTGCTGCAAGCCCGTTGTTGCAATAAAACGATGGTTGAAGGTACGATACCTAAGAGGGCCGAGGAAGAGGAGGAGGAGCGGGAGGAAGTTCATGGGTCGAGTCGACTTTTATTGGTTAACAGCTTCGTAAATTAGGATCTCGAACGCTCGAGAACCATTTCGTTTTAGCGGTAAAGCGGATGATATATGACTGGGATGACTTCACGTGCTCCCTAATGGCCGAGATCATTTTTTTTAATAGAAATAGACAACGTCCGGATTAAGTTTCCTGATCAGTCAGGAATTGTGTTTTTCCAATCATCAATTGAATAACGTAATACACGACCTTGACCCTTTCAAGGCTTACTCAACGACCGTTCAGATAAAAGATCCTACTATCCGTCGTCTACAACTCAACGAATTTTAAAGACATTGGGGTTACACCTGTTCATCCGTAGCCCCTAGGACCAGATTTCTAACTGGTGATATCAGTGTTTCATTCCTTAACAATCAGCCAAATGGCGTTGGAAGCTTGCACGTTGAATTAGACAAACATCAAGGGCTGACTAGACGAACAGACATCCAGATCCTCCTGGTCTACGATGGATCTAAGGATGTTTCCCCAGCGATTGGAAAACGCGAGCACTCGTGCCATCACGGCACGCAAACGTAGAATATAATCTGGAATGTTTGAGCAGAGCTGATACCGAGACTGCAAGTTAGAACAAACTCTCTGTGTACTCTATGGAAACGTCGTACTCGTTGTCCTTCACTCATCTCGTTCCAAAACCTTCTCCTTTCCCGCTAATCCTACGATGATACTTCCTTCGGCAAATGAAGAAACAGGTCCTGTGCATGATGACGTATTCAAGACCTTTCTTTTTTATAAAAACAGAATATCACACAATGATATTATCGAAATTATACAAATTGTGGATCGCTATGCCTAATACAAAGCAGGAAAGATTTTTTTAACACTATCTCTGTACCGTGGCACCAGGATAGCCAGGGAATTTTATACGATGGACGACTCTTCACGTAACATGAATCAATATGGAGCCTATTTTCCTCCGATTATCTCGAGCCACAAATCATTTTCTCTATAATTTTTCAGGATGTCAGGAGTCACGGCATGATAAACGTGCTTTTTTTACGTCTTCAAACAGATGCTAAAGCGACTGAGCGACTTCTTTCACGGTGATCTCAACGTCGACGGCTGAAAGGGTTTTTTTTTTCCTCGTCAGGTTGCCCAGAGAGACTGCCGCTTCGTATTCTTCTTGTTGGTATTACAAAGCCCCATGGAAGCTGGTGCGCACCATCAACGGAGCGTTATTTTTTGGGTGAGGTCGATGTGTGTGGATGTGTGTGTGTGTGGGTTCGTAAGTATGCCTCGCGCCAGAGCAGTGTTATCTCAAGCCCAAGACGGTGCTCTAGGGGTAGTTGGAGGCGGTTAGGGGCTCATGAATATTCATTTCTTGCTGGTTTCTTACAGGCCGCCGGGCCAACGTGGGTTCGAAGGGGGTGAGTTTCAGAGAGCGCGTCGCCGTCGTCGTCGTCGGTGGGTGCTGCTGCTACGAGGAAACACACACGAGAGATGCAGGATGAGACAGCAAAGGCAGAGAGAAGAGAAGCGAAGCGAGAAGCAAGGGTGAGTTTAGAAATGAAGGGGGGCTTTCTCGTAGGTACTTTTAAGCAATGCGGAAGAGTGGGGGATTTGGATCAATGCCGAGACCACGCCCTCTACGTCTTACGTCCCACTCTAGCCGGAGCCTTTCCTTTGCTTTTCTACCTCTTCCTCATCTCCGACCCTCTCGTCATCGTACACACCAACCCTCCTTCCCTCTCGACTCCCCCAATGCTTTTCATCATTTCTCGTGCCTTTCTTCCTTCGTTCTTTCATCCAACACCATGTAATATATGTACAAAAAAATCTATGAACAAATAAAACAAAATAAAAAAATATAATAAAGTAAGAAGTCCCAAGATACTTGAAAATGAGATAAAAACGACAACACTTGCAGTGCTGAAATTTCCATATCGTTTTTTATTCATTTTTAACGACAGGGTCGAAATTGACTCGATTTTTCTTCAACATGTTTACTTAGTAAGGAGAATTGTTAGGTACAAACTCCTGGCAAAGGTGCTTAAGATAATTTAACTGCCTTGTTATTGCATGAAGAAAGCGAAGCAAACGAGCGAGCCAAGGAGAGACAGCGAGAGCCAGACAAAGAGAACGTAAACGCAGTAAGAGTAGCAGTATAGTCTGCAACAGCGCGGGAGCAACGCAAGCTGCATCCAACGAATGAAGATCAGAAGGAAATAGAAGGACATGCAACGGCAGATAGGACAGAAACCGGGATAGCTCGTTGCAACGATCTCATTGCAATAGAACTATATTTTTCATGTCATTTTCCCTCATCTAGAGTCGGCACGAGTCATCGTCACATCTGGCTTACCCACGTTCTCCTTAGCATTTCTTAAGCTCTCCCTTCGTCCTCTCATTCTCCCTTTCTCGTCTTTCCACTCCGCGCTCTCTTTACCAACGCTGTTATATCAGCAGATATAACCACAGCGGTAGCACTGGTGCAGTCCTAATATATATATATATATATATATATATATATATAGCTGGTTCCAAACGCCTCAGGCTGGTCTTTCCTTCATTGAGACGAGGCAAACCATATGCACCACTAATTATCGTCCTGTGTATATATCTGTGCCCGCCTCGTAATTGCCAGTGGGGTGAATATAATATGTCGATTGGCTTCGTTTCAATATCCACGGTACAGCGTTGACTTACGGTACTATTTTTATTTTTTGTCATCAGAAAAAGCTTCGATGCATGGACGATCACAAAAGCACGTTTAAATTGCAATTTATTATGTCTGTTCAATTGTAACAATGACTGAAAATAAAATGAACTTTCCATCTTAAATGAAAACTCATTTATTCATGAGTTTTTTTTCCTCTAATGCCTGAGCGTGCGGAATCCCGCCCAGAAATTGTCGTAGGGATCCAATTGGGTTTCCATACTTGTCCTTACTTCCTGATAGGGATCCAATGGGTTATCACATTGGATTCCTATACTAAAACGTCGCGCTCGTACATTGGATTCCAATTAAGATTCCCCGTGGGAATCCAGTGTATGAATCCAATTTGAATCCTAAATAATTCCCACATTATCGAAAAGAATTCGATACGATTCTTGATGGATTCTACCGCATTCTGTACGTTGAATTTTCTAAACAAAATATATAGATATACAAAATGAGTGGATCTTCCAAAAGTATATGTCTTATCTTAAAAAAGTATTATTCCCTTACAAAATATATATTAAAAATCGATTGGAGACACATCACTAAAAATCCACTGCAATTATCGTTTGTCATTAATTTTACAAGCGTGTACACACGTATACGCTCGCGAAGCGTGTAAGTTATGTTTCAAGAAGCCGAGTTTTTCTTGTGACTTTTTACATATTTTCGATTCGAACGTGGTAAGAATTCTGAAACACAGTGTTCTTTGGGAAACAGTGCAGAATTCGATTGGATCCCCATCAGGACTCCCTCTATGGGATGTCCTTAGCAAATCTCTATGCAGATGTGGGTGGATCTTGGGAGTCCCCAACATACTTGTTTACGGGATCACAAAATGATTATTTTTTTTGCGACGTCAATCAGGAAATATCAGGGAACCAACTTGGATTCCAATGTGGACTCCCTACTTGCGGCGTCCCAATCAAATCCCTATGGGGATGTGGTAGGGTCTGGGACTCCTCAACAAATCTCTGCACGGGATGGCTTTTCAATGAGTTGGTGTCGATCTTGGACACCGGGTTTTGATAGATAGTCTTTACATCCTAGCAACTCGATTACTTGGTGAGCTTCGAGGATTTTTTGCAATATTGAAGGTCCAATGGACACAGGCTTTCTCCGGGAGGAGCCACAAAACATCGAAAGGGAGAAAGGGATTGGACAGGAAAATGACACGAGGTTTGTCGTTTTCCGAGTCCGGCAAATATTCGGTAGGTATCAGACCTCGAAACGTTTTGGCTCTCGTTCGTTAACTCTCTCAGGCGTCAAATTCCAAAGACATTGAATCAAATCGCCGGGAAGACGGTGAGCTTAGCCAAGTACGCAATCTGGAACTTAATGACCGTGAACTATCAGCGAAATGTCCTTGCAGACGCTATCTTTCAAAAGTCCTTTCAGGCTCCCTCCCAACGCCTGAATGTTAGGTTCTCACAATCATTGCCAACCAAAGCGTCCCCCTAATCTTAGAGGTGTAGATTCCCTCATCTAGGGGAGTGCAGATGACAACAATTATTACATCTTTTGTAGTGCTTATTTGTTTGGCTTTCACGCTTCCTTGTAAGGGGGGAACACCATTTACAAGACCAAAAATGGCTGTTTAAAAAAAACTTAATAAAAATGATTGTCGGATTTAATACAACTTCGTACACTTTTTATCTTAGATTTTGACTATTCGAAAACTTATATATACATATTTTTTTAAATTTAAATTGGTGGATGTACAGTTCGGTCATCTCGAAAGGTCACATCGTGAGTTGAAAAATTGTAGGCATTCTAGAATAGGCTACAATTGTCTGAAATAGATAAAGCAAACATTTTTTCAAAGTTTTACGTGCATATGCTGTCAGTAAGCCAAAAGAATGAAGATATATCAAGAATTCGCAAGATGGCAACTTAAGAAAGTCAATGTTGTAATTGTTTATTAAATCCCCGGTACATTTTGCGGAAAAATGCTTCTTATTCAAATTTCAGACTTTTTTTTATTCGCCGATAAACCGATAGTAATAAGGAAAATATGTACCAAATTTCATCAAAATCGGCTTACGGCTAATCAGCGATCGCAGTGCCAGACATTAGTCAATCAGCTTCTTCGTAATAGCGATTTCGCTGCTTTCGATTTGTTAAGCTGGTAAACGGTGTTCCCCCCTTAAGGACATGGCTAACACGTCCGGTCGGTGAAAATGCTACGGCCAAGTTTTTTTCGTAGCCGGATTACTTTCGAACAAACGAGGCGAAAGACGTTGTTCCTCGTTTAACAGAGCGGGAGGTGTTTCTTTTCTTTTTCCCGAAATATTAGCCATCTCGAAGAACACTAGGAATCTGCAAATCGGCTATCTCTCTCGCACTCATGGCCCCGCGGTTGGTGTGACACATGGCCTTAACGCCCAAATATCAGGTTCCCAGTCCCAACAAAAACGACTTCCCAATCTTGGAGGCGTCGATTCCCTAGCGAATGTAGATGCCAACATTGATTAGATTTTTTCTAGGGCCTGTTTGGGTTTCTAGCAACTTGATTGGTGAAAGCGGAGTCAGAAGCGAATATTTAGTTTTTTAGAACAACATAGCGATGATAAAGAATATTTCACAGTTGCTGATTGCGTTGCAGATGTCGCCACATTGCAGGCAGGGACTGCAACGCCTCGTTGGTATTGAATAGCAGGGGTGGAGAGCCTGTGGAGCGAGCGCGACACTAGCGACACATACGAGTGACTCGAGTTGACTACATAGGCATAAAGCAGTCGTCCAGTTACCGGCGAATGATAATCGACTCTGTCGATAATAGCTGCGTCGTGCTCTTTTCTATATCTCCCAGTGTTCCCAGGTGGGTAAGTCACGTGGTTTCGTATCGACAGGTCATCAATTGTCGATTAGTATCATTACAACGATGACATGGACGTTTGATGAATCAGAGAGCGAAAGAACTTCAAATGAATCTCATCGAATGCCAATCCGCTCAAACTTCACAATATTTGTCAATGAGTGTGCAAAAAAAAAGATCAGCACCTCGGGACACCAGATGACCGACCGTTGATCAATGAGGAGGGAAAAAAAGTTTATCGTTTTTTCTGGAAAAACATTTTCCCGTGGATTATTCGATACTGGGATTTCTTCGACAGTCAGCCCCACCGTATTGGCTTTCAATATCTGAATCTTCGATCCTCAGGATAATGAAAAATAAGTTGGTACTGCCGGGGCTTGAGCCAAAAAGGCGGCTGGAAGTTGAGGAAGCGTAAAATTCAGAGCCGTCGTAGATCCTGGCGAACGGACGTCGCGAACAAAGTGAGTAGTTTCTATGACCGAGCCCAGAGAGGCCACAGGAAATGTAATTAATATTTATCCCACGCTTTGACAAGGGTGTTGGAGGGGCGGTCGCGGGGCAAGAGGAACGCAGCGGTCGCAGAACCTCCCGAATCCGGGGAAACCCAGCTCCAAGCACTAAAGGCGCGTATCTCATTTCCCTCCGCCACTCACTCACTCCCTCTCTTCCTCGCTCTTATACAATAGGGCAGTCGAACCACCCTCTAAAATTCCAGCACGCTCCTTGTAAAATCTAATATCTGAGGAAACTCGCGGAGGAGACTGTTGGCTGGAGTTTCCACCTTCGTGGGCCATCCCTCCAGTGCCTCCATTCCTCCGGGCAGTATTATTGTGCACCGCACTCACCTTCCCCGTACTTTTCCGGCCGGTTGTTCAGGCGCACCCAGGTTGTCCTAGCATCAACCTAGCAGGCGTTGGATTTTCATGTAACGAAGCAGCATCATCGAGATAGCAACCTACAAGACGCGGACCGAAAAGAGGGAAGAAAAAAATTTCTCGAAGGGTTATAAGTGGAGATAAGGAAAGCAGGGCTGAAAAATCGTAGCAGGATATCTGTCCATTTTTTGTAGAATGGTAGCTCGGAGGGGTCCCAATCTGTTGGCGGTTATGGTAATAACCAAAAGAGTTACGAGCGATCAAATGATTGCTCGCAGCTCTTTTAGGCTGCATACGCACCCCATGTGGAATAAAAGAGATCAGGGAAAGTGAAAATATCATGATTCGACTCAGTTCAACCCCCAGAAGACGAAGTTTCGCTCATCTGACAAAGGCTGGAATAATGTAAAACAATGTGTTTCAACCTGCTGTTCTATCAATCAATCCATTGATCATTAATAGCGAGCACTGAAGGTTGATCGCGCACTGCCAATGACTAGCATTTGGACGTTCCTCTAAGTGCCAATGACCGTACCACGCTGACTTACCAGAAGCAGAATGGTTGTAACGTTGGAAGGTCATCGAGAGAGGGAAATAGAAGGAAGCGGATATGTCGGGTGGTTTTACCGTAAGAGAGAGAGAGAGAGAGAGGGTGAGGGAGGGCGATGGAGCCAGCTGTTTTCCCGGGGTTGCTGAGGGGCGGCGTCAAGACGCTCTTCATGGCTCCGCCAATAGGAGCTCCCAAACGGTTCCAGCCCCGAGCACCACGATTCGTCCTCGTTGCTTATAAGCACGGGGTTCGCTTCTCCGTTTTCTTAGAGTCGAGGGCCGCGGATGCCTGGTAAAAATAACAGTGGGGCTGAAAGAGGGTGAGTCAGATTTACGGAGGGGGTTACACGTGAGATAGCGGCCATTGGCCCGAGTGCCACCAGGGGCGGAAAAAGGGGGCCCCCTTCCTTCCTTCCTCTCTTCTATGACCACCCCCTTTTCTTCGTTGCCGCGTCCGCTCCGTTGAAAGTACGGCTAAAAAGCCTGAACTATGGAACAACCTAACCTACGGTCGATCTACAAACTGTGCAGCGCTCTGCTTGGTGTATTGCAACTTTTCATTGCTTTTCCGGTGCCACCCCGCATCCCCCTTCGTGACCGGAGAGCAATGGCGCACCGTTCGTTGATACAACGGCCAAGTATCACTGAACCTTCGGAACAGATGCTTGGACAAGATTATTACACATACCTGTATGATGTCTGTCCTCGTTGGAAGATCGATAAGTTAGGGCACCGCGTTTCAGTGTAGGGAAGAGTCATCATTTCCTGGAGACTATCAGATAGCCGCAAAACGTATTCTTCAGGAGAGATAAAGGTTGGCGGATTCTGTCGTCGCACAGTGGATCGAAACTGTGAAAAAAGTGACATTATATATTTTTTTTAATTGACATATATTTTTATTCCAATTGATAGAACTACATAACCCAATAAGAAATATTTTGCATTTTTTTTCAAAACTAATATTTAGCAAGGAAATTACCAATATTCAAAATGTTTGTATGTAGCGACACCTATCATGCTCTGTATCTTCGAACTAATGACCGATACACGTTCGGCACTACTAAGGTACATGATCTGGTTATTTATCTCTCATATAAAACTATGGACAGGTACATCAAGAATGACGCAATGTCATTGGAATCCAAGTGGATTTCGTGGTATTTCCTGATTAACATCGTTTGAGAATTATTTATTTGAAATTCTCAACCGGAATTTGTTGGATCTCCTAAAAAAAAATCCTTTCGTGACCCTGCGTACAAATTTTTTGGCGAGGTTCAAGATGAACCCATATCTCTATAGGGATTTTTTAGGGATACAGCACATAGAGAATCCTCCTTGGGATTCAATTGCATTCTGTACTGTTCCCCGATGAAGGCCATTTGAGAATTCTTACCATGTTCGCATCGAAAAAAGGTGGAACGTCACGCAAAAAACTCAGCGGGTTGAAATATAACCCCCACGCTTCGTGAGCGTCTACCTGCGGGGCGATATTATGTCAAAATGCAGTAAAATAAATAACATAGTGATAATTACATCGGCTGAAAATTCTTCGATACATCTCGTAATGGCGTCCCGTTTTTTTTTCAGCAATCCTACCTGCACACGCCATGAACATTTTCTGACAAGACCAACGAATCATCCAGCAATCTTTTAGTCGAGTTGCAAGATCAGTCATTTCTTACGCAAATGAGATGAAAACTTTGGCGGATTATAACGGATGGAGGGACTTTGGCAGTGGATAGTCGTAGTTGCTCAACGTACGAGCTCAACTGCACACGCTGACAATTCAAGATATTATTATGACGCTGGTGGGTTGGCAAGGCTTTCCCAGCCAGTAGTTGTTGGTGAACATCGCACCATTAGATATTCCGTGCAACCGTTCGTACATATGCCACCAACCGAGGATCGTTCTTTCGGATGGTAATCGCGAAGGTGCCTTGATGAAACCCGGTGAGATGCAGGTCCCGTTCTCGCACCGATGTCGCGAATAGAGAGGTGGAGGTTGTACAATGTACCCAAATCCGGGCTTTTCGAGGCGTTGCATGGGGGGGGGGGGGGGGAGGGGGTAGCCCAAGACGCGGAGCTTTCGTGATACATTAACGTCAATTCCCATCCGAGGCTCTCGAGGAACTTACTTCCAGTCCAAGTTGTCGAGGTTTCGCAGCATTGAGGCACTTCTCTTCCTCTCTCTCCGATCACAGATGCCTGACGACGCAGTTGGGAAACGACGGGGGTTCGCCGGGTGAATTCACCTCTGCCTCCCACCCGCGCATTATTAATGTTATGGGACACATGAACGGTGATGTATGTAGAAGGAAAACGAGTGAGGGGTGAGGAGCTTCGTTCATCTGAACGTGCCTCACCATTTGCCTTTCGTATCAGGACGAAATAAAAATTGTTATTCGGTTAAGCATTTTCTCACGGTAGACTGGAGGATCAAGAATGTCAAGTTCTTTTCTTTGATCACACGGGCAGTTCTGCTACACCAGTTGAAATGACCACTGGTCAGCGTGCACTTTCCTCGAGGTTGCTAAACAAGTTATTTCTTTTTGTTGTATGAAATGTACCACCATATGTAGCTAAAACATATTTAAACTTTTGGGAGATCCTGCGACGGTCCGTGAGACTCCTATCTCGATATACTTGTTTCGATCTAGAACGACACGAGGGTAAGGGTGAGGAGGGGTTGGTCACGCTGGAAAGGGCCTATCTCGTTGCGTTTTGAGAACGGACCAGACCTTTGGCGAAGCTACTCGGCCCTCTCCTCGCTTCTCCTTCGCCCCCCCCCCCCCGCTCATTTTCCACCCTCGAGGATATCGCAACATATATGTATATATATATAGGGTGGCAAGACTCTCGAGGTCTTGCACCGCGGCCACTGGTCAGCAGTGGGAAATTCCTGCGTGTTGGACTCCTGTACCGCTCTCGCCCGCGAAGGGTAATTGCGCGAAATTGTTCTTTCACCCTCTTACACAATGCTCGTAACATACGACGACTTTTCCGGACGAGACCCGCTCTCTTTTTCCCTAACCGCCCTCTTCTCTCTCTCTCTTTCTCTTCCTCTTTATACTCGTGGAGAGAAATTTGGTTGTATACAGATGTACGTACATACATGCCCGGGGCATTCCAGGCCAAATGGACCGCTCCCCAAGCCTCACCCTAAGGTCGTGGGATTTGCTAGATGATTGTTTTTATTGTTGCATCATATTATTCATATCATGCAGGCCAAAGTGTTTCAAGATGGCATTCAGACTGTGTATATTCAAAAAAAAACCGTGAATTTCGAGATGACGCGTTGCATTACCCGTGCAGAAATTTGTTGGGGAGTTCCCGGATCCTACCCCATGCCTATGGGGATTCGATAGAGCCGCCGCACGAAGGGAGTGCACATTGGAATCCAAGTAGATTCCCCGCTATCTCCCGATTGACGTCGTTTGAGCAGTTTTTATTTAAAATTCTCAACCGCAATTTGTTAGATCTCCCGAAAAAAAATATCCTTTCATGATCCCACGCACAATTCTTTTGGGGTGTCCCAAGATGCACCCACATCTCTATAGGGATTTGTTATGGACACTGCACGTAGGGACTTCTCATTGGAATCCAGTTCCATTTTGCAACTGATCTCTGATAAACGTCGTTTCAGATTTTTTACCACGTTCGAATAAAAAATATGCGAAAAGTCACGAGAATAAACTCGACGTGTTAAAATATAACCCGCATGCTTCACGAGCGTGTACATTTGTGATGATATTATGTGAAAATGCAGCAAAATAAATATCTTTTTGAAATTTTTAAAAAGTTAAAAACGTACCCCAAGTAATAAAAAATATCCTTGAAACATTGTTGTTTGTTTTACCTTATATTAAGTTATGTTTTATCTTACAAATAATTATTATTTCTTTTAATTCAAACAGTAGTTTTATTATTATATTCTTTCCATTAATCAATTAGACAAAAGAAATAGAATGATTTATGTTATAGCCAAGTACAATGTACGTATTATGCAAGTGTACAAGAAATCTTGTACACAATACCCTCAAACCTTAGAAATATTCTTATTAAAAATATTTTATTTTCATTAAAAAAAACAGATTTTTATAATAAAAAATTGATACCACAAATATAGAAAAATACAACTTATGAACCACACAAGTACACTGGAAACGCTGTGCAAGGTATTGGCGTGCATAGTTAAAAAGAAAAAGGTCGGAAAGATATCGAATTTTCCGTTCCTACCATCCGCATAAATAACTGTTGCGATATATTATGTATATTTTTTACATTCTAATATCGCACCAGTTGCCAGTCAGCGGCCAAAACATATTTAATGTAATCTGGAATAGATGTGTGATAACATAGAACTTCATATTTTTATCTAACTTTTTAAATTATTTAAAGCAAACAAAATTTGAAGTCTGCGAGGCCTAAAGGTCACATCACTGTTATGATCTGTACTTTACGAGATCATTATTTTAATTACCATTCACATAACCAATTAATGGTAACAAAGCGTTAAATGTAGCTGTGTGAAGAGTTTGGAGAATAATTTTACTTCTCTAAAATACAATCATTTACAATTCACTTTTCAGAACGAGCGTATTACTGTGATTTGAAAAATACTATCTCCAATCACTACCATCCGACGTATAAATAACAAACGATAATTACAGTGGATTTTCAGTGATGCGGTTAAAATCGATTTTTAAGATTTACTCTTTCGAGCAATTTACACTTTATAAGATTTTTTTAAGATCCACTCATTTTATATATCTATCTATTTTGTTTAGAAAATCCAACGTACAGAATGCGATGGGATCCATCAAGAATCGTATTGGATTCTGTTCGATTGTGTGGGCATCCTTTAGCATTCAAATTGGATTCGTACATTAGATTCCAATGGGGAATCCCAAATAAAATCCAATGTATGAGCATGACAATTTAGTATAGGGATCCCATTGGATCCCTATAAGAAATTAAGGACAAGAATGGGAATACAATTGGAACCCTACGACAATTTCTGCAAGGGTATTACCAACTCATATCAATTCAATGGTACAAATAAATCAAAAATATTTGTAAAAAAAAACACCTGACACCGTGTCCAATTAATTTTCTTGGCGTCCTATCCAATATCGATCACACTTTTTTCAAGCTTACGACCCTCAGTGGAAACTCGTGCCGAAGAAAAATATCCCGTTCCACAACTTCGACTACGAATCATCGGGGTTACGTACATCTGTCATGGCGATTGTGTAAATTAAATTAGTTTCGATTCTCACGTCTAAAGAGCCCCATTGTCTTGGAGATCCGAGTGTCTTGCAATCTCGATATACTTGTTGCGATCAAGCCGAGAGTTCGAGAACCCCTTGGAAGGATGGCTCGGAACATTGTGATGCCTTGGTGCGGATCCCCTCGGATAAGACAGGTTATCCGCGGGAATACGGCAGGCCTCTTGGGTCTCCAAGCTGGATTGACCAGTGCCTGTGCTATGGACGCAACTTTACGTTTCCAGTTCTTCAGAGGGGTGAGGGTCTGCAAATATCGGGCATTATAGTGCAACGAGTTGAAAAACTAGTACTCTGGGAAACGAACGATTTTCCATCGACTTCTTCGAAAGATGTGCATGTGTGCACATGTTCTTGGGGAACAGTCTCTCCACAAGTTGTAAAATCAATATTATAACGAGCACGCTCAAAGAGCTCAAATTGCCTAGTAGAATGGAAGTCGAATTGCCTAGGAAACCATAGTGTTCCAATTCCCGTGTTCCAATTCCTCTGGAAAGTATTATTCTTCCAAAATGATCAAGAGACACGGCAGCGTTTTAACGCCAAGTAATAAAAAAAAATCGATGTCACTAACGAACTCGCCGAATACGGTTTATACACTAAGTTGGCCTTTTATTGGTCGTTTTTCACCTTTAAATAGACGCCTCCCAAAAAAGAGTCGACGAATCGAAAATCTGATGACATTTGACAAGCCATTAATGTGTCTTTTTCCTATCGTTTGGACTAGGTAACTTTTCGATCCATCCGGTTAATCTCCAGATCTCATCATTTTCGATCGATTTTCCAAGCAATTTTTTTGACAGGAAAAATGATTCCACACTTCGTAAGTTACCGGAATAAAGTCAATCCGTCGTATCGTAAACATAGTACATACGCCGTTTTTATAATAACTTAGCAAAAGTTTATTAACAGCGCAGAGCGACGCGTTTAAGACCCGTCTCGCGCAGCTCGACAGCTGACAGCTATCTTGCCTGCTATATTCACATAATGTGCCACAGAGTGTTTGACAGCTCTAAACTTCAGTCATGGTTAGAGCAGTTATTAGTACAAGCGTGAAACGAACGTCAATAGGGACTTCTCATTCATTGAACACAGGTAAGGATATAATACATTATAATATGAGTACGAACAAACTTTTTCTAAGGAGTGTGAGTTTGCGGCACGAAGCGAAGGCGAGCGTTGCAATCACACGAGATTTTTTTTTTCATCTATTATTGTGCGAAATTTTATTTTACGAAGTGTGAAAATGGGGTTTAAAAATGGGGAAGTGTACCCACCATTTTCACACCTCGTAAAATAAAATTTCGTACCATACTCGACGAAAAAAACTTTTTCTAACAAGTTTGCGTTTCCAGCACGAGCCGAAAGGAGTGTTGCAATCAAACGAGTTTCACTTGAGATTCACCGGAGAGAATAAAACGCCAATACGGATTTCGAGATTCCACACGAGATCCACGACATTCACTGGCGAGAATAAAAAACGCCAATATGGAATTCTCATGCATCGAAAACAGGTAAGGAAATAATACATTATGATACGTTCACGAAAAAATTTTTTCCAACTAGTGTGAGTTTGCAGCACGAGCCGAAGGTAGTGGTGCAATCACACGAGATTAGAAAAAGTTTTTTCGTCTAGTATTGTACGAGATTTTATTTTACGAAGTGTGAAAATGAATATTTTACGCACGCTTCGCATGCGTAAAATGTCCATTATCGTACTAAGTAAAATGAAATATATAAAATATAAATGTTATAAAATATATAAAATGTATAATATATGTAATAAAATATATATTCACCGAGTGAAATAAAATATATAAAATCGTATTAAATATATATTTTATTTCACTCGGTACGATAATGGACGTTTTACGCACGCGAAGTGTGCCCCATTTTCATGCATCGAAAACAGGTAAGGAAATAATACATTATGATACGAGTACGAAAAAACTTTTTTAACGAGTGTAAGTTTGCAGCACGGGCCGAAGGTGAATGGTTGCAATCACACGAGATTAGAAAAAGTTTTTTCGTCGAGTCTTGTACGAAATTTTATTCTTAGGAAGTGTGAAAATGAGTGTTTTACGCACGCTTCGCATGCGTAAAATGTCCATTAATGTACCGAGTAAAATAAAATATATAAAATCGTATTAAATATAGCATATTTTCCCTTTCAAAAATATATGAAAACCCTTTAAAAACTTTGAAAATTAAAAAAAAGAACGCCAAAACAACGCCAAAAATCCCCCTGAAAAAATATCGCTTGTGTTACCATATCAAAAATTCTGATTTCTGCTTAAATAATTTTTATTTTTATTCAAACACTGGTTTTATTATATTTTTTTAATTGAAATATAAAAAAAGTGCACTAACTTTTTACAAAATAGCCAAGCAAGTTTACTAGACATGTTGTAAACTAAATTGTTAAACTTTAGGAATAATATCTTCTCAACTACTCAAATTGCAGGTTAAAAAAACATAAATTTCCACAATTTTATATACAAGTGGAAATCAAATTCATGATTCCGCGAAGTGTGGATCATGAATTTGCCAATGACGTACCTCTAGACCAAACGACACTTGAAATCTTATTTTATTTGCATGATTGAACAAGTTATATGAAAGTATAAACTTTCTACTCTATCACACAACGATTACACATTGCATGAAATATATTTCGTCCGATAGGCTTTGGTGTACAGTAAAACACCGTTTATCCAACCTTCGATTAACTGATGTTCCGCATTATCCGAGTCACCCAACTCATCCGAGTCCTCCGCAGTATCCGCGGTGTATCCTCGGATACTACGGAGAATCTCTGATGAAACGGAAGAATCTGCTATGCCTATGCCAGGAGTAGTCCTATATTGCTACTTTCCGTATTATCTGAGATTTCACTTATCCGAGGTACACTCTCACCATATTACCTTGGATAAGCGAGGTTCTACTATAATGGTTATAGTATCCAACTCTAAGCCACAGCATCGGCAGGTTTAAGGTTCGAATTAAGGTGCCGGCGTCGTGCTCGTGGAAAAAGAAATATGTCGGTATAACTCTGCACACCTATGGCACTATACTTGATGTTTTGTCGGAGGACAGTCGAATATCTATCAGCAGTGGATATACGTAACTCCGAAACGGTTATCCGAATTAAATGGACCGACGTTCACACCGATAACACTATACATCAATGTAACCCTGTACGAATCAAACTAGCGCTAGAAGCAGTAGATCCCATTATTAATAACCCTGGCAGTTGATGCGACATTGCAATTTTTAACTACATATATATATATATATATATAGTCGCAAAACTTATTTTTGCGGTGGAAGGAATGGAAAATTCTGTATCTTCCTGAGCTTTTTTTCTTAACCATGCACGCCAAGTCATTGCACACCATCTCTAGTGTACTTGTGTGGTACATACGTTGTACTTTTATATAATGCTGATTCCGTTTTTTTGGTATAATAGTAATATGATTTTTTAAATAAAAATAACATATTTAGAAAAATATTATTCCTAAGGTTTAGTAATTTAGTTTACAACATGTCTAGTAAACTTGCTTGGCTGTTTTATAAAAATTTATTTCACTTTTTTTTATCTTTCAATTGAAAAAATATAACAACACTAGTGTTTGAATTAAAATAAAAAATATTTAGGCATAAATCAGAATTTTTATATGGTAACACAAGCGATTTTTTTTTCAGGGGGAATTTTTATTACTTCGCGTTCTCTTTTTACTTTTTCAAAGTTTTCAAAGGGATTAATTATACAGCCCGAGGATAAGATTCTCCATGGAACGAATGGGTCCCTGCCAAATTCAGGACTTCGCCTCGTTGGAGAGGTGCATTTAAATGGAAAAATGTCATTTCTCGGGGGACACGAGTTTCGCAGCATCTTGCGTCTTTCGCCTTCGCGGTGTGCGCTCTAATAAAACCGATCTTATTTAGGGAGAAGACGCCATCTTGAATAAAGCGGACCAATAGGAGCAGTAGTTGATCCGAGCGTCTTGGGAGAGTGAGAGGGGGTGATAAGCACCGAACCGCTACTCAGGCCCTCCGCATGGAATCCCTAAAGGAAACTACCCTTATATTATACAGCATGTGAGCCCGGGTTTCTCTAACCTTCCTCTTTCCCCTTGCGGAACCTCGGCAGCCTTCTTCGCCCACCCACACTCTTGCGCGATCCTCCACCTCCTCCTCCTTCTCCTCCTCGACCCCTCTCGACATACCCCTCTTTTCGCCTCGAGAAGCAACGTGCTCGAAGAGATATACGTGTGCACCGAAGCTCCTAAAACATTTTCCATTAGCGTGTGTTCCTCGCACGGCTAGAGCTCCCATGCGCCGCGGGTCTTCCTCGTCGACCTCTGCGAACGTCTATACGCGTTCGATACTAAAAAGGCAGTAAATCGAGTGTGGCAGTGAAGCCCACTGAAATTTCGTAGCTTGATCTGCCAATGTAAATATTCCCAATGACACAAGTTCCAGGTAACACGCCATCAGTCACACACCCTCGCAATACTATAACCTTCAACCATTCGAAAATGTCTTTTCATCCTTCACCAAGAACCGGACGTATTTTCCGTTCAACGTTGTGTCACAGCCGTGTTTCGCAGTTTCATGAATTATCACCGCGTGGTAAAGTTAGAAATGACAAGGCACATCACATCGACGAAAAAACGACGCAAATGGGTCACAATCCTTACTCGTTCCGATCAAAGAAAAATAAAACACGACAGTAGAGGGAAACATATGTGGCGTTGGAATTGGAAATATTCCTAACGCCGCACCGTTTCGAGCCCTATCCCATGTCCTCCTACACAAGCCCGGATCCTGCAGCATCCCGGGAGCTCATTAACTTTTCACGAGACGTTCGCCAGTGGCAGCAAACTTCAGAAGCTACTAATCATCCTTAAACCAGGGCAGTACGGAATCCTCTTCCCCATCCACCGCTTCCTAGCGCGTTGTACACTGTAACCCTCTGCCCACCCTGCCTGCCCAGCCCAGTCCCGTAATTAATTTAATTCAGGCTCCAACGTGAACGACTTCTACTTCTGGCGGATTCGCGTCGGCAGGCCGGGTTCGCAACCGGCTTCTCCGCATGTTTCCTACGTGATAGTGGCCCCGGGGATGGATCTTGGGCGAGTTAGTTTTGAGCCTGCGGCACCCCTGTCCCGCGTCTCGTGCCATCCCCTTGCCGCGTCTTTCTCATGGGAAGGTGGGAGCAACGACGGCAACGATGAGTACCCAGACTAGATAGTTTCACCAAAACAGTCATCTTCGTCAAATCATCTTGGGACGTGAAGACCCAGAGAGGAACAACCTTACAGCTGGTGGTATGCAATCGAGCCTATCAATTTTTACAGCTACGTTCAATCCCGGGCGAACTTAAAATTTGTTCATTGCTCTTTAGCGTAGATCGGGATTTAACAATGTGCCCCCAATCGCCAGCAAAGTATACGTCATCACTGGAATCAACAGCCGGCTAGACAAATAGACCGCTTCCAATCATTTATGCCACTTCTTCATTCCCTTGAAGAATTCCAGCTACCCATATGTGTCTACGGGAACCTTCAGGATTATCAGACGAGCTTCCAATACTTCAATGCTGATGAATCTTTCTTCCAAATCCTTCTACTAGCTACTCCACTTGATGGTTACGATCCGCCCATTCCGTCTGCTTCACAGCGCGTGCATATCACATGAAAGCCAGTTTAATAAGGCGAAGGTAGCAGATAGAGGGTTGGGAAGAGAGGATTGAAGAGGCCTGAGAGCCTGTAGCGAAGATCGTTGAATCTTACTGGTGATGTCTTAAGTCTCATAAGGGTTGTGCCACCCCCGATGGCAGCGCTCGCTCAAACTCATCTTACAACCTTACCTCTTCGTACTTCCAAGCTCCCTCTCGCTCTCTCTTTCTCTTTCTCTTGCGCTCCGTACTTCTGACAAGCGACGTTAATGTATGCATGAGATCCGCGTAAGGATGGGTAAGGTGGGGCTTTTCATCCGGAGTCATCCCCGAGTCTCCGCGATCACGTTCGTGCCGCACCAGCAGTCACGAGACTCTCGGCGTCTTGAACACTCACGCCCTCTCCTACATCCCTAGCGTCGAGACAGCTTCCAGCCCAAATCTATCTGGCCCAACTACACGAAAGCATCACCCGACCCAAACTGCCTTATATGTGTAGCCTAACGAAAGCGCGCAATGAGGTCGGTGCTTTCTCGCGCATACAGAGTACGCGCCCATGCCTCACCCTCTTGTCTCGGAAAAGCACTACTCCACTATGGTACACATAAGCACGTCTTGGATTTCTACAAAGGGTTGTATACCGATGGTAGTCCGTGGAGAGAGAGAGAGAGAGAGAGAGAGAGAGAGAGAGAGAGAGAGAGAGAGAGCGGTCGCTGCCCAAGACGCACCCACGACAGAATTCACTGGGCGATGCCAACCTCCGCACCAACGAAATGAGAAACATGAGAGACCACACGAAAGCAACCTACGTCACCCAAGCAAACCCTGCTCGCGGTTCCTTCAACTCTTACCCCGAGGCATCTTGTTTATCTTTCCATCTCGCCTATCTCGGATACTTAGGTATTCCCTCTTTTCGAGCTTGTCAAAATCTAGCTATTCTTGCTGTCTAACTCACTTGTGAATGTCTCCATAGATTTTTAATTACAGCTAGTGCCACCTTGTGGGACTGGACGTATCTTACAACCAGCTGGTTGAATCTTTGATTCTTCAAATCTTTCAATGATACATCGAAGGCATTTAATAATAAAATATTGATAGAGGTTTAATCTCGAGGGATTTGGAAGTTCGAAATAATCCAGAATTCGCACAAATCCAACAAATCAATATTTATGTAACGATAGGTAACCTGCAGCCTGGGTTATTATTTTGCCAAGCTGCTTGATGCATATCTTGAATCAGAAATCACAAGTCGAAATAGAGGACCATGATATGATCGTGGCTGCTTGTACAAATGGAGCTTGATTACTTTTCTATGTTTTCGTGTCGTAAATTCTCCATGTCGGGAGCGTAAACATGCCAAGATGTGGAAACTAACGAATGGCCAAAGTGGCGAGAAAAAGAAGAGAATCCGGCTCGCCTGGCGTCGAGGTCTCCGGCTCACCAGATAGTCTTCCGACTTCACTTCGCTGATGATGTAACGTTAATATTTATGCCCGTACACAATAACAATACGATAATCCATCGTGTTATTGTTCCCATATTTATTGAATATCAACTCAATACTTGTACGCAATCAACATTCATTTAGAATTACGCGAATGCTCGAACGATTCACTTTCCATGATATCCCAGCCTCCACTTTGGTAATCTTCCCGAAAATTAAAGCAACTTCTCAATACGAATAAATTCTAAAATTCTCATCTTGCAATCACACGGTGTCGTCGAGGATTGAATATTCAGCGCTTGGCAGGTCTACATGAAAAAGATTTCTCTTGAACGACGTATCTGGGGAGGACGCAGTTTCCCGGCCCCGGGCTAAGATGGAAGAAAATCGTTACTCACTAGAGTCTCGAAAGGGGTTGGCAGGGGGATGGTAAGACGAGACGGTAAGAGAGAAAGAGAAACGGAGGGAGATATGCGAACAGCTCAGAGACGAGAGATTCTCCGCAACTACGTTCTCGCGAGAAAGGAGAGAAGAGGATGGGAAAAGGAAGGATGACTGCCGGGAGGCCGAGGATAGTGAATAAAGCGCGGGGGGGGGGGGGGGGAGGTTGCTTCAAAGTACAGTGATAGGAAATTCTAGCCGGGTGGAGTTGAGATTCGCTCGAGAACATGTACTCGTACATTTACATGGGAAACCTTCGTTTCTCCGAGGTTGAAGTGTGGGTAGTGGTGGTGTTGGTAGTAGTGGGAAAAGACGAACCCTGGGAAAATGGCGAAAATACGTCGATATTAGGCGGAGAGCTGCGAGAGCTTATGCAGCAGACTTTGCTAGAACCTTTCCACCAAACACGAAGGAACCTATTACATATTATCATTATCCCAAAAGCACCCTAGAAGTTTCATCGCTTCGATCATACGGAGGTTCGTTCTTGGCAGCCTTCCTTTATCGAAAGATCAAAAGCTCGGAGAATCCCGAAATGACAACGAAAGGAAAAAATGACAAAGGAAGAAGAACTGCCAAGACAATGAGGGAAACGTCAAGAACGCGTCATTCAACCTCCAAGATGAAATTTCACGAGGTAACTTAATCGAGGAATTGTCGCTAAAGGCTGCGTATACCGGATACGTTAAAGTGACTCCGGGAGAATGACATTCGCCGTCGTATTCGCGACGTTGCTCTATAGTAAGCACATCTCTCAAGGTACCTCGCGCAAGCTGGAGAAATACTTAAGCAAATACACTTTGTCGCTTTAGCTTCGTCGTTGCGGGAGGGCGCGGCTATAGGAGCTCGAGAATTGTGCCGCGGGTGGGAGTTTGTTCGATTCGATATTCATCTAGGATTAAATTCAATTTCTCCCTGTCGCTAGGTACAGCGAGTACAGGGTATTAGCGTCAATGCGGAAGGTAAAATGGAGAGCAAGACGAGGATGAAAATGGCGCGGAGTCGAGAGTATATATGGAGACTCGTAGTTACTAACCAGCTCAAATATTCATTCGGTTGTGTTGAGTTGGATATGAACGTGGACTGAAGAAAAATGGTTTTTCCATTCTCTAATATGTTTGAGGCAGTATTCCAGTCTAGAAATATTAAAAAATTGTTTTTTTTTTTTGCATTTTCTTAAAGTATAGACTCTCGTGAATATGTCCTCAAAAGGAAATTTCGAAATGCCCAATATTTACAAAGTTATATCGATTTGAATACGGCCGGACTGAGAGCCCATACCGGCTTCAGAAGCTTATAAGGAACTGCTCGTAGGGAAGAAAGAGCTTCAGAGAATCATCATTTCGAAGTCGAGGAAGGTACACTTTATGAGGCAAGAATGGCTGATTAATATAACGTTAGTATAACCTGCCATTATACCACTTAGGTAGTTGCGGTTTTCTGAAATTGTACTCAAAACTTTTAACACGTTTCTCTCGAAACTACTTTTTTCAACCTGGTTAACATAAAATCTCGAGTTCTATTCAACCGATTGAATTCAATTTGGCATGGACCGTCAGTAATTCCTCTATCGTCCCCACTTCGAAAAAATAGGGCTAAATATCAACTTTTTCTAGACAGTCGCCATTAATTTTGTTTCTCTCTGGTACCTGCTACATTCCTATTGAAAAGAAAATTTGTTTCATTTCTGATTCAAATAAATGGTAAAAAAAAAAAGTTTTGGAATTATGTCAACCGCTTCAAACGATTTTTTTTCACGGTTATAGTTACCGACACATAACTTTTTCAATTACTATTTTTTTGCACAAAATTATTTTTGCAGGTTCTTGAAACATCAATAAAAAGTCTGTAAAAAATGGATCCTAATATATATATATATATATATATATATATATATATATATATACAGCGTGGACCATTTAACGTGACCACTCCAAATATCTCCGTTGCCTTTAGGGTGACAAAAAAAATGTCAGGAGGTAATTTGATTGATTTCGAAGGGCTGATACAGTGGTCAAAAATTCATTTTTGTCAAGGTCATAGTTTTCGTGTTCTCAAGGTCATCAATGGTTTTTCAAATGGGAACATGTTTTTTTTTTATTAAGACATTGTAGCTGATATTCAGACGAATCCAACGATCTATGGTATCATGACCTTGAAATGATTTTTCACCAAAATACACGTGTAAAAACGGGAAATCGTGATGGTATTGACAATAAGAATATCCGAATAATGACCTGCTCTTGACCGTGTATCCAGCTCTCAAGTCAGTTCACGGTTATCCAACCCGGTCCAACGGCCCGAACCAACCAAAAGTCGTACGCCGACGGCCGGTCAGTCTCCTACCGGTAAGCCGATCTTCTTTTGCAGGAATGTCTTCATAGAGAAAGTGGTAAGCTTAAAATGGAAGTTGGGGAAATAAGGGTTAGCTAGCTTCATTCGTTGATTCCCTTATGACAGATTAGCATTGAATTGCACGTCCACAGCAATCAAAAGGAACGACATCGTTCCTGGGGAACAATAACCTGGCGTACAGCATTCTCTCGGAATAATCTTGGAGCAGTGCTCTTTGGAGGCATCCTCTTAGCAGCGAGCACTTTCCAGGAGCAAGATAAAACGTCGCACTATCGTAGCCGTGCGTCTCTCCAGCTCTCCCTTCCTCTCTCGTCCCTGTATTCCTTCGCTATCTTTGAGTTCCCCGGAGAAAGCTGGCTATATAACTCCATCTTGAGTAACAGACGAGAATATTCCTCCACGCGAAGGTGGAGTCGACTGTTCGGGGTAGAAAGATGTTAAGGGGAGTTCGCGAGAACAGCGACCGGGGCCGAAGACGATGACGAAGAGATGTAAGGAGGTTGGCAGTGAGTTGCAGGGGGTGGGAGAGGGAGGAGAACCGTGCACTGTTTCACCAACCTAACCGACCTCGCCCTTTACGAAAGCTCCTTCGTCCTCCTTAATTTCACAGAACCTCCTGCGTTTCATATCATTAATTATCTAAATTGAAGCACCGCGGTACGGGGTTGCCGGCTAGAGAAACCCGGAGCCTGCTCGTCTCTTAGATCGAAATTGTCAAAGAGGGGAAAGAGAGAGAGAGAGAGAGAGAGAGAGAGAGAGAGAGAGAGAGAGAGAGAGAGAGAACGAGGGAGAGAGGAAGCCAGCAAGGAGAAGCATAGACAGGGAGATGCGAAGCCGCGAGCTCAACCGGGCGGCAAGATGTTGAGAATTCAAGCGAAAGCGTTAAGGAGTTCGTCGAATAGTTCGCAGATTCTACTTCGGGACATTAACCTACGGGGCATGATAATGGCAAATGACAAACTCTACATTCACGCAAGACTCATCGAAAATTCGTTCTGATTGAGTGATGAAGCTTCCGCGAAGATTCTTTCTCGGTTTTTCCCCAATATCCACTGAGCATCCAGTAGACAGTCGATTATAGGATGGAATCACGAATTTGTCGGTGATCGAGATAACAAGCTATCTACGAAGGATGTCAGATCTGTCAGACTTTTTCGGCTTGCTCGTGTCCTTATCCGGTCTTGTCTCCCCATGAAATTATGACATCCGAAATGTCCAGTTATAACAGATATCTTGCCGACCACTAGTTCTTTTTTCCTTGTTCATACGGCAGGATTAAGACACTGTGCTTCAACTTTTAAAGATCTTGCGACGTCTCCAGTGGAGTATCATCTGATTTTTAGGGTCTTGGTTTGATCTCGCTCTGTTCAATAGAAAAAGTAAGCTCTGGTGTTTCATTGTCTAACGTTTGAGACGCGTAATTGTTTTCTGTTGCGTCGAGACTTGGGCGATGGTCACGCTACCGGAGACAAAGGGGAAACACTTAGCAGCCGTTTGAGACAGATTCTAGGGTGGAAAACTTGGGGACGTTGGCCGAGTGAGAAAGCGGATGAAGGGTGTGAATGCCTCTAGTTCTTAGCCACGTGGAAATTGTTGCCAGGTGTTCGTTGGTCTTCCCCGTGACGACGGACGGAGATGAAAACGCCTAATGACTTAATTGTACACTTGTCTCGCTCTTTGTTCGTGACGCTGTCTCGTTTCACGGACATAGACTTACCGGACTCACTTGAGCCCTCGCGGTCCACCAAACTGTACAGATGGGCTTGTCTCTACTGGAACAATGTACATTGTTTCGTACTATTGCGAGTTATCTATCCTGAACTACCACACAATGGGACGCAACAAAAAATATTCTAAACATACGGGAGAGGCTAGAACAAAGAAAAAATATCACAGGGCCCGAGCTAAGACTATTCTCCGCACTGAGCTTCCACTCAAAATTGCACTATTCTCCGCACTGAGCTGTGCCACTCAAAATCGATGCAGACAGAATTCTTGAGTCTTGATATAAATTCGTACTCGCGACTGCCGTCGGTGAGCGTTCGAGTACTTTAATCCCTTAAAATCAATAGGATTACGTTGAAAATATAATTTAATGCATTATTTCCTTCTACCAAGAATGGTGAAGGACATCATCCGGCAATCCATCAAAATCCTAAGAAAATTTAATTTTCCATTATCGTGAATATCAAAACTCTGCTTTGAATATCAAAACATGGTTTCCAACTGTTTTGCGATATTATTATTTCCTCATAAAAATGTTATACTAAGCATCGAAGTTCTTTGTTGATATTGGGCGCCTGGATACCCCAAAACAATGCTACTGATATGGACTGTGAAATTCCAGCGGTTCAGTAGTAACGAAGAATTGCAATGAATAATAAATTATTTAAGTGTATTATAAAAAACAAAAACAAAAAACAATGTACACCCTGTTGGAAGAGAACGAACGTTTGTCAAAAGGTCGTGTGAATCGCGGCTTGTCCGTAAGGTCTAAAAATCCAACAGGTTTGCCTCTTTATCCTCTTCTTCATCAAGAAGTTCCGGTCTACTGTGTCACTTCCGAGACTAGAGGCTTCGAATAAACCTGTTCCCACCTAAATTCCAACCGGTCAGGTTGCCCGTGGCAAGAGCGCGTCCTGGCGGATCCTGGGATCAAGATCTGATAGCTTTGCCATTCCGGAGGTTTGAAAGAATTCCGTAAACAATCAATTGGTAACTGACGTAAACTTTACGACCAGAATAATGCTTAATATTCCTTCGAACAAGTTTGTGTCGGTTTTTTTTTGTACCTTCTACGAAAGAAACCTTTTGATAGTCCAAATTGGCCAAAAAACGAGTTAAAAAGTGATCGGGTGGAGTATGACAAAATTAATGAGTAGTCTGCTCTTCAAGCGACTTCCGTGTCTGCATTGCGGTCCAAGAAGGAAACTGGTCCCTGGTGTTTCTGTTCAGGGTCCTTGGTCACCATGTGCGCCACGTAACAGGTATATACATACAAGCCTGAATATATGTGTGGAAGGATGACCGTGAAGCCACGTAGTAGGGCACTATGGTGCTTCCATGTGTGTGTGTGCATATCTCCCGTACGTTGATCCTGATACACGTGTGTATTGGTTGGGTTGGATATGGAAGGATTCGGGGCGCCGTATAATTTACCGGTCACCGACTGGCCGGCCAGTCGCAGCTCCATTCGATTGCTCCACGTCGACGAGAGGTGGTCAGTCAAGCTGCGCTAGCTAGGAGAGAGAGAGAGAGAGAGAGCGAGAGAGCCGGAGCGAGAGAGAGAGAGAGAGAGAGAGAGAGCGAGCGACACAGAGTAAGAGAGAGAGGGAGAGAGGAAGAGGGAAAGTGAGCAGCAGACAGGTTGCCACTATGGACCCTCGCCTCTGTCTCACCACTATGACTTGGCGTGGTTTGCGCCTCGTTGGGTTTACAGAAATCTATATATATATATATCTCTCTCTCTCTCTCTCTCTCTCTCTCTCTCTCTCTCTCTCTCTCTCTCTCTCTCTCTCTCTCTCTCTCTCTCTCTCTCTCGCTCTCCCCCCCCCCCCTCTCTCTCTCTGTCTCTCTCTCTCTCTCTCTACTAGTCCTGTGGGAATTCCCGAGTGTCCTACATTCCGCGATACGCGACGGAAAGCGAATCTGTTTTCGCCTATGACCCCTTAACTCCCTCTAGATCTGCCCTTTCTCTCTCTCTCTCTCTCTCTCTCTCTCTCTCTCGCCCCTCACTCGTGCGAGTTGTATACAGAGATCATTGCACCTTGTCCATCTGCTTTCCCTGAAATACCTCGGCTCACATCCGGAAAGCCCCTGATGCTTTAACACACGCATACACTGAATTTATTTACATTCCAGTTTGATTTTGCCATTCCAACACCCGTATAAGACGCGTTTCCGGAATGACTGGTAGTGCAAGAATCTCAAAGCTTTTCGTAGATCCACCAGTCATGATTCGATGTTACGAGTACGGGGTTTTGAATTTTGTGACGTGAGTCACCTCGCAAATAGGGCCAGTGCGAAAGAAACTCTGCGATCGTGCGCAAGGGTATCTCTTAGGTCGGATCTTTCGGTTAATGGTCGTCGTCGGATTTTTATTCTGTCGATGTCACTCGAGACTCGCGTGTGCTTGATGTAATGAAAATTACGCATGTTTAATCAAATCAGTAATCACAAATGTATATTAATTAAGAGTGATGCTAATAACAGGTGTTAGGGAGGTGGTACAGAAATCTGAGAAGGGTGCTAGAAGAGGTCATTTAGGATCAATTTGACCTAAACCAGTCCATCTTTTGAGATAACCGCGATTTTCGTTTTTTATAGGTTTTTACGGGTTTTTGCACATAAGAGTGAAAATTGTATGTGTTTATTACATTGCATGTATTGGGTTGGCGAATACGTTCGTTCGGTTTTATTCATACCGTTTATACGTTTAAAACCGAAGGAACTTATTTGCCAACCCAATACAAAATTTCGTATTATTCGTAATCCAGAGATTCTGTACGTTCTATCGAATATAAACTTCTTGGCTTTTTCGTGTCCAGCAGTCAATATTCTCACCTAAATAATAAGAATACCATTTTAACAAAACAAAACATTGGACATGCATAGAAAAAGCATATTTGGTACAAATAATAAAAAAAAATGGAAGAACTAACTTTTAAAGTCGAAAGGTCTGCTTATTCATAATTTATGTAGAGCTAGATTATTTAACAAAAAGCAGAAATGAAACAAATGAAAATCATTTAGGTCAAATCAATTCTAAATTACCTCCTCTAGCACCGTTTTCAGTCTTCTGTACTATCTCCCTAACACCCTGTATATGTGAGGAAATTATACTTTTGAACGCGTGTCACGTCAGAGTAAAGTTGACTATTAGCGCGTTTGACTCTTGCGTGGATATTCTTCAATTTATTCGCCTTGGAAATCATGATTTTGGGGATGGGCAGGTTTTTGAAGTGATCTTTACATAAATATGCTCAAATTTGTCCAAAAGTGACTTTGAACACATTAGGATTTGGCACATGAGAGTCTTCGAAGTTACATATCCTCAAAGTCACCTTTCGATGTATATCTAAATGTCATTGGTCATTGACAGCTCGCTCACGATGTTGCTTGTCTGATCGAAGTGCTACGTCAGCTTTGCCTCGTCATGTCGTTATCTTTTTCGTCCGCCGAGCTTTTAATTGTTTCACGCTTGCACGTATAAGCCGAGAGTCGGGGGCGGACCCCGCGAGGGCTATAAATACGCGAAGCGTTTAAAAAGTGCTTAAAGCGTTGTCGGACTACCGCAGTCGACCCTGCGTACGCGGTGTATCCTCGTCGGTCGGCGCGCGAGAGCCGTACCGCACCGAAGCTGTTTCGCTACCCTTTTCGCGTACGAGAGCCTCGGCCCCGCACAACAGATACCATTAAAGAGGTGTGGGCCACAAACTTTTCCCGGCAGAGGGTGAATTTCACGTAAAAAGCCCAAGCGCGCCGAAATTGACTCTCATCTCCCCCGAACGTACACGCGCTTCTCGCTTACGTCCCGTACTACCGAATTCGGTTCACTCCAACACTCTTAATTGGCCCCATCCCTCGATCATGCCTTGAGGCTTGGGTTACGTTATTTTCCCAAGCTCGCGTGTTTCCACAACCGCGCCGATTAGCGGAGCTTCGTTGTTTTTTTTCTTTTTCTTCGCCTTTCAACCCTTTGCGGAATGAAATTCATTTGATTCGTATTGTGGTATTCATTGGAGATTCTTTTTTCTTTGATTGCCGAGGGTCGTTCTATGGGGAAACAATGGGCTATTGTATTTTTGGGCATTCCAGCAAAAGCTTGCTGGAGGCGGATGAAACGTCTTCATTGGAATTCTAATATCGGAAATCAGGGTTGATTCATTTCGCGTTCTCCATCTTTAGTAGTCTCGCCACCGCGAGGGCGGCGGTGCTTTCTCAGATATATGGAAATTTCGTAGTCGCGGTATAAGGCGGAGAAGGTAGGAGGATTTGAGGCGTTGGTACGACGTTAAACCGAGGAACGATGGCAGTGGTATATGGATATACAGAGCGGATGGCAAGGATTGCAAGGATCCTTGGCCGGGGGTTGGGAAACGATGATGGCGGTGGCACTGCTACCAGCCAAGTAATATAAATTCAAATCAGACCCTGTTTTCACACACAACAAACTTGGAGAAACTACGCGCTGCTATCCACCTCCCTATACCCGTGCCACACCACCTTCTATACCACTTTCCCGATGGTAACTGCCTTCGTAAGCCAAGGCTGTTCCCGGCTGTCTCAGCAGAAACGTAACACCTTCGAACACTGTGCGCCCAGCTAAGTACCCGATCCGGAGAAACTGGCCTGTTAGGAGACTTCTTAATGAAGATATGTGACCGAAGTAATCGGACGAAAGTATTCCTCTTGGAAAATACAAACCCTCTGCCATAACTCACCGAGGCTTGTCACGATCAAGGCTAATGAATACAATTGATCTTAAGGCGGCAACTTTTAACTAGATCCACGTTGGCGAATTAATTAGATACCCGTTCATGTTCGAACAATTTCATTTTGTATTTTGGTCTGTTCCAGGATAATAATATTCCTTCTTTCTGATTTATTTGGTTTTGATATGTTGTTGAAAAAGAACTCGATGAGGTATTTATAGATTAAGATTTAAAAAGGGTCGAGCGCGTCTCGAATATGATTTTCTTTTAGACAGATACATTCAAAAAAAGTTCTATTTTGAAGTTTTAATGAGTTGCCCTACATCGTTTTCGAGACCAAAAATCTAAGAAAATAATATGCCTTGCTGACATTACCGGCGCTCATTGATAACCAAATTCCAGCACTATTTGTGGCTCTTCGTCAGAATGTGATGAGTTATCTAGATCTTGACATTTGTTTTTCTTTCGAATACGATGAAGTGGAACTTACGGAAACTTCGGCATTGAACTTTTCTTCGACATGTCCACATGCAAACATGTCATTATCCTTTACCATTCGTCGTTGTAACGCTGAACGCTCATTAAGACAAGTAATTAGGGAACGACATCACCCTCGTTCACGTCCAACAAAAGATTTCATGATCTACGTAAAGACAGTTGATGGCATCCCAAGCATGTCCTTTTTCTTTACATTGCTCGTAAATATGGTTCAGACAAAAGTGAATCAAGAGCGAGGATACTTTACGGCAGAACTTGTCAGGCAAATTCGATTTACATATTGAATATCTTTGTGAGAGGACCAGGTTTCTAATCTTCTCTCGCGATTTCCATAATCTTGCAAGGTGCTTAGGGTTGTTCTTGGGGGTGTGAGCGCAGACCTTGGAACGAGAGGCTGTGGCAGACTTATAATATAATAACACAGGAGACGGGTAGGTTCGTTTACACGATGGTCTTGCTCCGCGCAGCAAGAGGCCCCCTCACATGACTATACCCTTAAAGTAGGATGAGTCCTGAGGCTGCGAGAACCGCTTCAGTATTGAGGCTGGAGATAGCGTTATCGCAAAATGGCCGACCACGTTAATGCCCTCTTAATATTTAGGGATCTTATACGTCGCGAACGAGCTCGAGGAGAAAGAGAGCGAGAGAGAGAGAGAGCGGTAGGTAGAGGGAACGGTGGTGCGCTTCGTTGAACTACGGCTAGGTATGAGGGTGCTGCTGCTCTGCCTTGCTAGAAACCCTCCTAAAATCCACTTTACTGCGCCATTAAGGTGAAATATTCGAAGCAAACTGAACTGCCAGGTGGGTGGATCCCACGGGCGAAAGTTTCAACCCCCGGACCAATAGTGTTACTTGGAAAAAAAAAATCTTCCTGCCGAATAATCGATGAAGACGCGATACACTCATGCAACCATCGATGTACAAACTATCGTCCTTGGAATTTCAGAAGTCAATGATTTGTAATAATATCATTACTATTACTGATGTGTAATAAAATTAATACAAAATGTTGACTTCTTAAGAGCCCACATCAATCAAAGCGATACCTCTTTCCTTCATTTCCCGATCCCGTGTTTATCACGGCATTCGCCAATGAAAGGCTGACAGGAATGTGACATGGAAATCTCATATACCGAAATAAGGTAACAAAGTTACGCGAACTTTTGATAATTGCGCGGAGTGGGGTGAAACGAGATGTGGGGGTGATGGGACGCAGAACGGAAGAAGAAGAAGAGAACACTCCTGATAGAGTCATTGTCGTCCTCATCGTCGTCCTCACGTGCGGTGGTATTGCCGCAGTTTTCCGAGTACCGTTGTCTCCTTTGCCACCCCCGGTGGGTAGGCGGGGGGGGGGGGGGGGGGGGGGGTGTCAATCGGGCTTGTCAGAGGAAGAGAGAGAGAGAGAGCGAGAGAGCCACATTTAGAGCCGTCGAAGGATGAAACGAGGTTGCGATGGGGTAAGAAGGGGTTGGGGGTTGCAGTGCGGCAGTTTCCCGAGTACAGAAGGAGTGCTACGGAGTTTGAAAGGGGAGAATGATGCTTTGGCGCGATGGTGTGTGCGTCGAGGGAGCAGGTGATGGGAGGGGGTTCCTCCAGTTTGTAGAGCCACCCACGCCGTCATATACGAGGGAGGGTAGCGTTCTCGAGAGTCCTAAGGTAGATTATATTATTTCTCGAAACCCTGCTAGGCGCTCTTTCTCTCCCTCTCTCTCTCTCTCTCTCTCTCTCTCTCTCTCTCTTCGAGGACGGAAGCCTCCATCTTCTTCTGCTTTCTCCTCTTCTCATCTCAAACTCATCCACCCCCCTTATACCTCGGGAGCCTCCCTCCCTGCACCACTGTTAAGAGCTCCGTCGTCCTAGGCTCGGTACCGCCGACGACGCCAGCCACGCCGCGGTGGCAACCCGCCATTTTGTGAATGTTAAATCATTTATTGATCCAAGAAGGTGGCGGCGGCGGTCAACCCTCGTATCCATTCGCCCCTACTTGCACCCCCATCTCTCCCGCTCGCAACCAACCCTCCCCCCCCCAACCTTTCCTATCGCAGTAGTGGTGTACTACTAGGGACCACCACCACTATAATACCATCGTACTGAAAACCCTCGCGGAAACTCCTGAAAAGGGACAAGGCACCGACCACCAGCCTTATATATATTCCAGAATAAGAGATGAAAAGCTTGTCTCGTTGCCGTACATACTCACACTACACGATCTCACAATACTCAGGATCTTTCTGTTTGTGCGATTGAAATCTACCCTTCCCCCTCCTGTCCAAGAGAGACGACCAAACTCGATGATTTTTATGAAAAAAACGAGATATCGTCACCTGGCTTTGCCATTTATTCAAAAAAGAACGGCCCACTCTCCGGGGGACGATTAAACGTCAAACGGACGATTGATAAAGTGTTGGCTGAGATCGATGGGAAAACATTATTTCTGGTAGATTTGACTCATGTGAAAAAATAATTAGCGATTTTTCTTTTTGGTTGCATCCTTTCCGCAATGCGACATTCGTATTAACGAGGTCTCATTTTGCCCGGTATATGAAATTAATCAGCGTTTTCAAAAATCAAGGAAAAAGTTCAAACCGGTGCGACAGAACGGGAACGTTCGAATGAAATTGAAATACTGAAACTTGTCACTTGGTCGAATTTAAGAAGAACCACATCCGTGCTCGGAAGAATTGGAGAGCATCGAACAGAATAATGTGATAAAAGTTTATTATATTTTTGGATTTAGACAATCTGAAGAAACAATTTTTACTGGAATCAACCTTGACAAAAGTGAACGAATAAAAAATTTTCATACGTTAAAAATGGATTAAAACTACTGAGAAAATAATAATATTTTTTCCCATGAAATATATTTCGTAACATTTTAAAAGCAAACCCAATTTAATTTAATTGATAACATTTCATTCGGTGTTAATTTTTTCCCCTAGAACTTATTTACAAACATGTGCATTTTTTGCACGATCAGCAATTTTTCATCCCTAACTTTATTTCAAAATCCTCCTTTGGAAAAGAATAATGACGTGACTTGTTAAATTTCATATTCTTCATTTCAACCCCATATTACATGATCAACAATTTTAACTGCACAATATTAAATTCTCCTTTAAAGAAAAATGAATGGAGATTCTTGAGATCTCGAAAGCATTCGATCTTCGAGCTTAAGCCCCCTGTACGAGACTAAATCTTGCCGACCTCGAAAAGCATCCCTTCTAACGAGGTTGACGTGCAACTTGCAATAAGTCATTGCGCTTACGCCGGAACGCGCCAGTAATAGTGGCTACGAATGCAATACGTTGAAGAGCTTATTTGGAATGGCTGAAACGATCGCGGTGGAGGGAAGTCTATAATACCAGCGTTTGGGCGAAGCTCCGAGACATCCTCGGGAGTGCACGAGCCTCAGGACGGAGACCGAGACTTCTGGAACGGACTTGGCCTCGGGTCCTTGTATAGCCAGAATTCATATGTAGGCTCTTGCGTATTTGTAGCAATTTCAGTATATACAGGCAAACAAACCCTTGGTACCTTAGAAAAGCTCGTCCACTCACACATATGTAACATAGACA
>OZ010711.1:28171042-28208016 GCA_963932345.1 Ophion ventricosus | reverse complement strand
CCAGGACCCTCATTCACCAGAATTCTCAAATTTCTCCATCCTATCCTTCGCCTCTCTCGGTCTCTCTTTCACTGTGCTTTTCTCTCGATTTCGTTACATCTTGCTATTTTATTCCCTTCGCCCTGCGAACAACCCTTTTCAGAAGCAAATTGGAGAAGCAATCCCAAATCTTCTTTGCTCGCGATACGTCGTATACCTCGGTTAACGAGGTCATTGGAATGCATTCGAAAATTATCTCTTTTCTTTTATCCCCCTAACGAACGTTGGAATTCTCAGGATGTGTTAGGCTCGAGCTTTTTGATATAAATTCTCTTGAAGGGGGCACATCCGAGTAGATGGCGGAAAAAATAGGTGATTTTTGGGAATTATTATGTCAAAGACTATTCGTTCGATATCATCCAAGTTTGTTTTATTCGAAAGTATAAATATTGAGGTATATTGACAACAATTTTCATCAATATGACTGGGAGCGCACTTATTGTGGCCGGCACAAAACATGTCCCTGGCTGGAAAAAAAAATTGGAAAAGATTCTTGCAATATAATGTTGGCATCGTAGGATTTTCTGGAAAATTTTTTTTTCACAAAATGGCGCCTTAATTAAATTTACATTCATTTTCAACCTGAAATTCCGACCATTCTGGCTTGATAAAAAAAATAATTGAGTAAAAAAATCCTACATCACATTTTAAGAATTTTTTCCAAATTTTTTTTCGGATCAATCGACTGCATGCAATCATGGGGACCACCAACGAGGGACGTGTTTTTCGCCGGTCACAATAACAGCGCTCCCAGTGAATATATATTTATGAAACATGTTGTCAATTTACCACAATTTTTATACTTTCGGATAAAACAAACTTGGTTAAAATCGGACAACTAGTTTTTGAGATAATTATTTTGAAAATTTACCTATTTTTTCCGCCGCCTACTCGGGTGTTTCCCCTTAAAAATGCAGGCGAATTCAGTGAGTGTGCCGGATACCAAACGAGCCGGACTTAGATGAATTTCCAATTGTACTTCATGAATCAGAAGCCTATTGGATTGTACAGGGATGAACAATTCGTTGAAGTTACGGTAGAATAGTGATAAAAAAAGGACCATATAATAATAGGCAAGCGGTGGTGGCCTGGACCAATACTGGGATGGGTGACCGCTCAGCCTGGCGTGTGACTACCGAGCGCGTTACAGTTGTATCGAGTTGTCGATCCCGGGCACCACCGCACATTCAGAAAAAATAATGGCAGCCTGCAATGACCCAGGCTTTCCAGATGTTTCCCTGTGCCCTCGTGCAATGAGAGAAATTTTTCATCTTTTTAACCATATTTTGACCCTATTTTATATTTCCCTGAGGGGACAATAATATTTTATAGTCATAGCTATTGCCAAAAATATAGTACTGCTTATTGATATTTTAGCAGCTGCATAAATGATGCACCTATGCAATCACCGCAGCCACCAATCTTATAAGCATAACTTCATTGTTCAATGCTATATAATATAGTAGGTTTTCGTGACATGAATATTTTATTACACTATCAAAAGTTAGCTCCCCAAGATTCTAAAAGCGATCAGGACTAAAATATATATACATTGAAAAAAACAATGTTCTTTGTGATTTGCAGCGATGTTTATAGTGATTTGTACCATATGATATGATACGACCTGCTATATGCATAATGTGTGTGTCCTACAAGAACAAAAGGTGAACTACAAGAAGAAGTATTGAACTGATATCCTATTCTTGCAATGCAACAAACTTACTATGTAACAGTTTGTAAAGAAACTCCTAGTTCTTAAAACTAATAAGCCGTGGTGATCCAGCTGCACATGATTTACGTCTTCGCTATTAGTAAACATTACCATAGTTTTCTTTCGAATAGTCATCTTTCATAAGGTCTTTTAGCAAATTATACTCGACAAACGTTAATGTTAACCATATAAATTGTACAAACTCAAACACAATAGTAAAAGTTTAACTTGAACAAAATCGATCGTACAGTATACAACATTGTTATTTGCGCGCCGATTTTGTCATATCACCGAATTAACGATATCTAAAGGGTGTCTTAAAATGACTGGGCATTTTAAATTGCACGTTTTTTTTTGTGGCCAACATGGAATACTAATCTTTGACAATTGGCATCAGGAAGTATTGAGGTTTAGTCATGGAGTCATTACACGATCGAGAAACGCATACAAATTGTGAAAATTGTGAAAGTTATTGCAGACGAAGTTTCATGGTCGTGTTATCTCGCGCCGCGGCGATGTAAATTGGCCACCAAGATCGTGCGATTTGACGTCATTCTTTGAGGTTTTCTGAAAGAAAAAGCATATGACAATGATCCACGGTCCATTCCGGAGCTCAAGGAAGCTATAAATATTCGTACTTTTAAATAATACGTTTTATTAATAAATTTAATTTAACAGATCATTTTGAGACACCCTGTATATTATCAACCCTTTTACAATAGTTAATAATTATTTCGGGGGTAATAAATAGTCAAACACGCTGTCCAAATCGCATGTTTATATATACTTTTCGTTTTCAGTTATGTTAACCATATTATGGTGTACTATATTGCGGTGTCAGTAAACTATAGGGAATTTTATTGTTCCCTCTTTTACCATTGGCGTTTGTTGTAAATATCATGGACTTTTCTTTCTCTATTTTGAGGGAAAACGGCCGTCGAAGGGGGGGGGGGGGTCTTAGAAACTGAGAATAGTGAAGTCAAAAGTGTGGACTAAAACTTGAAAGAATACCAATTGTAAAAAAAAGCACACACGTGTATGTTACTCTTTCAACTTCAGTTACTCTTCAGGACGGACGACATTTTTTCTTCGACTTCGCTCCATCCTCCGCTCCGTGAATGCGTTTACCCTACCGTTGCTTCATTCGCTTCGTCCCTAATACCAAAGGAGAGAAAATACGCCGGAACGGCAGAGTTTACAACCCTCTTTTGCGGAGGACGGCGGTAGAAAAGGGTAAAGGAGTTTTACCACCCTCTTGGATCTTTCAATGGCACAAGCAGCATGGCACACAGTACACCACACCGATGGTGTTCACGTGGAGTTTCTCGTCAGACGCAGCTTTTCTCGCGTGTTCTTGTCTTTCTCGTGCGGCGGAAAGGGTCGCCAATGTTATACGCGGCCGTGTGTGCGCGGCCAAGACCCATCGGGGTAGTTTGTCTCGAAACTGCCTTGGTCTCTCGCACTGCGGCGAAGCAGAAACAGGCTAAGGGAGAAATTAGTGCGTGATTTTATTCGGGGATGGTTTTATTGCTCGTTCGGCTTTTCTCAAATTTTACTATTTATTTGGCGATGCATGCATCTAGTCTACGAAAAATATCGAATATGGTTACAAATATTTTTTATAATATTTTTAATTATTTGAAAATGTTTTTATAAATATATAAAATTATTTATACTTATTCAATTTAAAAATATCAAAAATATTTTCAAATGCTTTCGACATATTTAGAAATATATAAAATGTTTAAAAATACTTTTTACATATTTAGCAATATACAAAATGTTTTTATATGCTGCTTTTTATTTACAAATATAAAAAATAGTTTGAAATGTTTTTACAAATGTATACAATTATTTGATTTTTTTTATTTTAAAATATATAAAATGTGTTTAAATGCTTCGTGTTTTTTATAAATATAAAAAATGGTTTGGAAGGTTTTTTTTTAATTTGAACATTGTACAAAATGCTTTCATATGTTTTTTTTTTCATTTAAAAATATGGATATATAAAAATATTCTTAAAAGTATATAAAATCTCTTCTTTCAATCGATTCATTTCAAGTTCTCAGTGAATTGCGATTCCGCATTAAGTGGATACGGAAGATTCCACAATAATTGGTTATCGCGTCCGTCCAGACGAGGATTTCGGGACTTTGTCTCTCACACAACCACGCGAAGTTGGTCAAGCGTCGTGTCCGTCGACGTTACACAAGTATACATGGGTGTGTGTCCACCATGAGAGCAGCTCGCGCCGAGAACAACCGAGACGAGTTTTTCGAGCGCCCGTTCGCATAAGCGAGTATGCTCCTAATCCTATTACCACTGCAAGCATCCACCACGACTACCACTGTTCGCGCGAATCCCGAAACCTTTAATAGTGTGGTAATCGAGTTCGAGTCACCCGAGACACTCGATTGGCGATGAATTGGAATAAAAGATTTTTACAAAGGGCAACCGGAAGACCAAGATCGAGGGAGACTGAAAAAATAATCACCCAATTGCAACAATCCATTGCTTGCAGAATTACAAAAATATATAGATGAACAATGAGTTCAAATATATGTATATATATATATATGTGTGTGTGTGTGTGTGTGTGTGTGTGTGTGTATTGAAGGGTGCATCGAACTATATTTGCGACAAACATTACTATTTGGATTAGGCGTGTATACGAAAATTTTAACGGTTGTTGGTATTGCACACAAGGTATAGAGGGGGAACAACGTGATTACCTAATTGTATCGAATAATTAGATGCATTTTTAATCTTTTTTATCAATTACATACAATTATTTTGAAAAATATATGAATAAAAAACGATTGTCAAGGGTTCGAATTTTTTAAATTATAATTATTTAACTTTATTATTTTTATTTTATTTCACCAATTAATTATTAACTAATATCTATAGTATTGATTGCATATTATATGTATCGTATGTAAGTAATGATAAAGATGAAAAACAAGTTTAAAAAGAATATATATATGTATGTATATCAAAGGGTGCTTCGAGTTATGTTTCCGAAAAACATTACTATTCAAATTAGGGATGCAAACGAGAACGTTAAGGGTTGTTGGTATTATGTTAGCCCATGGTGTATAGCGGAGGAACAAAATTTATTATTTTTCATCTATCATATTATATTTTTATTGTTTTTCATCGATCATAAACAGTTATTTTGAACAATATATGAATAAAAAATGGATTTCAAAGGTTTGTATTCTTTAATTATAATTATATATATTAATTAATTAATCTTTCCATACTAAACGCTATACTTTAATTTTATATATATACATATATATATATATATATATATATATATATAATACATATGCTGCTTGTGGTCGAAGAGCAAGCACATATAAATCAGAATAAAGCTTCAAGAAAAAAAAATGATTCCTTGTGTTGATTCCAACTGTATTAATTAGTACCGATAATTTTTTATATAAATTTCGTATATTACAGCAACGAAAAACAAAAGATTAAATATGAGTCTTAAAATGGAATCAAAGCATCAAGAAATATTTTCGAAAAATATTCGAAACCCAAAAGAATGCACAAATGTTCATCTTACTTGCCGTTGATGGGGGAGTGGCATTTAAACCAAGCATGCATACCAGATGTAAGGGTGGCCGTTCAAGCGCGCAGGCTCAAGGGGCCGGTATAGAGGGAAAAAAGAGTGATTTTTGTCGCGCAGAATCGTAAAAATGCACGAGTTAAACGCGGCGACGATTTGTATGGTGGTGGAAAAATCTGGCAAGCGTCGAGAGGATTGAGAAAAAAAAATTGGACCAGTCGTTCGCGAACCGCGGAAAAATTCGTCTCCAACGAGCTCCCGATAAAATTAGATTTTTCGACACCATATTTTTTCACCTTGTTGTATTATGAAAATATATGGATAAAGTAAGCCTTCGTTTAAGGAGATAAATCCGTTAACAAGAGGGATCTATTAAATTTGAAGAAACGTGAGAATAAGTTGACACAATATAATTGACTTTTAATATCTCGTCTGACACGTGGATACGTTGTGGCAAAATGAAATTTGGAAATAGATCGTTAACCCGGCACTTTTGCACTGTGTTTCATTACTATATCGTGTTGCTACCCGTATATGTATTCCATTCGTAACTCGAGGCCGAAATATAGGATTTCAATTTAGAAGTTCCGAGACGACGAAGGGCAAAGCGAGTGCGCGCCATACTTCACGTTGTGGCCCCACCCCTATATCATCGCGGCTACCACATATATATATATATATGCAGGAACGGGCGTTTGCGACCATCTAGGGGTTCGTGAGAGAGAATGATGTAAGGGAGGCCGTCGCCATTTTGAATTAGCCATGCTTAGAAAGACCGAGAGAGAGAGAGAGAGAGAGAGAGAGAGAGAGAGAGAGAGAGAGAGAGAGAGAGATGAGAGAGAGAGAGAGAGAGAGAGAGAGAGAGAGAGAGAGAGAGAGAGAGAGAGAGATAGAGAGAGAGAGAGAGAGAGAGAGAGAGAGAGAGAGAGAGAGAGAGAGAGTACCGAGGGTGAAACTCTTTGGCAATTTCTACGGGCTCTTCATCACGTTCCACAGTCTCGTGCAATAATCATCTCAGAAACTAACGTTTCATCTGCTAACGGAAGCTTCGACCTCCTGACGGGCTTTTTTGAAATACATTTTTCGTTTCGTCATTTCGACTAGAATCGATTTCAGTCGAACGAAGAGTTGAACAACCTCGATAATTATAATACCACATAGGTTTTGTATGCAATTACATTTTGAAACGCCGGATCAGAAACGTCAGACGTTTTGAATTATGAGCTCGAGGTTGGAGATGGCCGGGATCCTCTTGGATGTGCACGCCAATTAAAATTATCCGGTATATACGTTTCGACTGACAGAATACAATGATCGCACGTCATTTGAATTTCAGTTTTCGTTTTGAATTCTCTTCACCACTAACGACTTCACGGAAAAGTTATTATTGCATTCGTACCTATGTTATCAGGGTGAATGCACTCGTACCGAGTATTTTCGGCCCCGAGCGCTTAGTGGAAACAGCCAAGCCTGAAGGTTTAACAAGTAATTCGATTACCAATTTGATTCAGACCGAAAAGTCAGAGTACGTGAAATTGAAGACGTTTAAATGGCAGTAAAAAAGTTACTGGGTTCGTCGGAAAAATAGGGTATTTTCGAGAATTCGAATATCATATGGCTGTAGGGAAAAGTTTTATTACCTCATTCTTCGTTAAAATGAAACATTTCTGTCTTGTTGAGTACGTTTTGACAAACGTGTTTTTAGCAATAATTAGGCCCCTTTCAACTTTTTTTAATTATTAGGAAGACTAAATATAGAGCTAATGGTAGTATAACAATTAGCATAAAATAATTATAGTGGAATAAATGCAGTAGAATAATGGCAGTAAAGTAATCGGAGTAGCTGTAGGAAAATGTTTCTTTTTATTAGCCCATTTTTCGTTAAAATGAAACGTTGTTGTAGATTTTTTTGTCTTCTCGAGCAGGTTTAAACAAACGTGTTTCTAGCAATAATTAGGTAAACGCTCGTTTCTTGCGGTTTGTTAACGATCAAGAAGAAAAAAATACAAAACGAATAGTAGTAATATAGTCAGCATAAAATGATTATAGCGGAATAAATACAGTAGAATAATGACAGAAAGGTAATTAGAGTAGCTGTAGGAAAATGTTGATTTTTCTTACCCCATTTTTTTGTTAAAATGAAACGTTGTTAAAGCTGGTTTTTTGTCTCGTTGAGCAGGTTTGAGCAAAGGTGTTTCTACCAATAATTAGGTAATCGTTCCTTTCCTGCATTTTTTTTCAATGATCGAGAAGAAAAAATCCAGAGCGAATGGTAGTATAATAATTAGCATAAAATAATTATCGTGGAATAAATACAGTAGGATAATGGCAGTAAGATAATGCGAGTAGCTGTAGGAAAGAGTTTATTTCGTTAGATTGCAATTTTTTTTTGCTTTTTTTGGTCGTTGAGCACGTTTAAACAAAGGTGTTTCTGGCAATAATTAGGTAATCGCTCCTTTCGATCGTTTTTATCATAAAATAAGTACAGTAGAATACATACAGTAATACAATCGCAGTAAAATAATTAGACTAAAATTATTATCCTAAAATAATTCAAATAAAATATTTAAAAATCACTATAATAAAATAATTGTAAAAAGATCATCTTCGAAGTTTATAGAAAACACATGCTGCGACATCTAGCAACGGTTTATAGAGAAATGCGAGCGATCTCTGCATTACCGCGCTCGATAAAAGAGCTCGTCGATATGTTTCTCGGCCTCCGCATCGATTTACCATGCATGATGTAAATTACCAATCGCGAGACTTCTTGGCTCACGTGATTCTTGGGATTCTCACCTCCTTCTTTCCCATTTACGATTAAATTGATCGCGATGGCTCCTACGCGCATCCAATTAGCACTTGTTTTATTGTTAACGGTGCAAAGTACTAACGGGACGTCGGTAGCGATTGAAGGTGAGAAACTAAATGATTTACCGCAATTTGGTATACGCCGTGAAATCCTAGTTAAGCGTAAATGCGAAAAATGAAAAAAAATCTGTCCGTCAGATTCGAAGCACTGGAACGCGCTGGCCGAGAATGACTTGAGGGCTTCGTTGAGCTATCGATGGAACGAGAACTTGGCGAAAAACGTGATAATATTCGTTGGCGATGGAATGAGCCCGGACACGATCACCGCAAGCAGAATTTATCGAGATTCCGAGACGAGCTTTCTCACCTGGGAGAAATTTCCTCACATTGGATTGCTCAAGGTGAGTTCATGTGAATCATCTTGTCATTCGTCATGTCTTTTTGTTATTTTGACGGATCCAATAATGGCCGGGACAATTGTGCACTCTCTGTCCCGTCAGACTTACAATACGAACAAGCAAGTGCCCGATTCTGCATCAGCAGCAACCGCCTTATTCACCGGCGTAAAGACCAATTATAAAGTGGTGGGTGTCGACGCTAACGTGAAACTGAATGACTGCAAAGCCAGCCTCGTGAGAGACCATCAGGTTCAGTCGATAATTGCTTGGGCTCAGGCAGCCGGCAAAGATACAGGTTAGTTACGTGTCCTCTTCTCGTAAAATCTACTGTTGATCATGATGAGAGCAGCGTTATCGACCGCCAGTAAATTGTCGACCGTAGGTAAATTGCCGACCGTCGGTAAATTGCCGACAGTCACTAAATTGCGCCAATCGATCGAGTTTTCCGTTCTCTCTGTGAGCGGTGACGAAGAATTGTACTGTCAATTCTACCGAAAGTTACATGGGTAAAGAAGTTTTAATCGACCACGGACTTTTCGTCAGGCTTCGTCACAACGACGAGGGTGACCCACGCGACGCCTGCGCCCCTTTACGCTCATTGTCCAAACAGAGGATGGGAATGCGAGGCAGCGATGCCTCCAACAGCTGCTGGATGCAAAGACATTGCTCGTCAATTGGTCGAGGAAGAGCCGGGCAAGAATATAAAAGTTTGCCGCACCCGTTATTAGCTTGTCGATAACATATTCCACTCGCATCTTACCGACTGAGTAAGAGATCCGTTTCTTCCCTTAACGCGCAGGTTATCATGGGCGGTGGGCGTCAGATGTTGAGATCGAACGCAACCGCGACGAGATTCGATCCATTGGACACCTGGGCGTGCTACAGTAAAGACGGAAGGGATCTGATTACCGATTGGGCCAACGACAAATTGGCGCGTAAGCTTTCCCATCGTGTTGTCCAGAACAATGAGGAACTCGCTAGCCTTGATCATGAAAGCGTCGAATTCGTTTTTGGTGTATTCGCGAATGGTCACATCAAGATGGACTGGGAGCGCGAGAAAGGTCCATTGGGTCAGCCTAGTTTGGAGGATATGACGGTGGCAGCCTTGAAGATACTCTCAAAATCGACCAACGGTTACGTCCTTGTGGTACCACATCATCCCAGATTACTTTAAACCCAAACAAATTAATCGAACTTCTCCCAATAAATGAAACGAACAAACGCCAATGAACTCCAACAAATTAATCAACTAAAACCACGGTCTTACATCGGGTCTGGAAACTCCGACGTTTTTGAGTGGTGGAAAGTGTCACCGTTAGTGAGGCACAAACTTATTTCCTCGTCTGTCCGCTGGGAGCGCCGTCATGTAGGAGTCTTTTCGATAGAGATACACAGCAATAGATAATCTCGAATTCTGAATCGTGTTTTCGTGTTCCGTTTGATTTGATTCAGGTCGATTTGATTCAGAAAATGAAACGGTTGATTTGATTCAGAAAATGCCTAAGGCGCGCATCGTACCGAACTGTTGGGAACGTTTTAAGGGGCTATTCTACTGTGATGGCTCATAAAATAAGCTATTTTTTAATAATTTTTTGTTTTTTGAAAACTATTGCATGTACCGGTACAAACTTTTTTCGCTTCAAGGTACAGTCTTATAGCATAGAAAACAATTTTTTTGTTTCATATAAATGTATATTTATTTGACAATTTATAATAATGTAAAGGCATGACAAAAAAGTATGTCGTTGGCGTTGATGATTTGCGCTCTCCAGGTAATCCGAAATAAAAAAATTCAAAAAGATTCTTTATCTATATGAGTGCCGCTATCGTCTGAACTAGAATTATTACAAAATATTAATTTTTACTTATACTTTCGCCCGAATTACGACGAAAAAAACGTGTTTTTTGAACACTTTTGCAAAAAACGACGCCGTTTTGTTATTTTGCAATATAAAATAATCATTCTAATTCGGGCGATAGCGACACTCATACAGATTATCTACAGAACTATATGGCTTAGCAATATAGTTCTGTCAACAACATTGTATGATTTATGGTCTTCGGCAAGCGCATTCAAGTTTTGGGCACTCGATACTCTCGAACACCCCACATATAGTTGACCATGCGAGAAGCTAATCATTGCTTAGTGCATCTGTATGCCCTTTAAGGAACCTATCTTCCTAATTTCATTGAGGTAAAAGCAGGGAATTCGATTTTCCTATAGAAATTTCAACACCCCAATGCACCCCTAATTAGGGGTTGTTTACTAAAATCCTAAAATTAGCGTTTTATTATTTGTTTTGAAGAATATTTATACCAAGTTTCGAGTTGATACACGCAAGGAATACAATTTTCCTTACAAACTTTTACACCCCATTTCACCCCCTTAGGAGTTCATTTTCGAAAAATCCTTTCTTAGTCACCTCTGCATCTTCTAAGGAATATATCGTGCAAGTTTCATATTTCTATCTTTAGCGGTTTAGGCTGGGTGTTGTCCATAGGTGGGTCAATCATTCAGTCACACAATCAGCCAGTCAGTCACGGAACTATTTTATATTTATAGAAGATTTTACTGTTTCAAAAGTCGTGGGCTCTAGCTTGATGTTTATAGATGCCATTAATTGACAAGTTTAGATTTTTTTTAATCACAAATAATTGTCATTCTCGCCATAGTATCAGTAGTAAAAAAAACTGAATCATGTTCCATTCACATCGCTGTTAAAAAAATATAGTTTATTTCAAAAAATCTTCACCGTTACATAGCTGTCTGGACCTGCTTTTGATTGACTCGCCCCAAGCAAGCAGCGATTCAGGTGGCAGAAGCAAGAACTATCACTTTGCCTCATTATCCGAGTCACTCCCCACCCCATAAGTGACCAGAGCTGTATGCAAGACCGTGGCTAAATATATCAAACAAACCCAAACAAATGAACTATACCCCCCAAAAAAAAACCCAAACCAACTTTTCAGTTGTTCCAGCTAACGGTTCTTTGTCTTCCAGGTCGAGGGTGGTCTCATAGATTTCGCTCATCATCGCGGCCACGCTGCCCAAGCTCTTCAGGAAACAGTCCGTTTGTCCGACGCCGTTAACGCAACGTTGAAGTTTATCGACACCGAAGACACCCTCGTGATCGTCACCAGCGATCACACGCACTCTATGAGCTTCAACGGTTATCCCGAGAGAGGTGCTTCGATACTCGGTATTGCAAAAATTGTTACGAAACAACCTGCGTTGATCCTTGTGACCAAATTTAGCCTATGGCCTTACAACAACCGTCCTGTTTTTTTTCTTCTATTGTCCTCGTGCACTCGATCGCGCCGAAAAACATGGTCCACTTGAAAATTTCAGGTATAGCCCAACCCTCGAAACACGATAATATACCGTATACCAGTCTAACCTACAGTACCGGCGGTCCGAACAATCTTGCATATGAGCTTGATGATCGAGGCGAACTCAAGAGAAAAGATCCGAGTAAAGTGAATACGGCGGATTTTCGGTATAGCCAGCAAGCGGCAGTTATAAGCGACGAGGCTTATCATGGCGGTGGTGACGTAGCTGTATATGCAACAGGTTAGTTTTTTTTGCAATCTTCAACTGTATAGACTTATTGCCCGGACAACTACTAATACCACTGTTATAACTTATTATTATTATCTTTGACGCTAATACATGATTTCTTCTCTCTTGTTTTTTTCCCAAAGGACCATGGGCGCATCTTTTCCACACGACCCATGAGCAGAATTATGCAGCTCACGTAATTGGGTACGCTTCAAATATAGGGCCTTACGCGCATAGTTCAGCTGATCGCTGGGCTGAACAGAGCGTAATTTCAACGGGTACGTTCATTGCATTCGTTGCTGCGATATTTTTATCGCTGAGACTCTAGACGTTTGCGTCTGGTGTTTTTTCAATTTGCAAAAAATGTATCTTCTTTGACGATCAGAGGAAACAGTAACAAATTTATCCGAAGGAGCTTTTTGCTTAAAGTTTTTCTGTATGCCCGCAGTATTGAATGATCGGTAAATAATGTACAACGCACGAGGTTTTTTTTTTCTTGAGAATGACGTATACGTATATTTTCGTTTTCACGCTGATTTCTTTTGTTTTTCTCAATTATTTACAAAAGTAAGTTTAAACAATTGTTTCAGTCTTTTTTTGCACAGGATAAGATAACGAACTATATATATCCGTCGCAATATCTCGGACGAGTGGGTGTGTAAGCCTGCGTGTGTATGCATATATGTGTTCTTTTTTTTTATCGAAATAAATGAGCTGCGGCAGAAAGCGAATCGGTGTTTTTCTTTTGTTGTTTATAAATATTCGAACGATATTCTCCACGATATTCATACATATATATATATGTTTATATATATAGATATGCGTATATGTGCGTAGTGTAAGTATGTGTATGCACGTCGTATGATGTTCTTTTTCCGTTGCTTATAATCGATAGTTCGTAAATATTATGTATTGTCGAGTATAAACGCTACAATTTTTCCAACGTCTTAAATTTTAATGCCCGGCTTATTTGACGGTGCTGACAAAAATGCGCTCATCTTGTACGATCATTTTCGGACTTTTTAATCTCTGTTTTCCCGTTACGCGGAGTATCGACAAGATGGCGTCATTGGGCCATCGAAATGGCGGACCCGGACAAACGGGAGACAGATGGCGCGACGGGGCCAAAGTCGAGCACCATCGAGCGAAGAAGACACACGTAACTTACACTAATCATATTCCCGTACGTTGATTTTTGCTTGTTTGTTGCTTTCGTTAAGAGCGAACCTTTAATAATAATAGTAATATCGTGATGCTACAAAGTCGTTTGCTTGGTTAGGAACGTTTTGAACAAGAAAAAAAGGCAGAGAAGGATAGAGAGAGAGAGAGCGAGAAAGGAGAAAAATTGAAAATTTTGCGCTCTCACGAAATTTTGGAAAAATCAGAAACTTCAAAAAATTAAGGACAATCAAGGATCCTACGTTCAGTAGTGTCAAGTTCTTCGTAGACAGTCGACTTTATTCCTTAACCAAATAATTCACAGCCTTTGTAACATCAGGATCGCTTAATCTACGAGTAGAAAAAAAAAGAACAAGAAATTAAATGACACGAGATATATGAGATGACTTTTGTATCGTGACGCAATGGGTGGATGTGACGAGCGAGGCTTAAAAAAACGGGGTTAAAGGGGGAAGACGAGACGATGTGGACAATGATACGTTGACTTTTGGAGGATGATACAAATGCATTGACGTTTGCATCGTTGGGATGCAACGAAACTTATTTTTTTTTTTTTATATTCTTTCAATTTCGTTACTTTTGTTATTATGAAAAATCTATTCTCGCAGATTTAAGTTTCGGTTTGTAGATAGGAATCCTGAAAAAATGGTAAACGTAATTTTTGCAAAGCACAAGTGCGGATATTTTTTTTTCCGTCATTTTTGAAGAACCGAAAGAAATTCATTCAAGAATTAAACAATTGAGAATTCATCTTCATTGCGTTCCAACGATGCAACTTCATCGTAAGAATGTTCGCGACGCGAATTTTCGAAGTACAGTGGCTGTGGTGATGACAAAAAAAAAAGCAAAAAAAAAAACACGCAAACACAATGAGAATCGAGCGTACCGATTTCTCGTGATCATTTGAGAGAACGCGAAAAGCAAAAAAAAATAAAGGTCGTCGAGAAATGAACGATATTCGATGACGACAGGCGAATCGATTATGAAAGACGATTGGGCATGGGTGGATGAAATCTTAGTCGTTTTTTCGTTTATCACTTTTGAAAGTTTTAATTGCGGTTGAGTCGTGATAGAGCACCTTCATGGAAATGCAGCCGAGGAATATGAGTGCGGAGAACAGAAATACGAAGCCCGCGGAGTATTTCTCGAATATTATCAGGCTGAGAAGGCCGATAAGTTGAAAAGCGAGCAACAGCGGTGCCAAATAAACAGCGAGTTTCAACAGCAAGGAATTTCTCTTTGGCTTTTGCACAGCGAATTGTTTAAATTCACGCTCGTTCGTACTCGGGGAAAATTTCGTGCTCGTTCCACGTTCTCGCTCGTACGTCTTATCAGATTCCGTTATTTTGAAGTTTTTATCGTTGCTCGCGGTTGTGATGACGTGGCTCGACGATTTGACGTATTTGAGACCAAGACCGCGTATTATCGTGTACGTTATGCTCGAGTAGACGCGATATATTCTCTCGACAATTTGAGCCATCAGGAGACTCGGGTTGAGCTTGGAGATCGTCATCTTCGGAGCTTTCGCCTGATCGAAAGTGTAGAAGAGAATTGGAAATAGATTCAAGTTCTGACAGCAGTGACGAAGCTTTTGCATCGATGTGCGATTCATCAGCAACGGTGAAACGGCCTTCTTTCCATCGGCTGTAACGAAAAATCAAGTCTATTCAAACACACATTTTCCACAGTTTCTCTCTGCTCTTCGTGCATCGCAAAACTAATCTTTTATGGACAACGATCTGGGGCTGTCTCCGAGATACCAGATATAGCAAAGTGACGAGTGTCAATTGAAGCTCTGACATTTCAAAAGTCCCTCACGATGGAACCTCAGAGATAAAAGAAGAAAAATTACCTCTGAACAAATAGGAAACGCGTCGCACGAGTGTCATCTTTGCTTTGATTTCCTCTTGTTTTTTCATTATTCCTGTGGTCATGGTACAGACGTGGGGCTCGAGATCACGGTGACGACACGAGACGATCGACTGGTGCGATTCACGTTCAACTGGTTTTGCCGGGCAGCAATAAAATATCAGCCTTTCTTCTTCTTTGTGAAAAATAGCACGTTTCCCTTCCTCGCTTCCTCTCGCCTGTTCGACGATTCTCCACTCTGGCACTTTGAGGTCTCGGTTCTATCGGGATTCACACTGCTGACGCGTGGATATCGAGTCTGGAAAATATTGAACATTTGCAACAATCCTAAAAGGAGTTTGTTTGCGCACACACCATATGTACACGTAATTTATTATTTTTATTATATTTAACTATATGCGTGTGCATATATTTATAATTTATATTTTACTAAATAACATAAAATATTATATTGAAATAGTGTTTGCGTGTGTATGTGTCCGTGTGCGTATAACACTATTTCTAAATAATATTTAACTTCATACTTTTTATTATAATTTATATAAAAGTTTGATTATTTTATATTTATATAAATTAATATAAAGTACAATATTTCGGCAGTAATTATTTGTTTTCTTTTATAAATATATACAAAAACACATTTATCTTAAACACACATACACACCCATATGTGCACGCGCACACACACACATAAATGGAAATGTTTTCTTTTTCATTATTCTTATATATATATATATAAGAATAATTCACATAGAAATAAAATGTTATAATGAAAGAAAAAAAATTTCCATTAATGGGTTGCACCTATCTCGTGGCCGGAAAAAAGCGGAACTTTCGTTCATTTTTTCTGGGCAAAGGTGCGCAAATCTTTCTTTTACATTGATGAATATGGTTTTGAGTATCTTTAAAAAATGTTATACTGAAAAATATTTATAAATATCGTAGATACAATGGTTCGCAGTGACGACTGCTGCTCGGAAAAAAATTACCCGAAATAAAATAATCAAACGCATTTACTTTTTGCATGATATTAACTAGTGCTTGGACGAACGATTTTACAAAATACTGATTAAAAAAAAAATGGCTGTAGTTCAAAGTGCAAATATCGATTTTCGGTAAAAAAAAAACGTTAATAAAAAATTCTATTTTCGTTAATAAAAAAAAAAACGATGCATAGAAAAAAAATGTCTTCTTTGAAGCACTGCTTTTTTGAAAACTTGTGAAATTAGAAGTTGATCTAAATTTTGCGAAAAACGAATTTAAAGTTCACCGGTTCGCGGAACCTACTTACAAACGCCCATAACTCCCTCAACTTTCAACGGATCGACTTGAAATTTTCCGAGAATATTTTTGCAATGTTATATTTTCAGAATCCGTTGAAAACCAAAAAAACAATCTTTTTTGAAATTCCAACTAACTGTAAGCTCTTAAATCTTTCAATAAAATGTCTCATTACTTTTAATCAAATCGAAGGATAGAGTCGATCGCAATGACGATCTCTTCGTTACGTGCACTGTCGCGAACTACTGCCGGTCGCGATTCCCAAGCCTCGACGGTGTACCGACAGTCGAGTGTACGAGTTGATCGTGCGAGAAAATAATATAAGTATTTGAAGGCGATCGTACGTATATGGACTTGTACGAGATAGCCCCTCGCGCGACCCCGGTGAGACAAGAAAATGATTACACACACAGACACACACTCGTCTCGCACGGAAGACGGAAAAAAGAAAGAAAAAAGAAATAACAACGAAGAAATCACTTGAATATTTTTGCGTCTAGAGCATCGTGGTTAATGAGAAATCTTTCTATCACGTGTTCCAATCATTCTCGTATTTTTGTACTTTTTCAAAAATTTCGTACGAGATGTCGAAGAGATATGAAAATAAAATCAACGATAACGCGAATCGTAAGTACTGGGTGTACACCCGAAAACCTAGCGGGATGAGAGATTGAGGGAGTCGCTTACTACGATGAAAAGACAGAGAGAGAGAGAGAGAGCGCGATGAAAGACGTATAATTTGTTTTTTTTTCAGGCTTGTAGGAGTTTTCATTCGATTTTTTATTGTTAATAATATTTTTACGGGTCTTGAAGATTCGACGTTGATTTTTTTCGTGCTTGGTAAAAAAAAATCGTGCAAAATGGCGGTTGCACTAAGCGAAAAAAATTCATGTTATATATTTTTTGACAAAAGTACCCTCTTGCAAAATGTATGTAAAGTAAACGTTACTTTTTTGCTTCCTTTTACAATGGATATTACTTGCGTGCAAAAAAAAATAAATAAAATTACGTCTAATTGTTGACGCATGGCGGATTGCAAAGCTACCCCGTATAATCAGGCGGCAGAAAATATAGTCTGCGGATACGATAATGGTGTATCGGGAATTTCGTCATGACGATTTGCGTTATGAATAATTGATTATCGTATACTCCAAGTTTTATCGCTCCAAGGTCAAATTCCTCCGATGAATGGTTCAACCACTAGTCATTATCCGCCATTTCATGAATGTATTCTGATTTTTTTTTTCATTGGCTTATTTTTATTAATTTTCTTTTATTTTCGAACCGTAAAGAAAAATGGAATTCTCCATGTACGAATTGTCGTATATTTTTCGAAACTTTTCATCGCCACTTGTGCCGAAGCGTATATGCATACTGTTAATAATTACGAATTAATTAGAAACTCTTTTTTCAATTGAAAATAATAACGAGAAAAAAAAGATTATTTTACTTGGCCACTTGATCCGTAGGTTGCGACGCGATTGAACCAAACACTTCGATCTAACTGAAACTCGATGGAAAGTGTATTACATTTCTTTCGCATCAGCGTGATAAGGTTGCGAGAATAAAGTGGATTTGAAAAAAAAAAAACCAGAAAAAGTGCTTGTCAAAGCACTTTTCGTTCGAGCTACGAATTTCGCAATACCACGTTACCGAGCATCCGTTCTTTTCGTGATCATCACGACTGTCCAAAGTCTTGTAGTTCCCACTATACAGCCATTTTTTTCTTCTTTTTTTAGTTGCAAAGAGAGAGCTTTTTCTTTAATCTTCCGGCTACGATAGTATGAAGAAGTAGAGCAAAGAGTTAAAAGAAACGTGTTTTTTTTTTAGAAAAGGGTTATTAATAAATCGAATAAATAGGACTGAAAGATTTTATTATTCATATATGTGTATATATATACATATATATATAAATATATATGAACATATATAAAACTTAAAAATGCATCAATGTGAAAATCGTGAAACATTTTAGTCTCATTCTTTAGTAAAAGATCTTGAAATGTTTTAGTCATAGGAAAAAACTATAGTACGAAAATCAAAATCTGGCACCATATTATGACGAAATTATTAACCCTTCGTGGCCACACATCCAAATTCAATCGAGGTGGTCACAACTTGGGTCGATTCTACCGTCAGTTTTCAAAAATGTATTGTGACCGAACTATCCGTCCGAAGTGGTTCAAAAAATTACGGAACATGCTTTGAACTTTCTAGATGATGTACGAAAAATATATTTATAAGAAATGAAATGGCGACATGTTAAAAAAAAATAATGAAGAGGTGAAAACGCAAAAAAGACACTTTATCGCTCAAAAAATCATAGTTCCGTGAATTTTCAACATTTTTTCCTAAAATTTCGACGTGATACTCCTTAGATATGCTACTTTTAGGAATAAATAGTAGCAAAGTGCGCGATCGAAAAAAGGTATTTATTCCGACACGTAAAGAGGGTAAATGTTATGAAGTATTCTCATGAATACTTCAAATTCCCGGTAATATGGTGAATACAGTCCCATTCGAAGCCGGGAACTATTATATATTTACCCCAAAAATGCATCGACGGGCCGATTCTACCCAGGGTGACCACGAAGGGTTAAAAATACATATATTTTTAAAATTTATTTTATTTCAATCTCATAATATATGTGAATATATAAATAAAATAAATAAAAAATGAATGAAAATAAAGCAATAAAATAAATAAAACATATATGTATTTTTAATAATTGAGTGTTGAGCAAGTGTCGGATTTTGCTTTTAGCACGATAGTTTTTTCCTTCTTTCTTTTCTGCATTTATTCTCGTTCGTTTTGCACCAGAATAAAAAGTCGTTCGGGTTCAACGTGAAACGCGGTCACTCAATCTCGTTTAGCGTTTATTTTCGCTACCTTGCCAATCTATTAGATACCTCTCGCGAAAATCTAGAAGGATGACTAAAAAAAATATAAAACAACGAAAACCCAAGTTGCAAAATAAGGAGACTTGCTCATCGGTAAGGACAATAATTGCTCGTAAGGCAACTTGTTTCCGATTTTTTGCTTTGAATGCGTACCGCCGTGAAGGACGAAAGAGGGTTTCACGTAGAGTTGAATACGAAAAAGAATTTTAAAAAGGAAGAAAAAGAAATTCATTATAGGGGTATAGTATATGGGCATCGGAAGGGTCTCGTTTTCCGAAGGACGAAGGAAAACTCGTTTCCCTTCGCAGCATCGCGTGCGACGGTGCTGCCATCCACCTATTCATTTGTGCACCACGCTACGAAAGCCTGGGCGTCACAACGATCTCCGAGACCTTAATAATATTTACCTCGAACGATTTGCCTGAGCAGAATGGAATCTGGCTAGTCTCCTTAAAAAAAAAAAAAAAATAAGACTACTCAAGATGTCTGACTTTCCGCGGAGTTTGAAGGCACCCGAGAAAATTAAGGTATCCATCGATATAAGAATTTCCTTTTTAATTATATTTTTTTCGTATCGATTTCTTAAAATCCAAGTATAATTTATCGAGACACTTTTTCAAAACATTTTTCATCCTTTAAAGACTCTCGTAACGCTTTTTTACCGCCGCAATAAATAATAAAGTTCAAGCACAGCTTTGCCAAACCAAAAAAACAGGTGAAAACAATCTCTCCTCGTTACATCGAAAAATCGATTTCCCACTGGAATAAAATAATAAAAAATAATAGATAATTATAAAAATATAGGCAAGAATACGATTTCCGGGGCGACAAAATTTAACGACGGATTCTGTCCCTTCGAGCTGAAATGAACCAAAAGTGAAGAATAAAAATTTGTCATATCTCGCTTAGTTTTCGAGATATCGATACATATCGATTTTTTATTTTTTTCAAAATATCTTGGTAAATATGCAGTTGTCAAAAAAGTGATAAGAGACACCTTTTGTAGAAAATTAAATTTCCTACAAAAAAGTCCCATATAAAATTTTCAATAACTGCATATTTTAGCTCGAAAAAAAAATGCGTTTAATCGACGATGGGCGAGTTTCCGGTCAGTTAACCATGGTTAACCCACACAAACCCAAACAAACACACACACGCACACAGACACGCACGCACGCACACACACACACACACACACGTGGTTTGGAGTAAAAAAATACCGCGGAATTGACGAACCGCGGGGTCCACACACACATGTAGTTTGGAGTCAAAAAATACCGCGGAATTGACGAGCCGTGGGGTCCACACACAAATACACATGCACAATGGAATGCAAATCGACTCTACCTCCACGTGGTGCATTCTGGGTAACGCTAAAGAGTCGTATATAAATGCAAATTAAAAGAGAAATGGTTTATTGTGCTTAATTGTATGTAGTGCGTTCCGTCGGGTTTTTTTTTTGTTTTTTTGGGTTAGGTTGGGTTTTTTTCGATTTGGTTGGGTTGGGCTAGGTTGCAGTGTGGTGTGTATATATGGATGGTTGCTCAAATCGTCGATTAAACGCATTTTTTTTTAAGATAAAAATTCGAATTTTTTTTTAAAATTCAAAAATCGATATCTCGAAAACTAAGCGAGATATCGATTTTTTTTACTCTTCACTTTTGATTTATTTCAGCTCGAAGGACCAGAATCCGTCGTTAAATTTTGTCGCCCCGGAAATCGTACTCTCCCCAAAATATATTTAAAAAAATAATACGTATGTATCTATATGAACATGTTTTATTATGTTCGATGGAATATTGAATGATTGAATTGAATAAAATTATTATATTTAAATCTCGCACCGAAAGATCACTTCCGGCCCAAACTGAATGTCGCTTTCCGTTATGACAATAACAATAATAATAAGTCTAGTTTAAGATCGAGCCCAGCCCCCGGAGGTAGGTGAATGTTTCCCAATGCAAACTGAGGAAGTTGGTTGCCCGTAGCAATAAAATCTATTATCGAAAATAATCACTTTAGGCTAATAAAAATTATCACTTTAGGCTAGATTCCGAGACTTGTATAGTGATAATAATAATGAGTACAATTTTATCGGCGGCATTTGCGATATCGGCGCTTAGCAGTGTCGATATTACAGGGAACTTTTAGGATTTACGACTTCGAGAACAGTCCTCTTAATAGTCCAATGATGCCCCCGCTCGATATTATGTAAACTCCAATATCCTCGGAATCACCTTTCCATGTAATGTATGTAGAAGTAAATTTAAGGACCGTGCTCCAAAAAAACGATTATTTGAAGAATGGTCGAGAAATGTTCTCAAAGGAGCCAGATGGGCTAGTAACGAACATTACATGGATATAAACTCAAAATATCCTTTCCCTCTAGAAATATATATATAAATATATATATATATATATATATATATATATATCCATATATGCATGAAAATGCTTACTCGTTGCGCAGTGCTCGCTCGGTATTCTTCAGCTGCTTGCTCGTCTTTCCTCTCGCGTTTCCTTGTCTCTTTCGCCTCCTCCTCCAACAACAACGATGGCTTTTCTCACGTACCGCGCGCTCTAATATTTTCTCATAAACGAGGGTACGAGAAATTTACGACCGGAGCAACAAAAGGGAACCAACGAACGAAATAAACAAAAAATAAAGAACAACAAAAGAGAAAACAACGCAATTTTCGGAACCGTTCGTTCGAGCCTAGCTGTACTTTTTGTATAGATTAAAGACTATGGGAAATTCGCGAAATATGCCCATATTATTTGCTCGATAGGTTGAGTCACTGTTGTCGTCGTGCACGGCGACGTTCACGCTTGCCACGAAATTGCCCAGTGTGTCGGTTATTTTGGTGCCAAGAGAGTCCAAGAGGGCTGCCTTCCGCGTTTATTCCACAGTCCCGATTTGAACGTGCTCTTTTTCCTTTTTTTTTTCTTTCGCTCTTTTTTTCTCAAGCCTCGCGATCGGCGCCCGAAATGATCGATCGGAGCTCGAAATCGATTAAATCGAATTGTCTTCTTTGATTCTTGCTTTTTGTCAGGATCGCAGCAGGGACTAGCGCGTGCTGGTGTGGGTGCCTATGCTGGTGGCCCGAAATCCAAACAACAACTGAGCGAAAGCCCCGAACGTCGTAGTCTCGCACGTTTTCTGGCCTGGAAACCCTCACCGCGCCGAAGCACGCAGGCACACAGCGAAGAGGGGATTCCTGTATGTCGGTGACGAGACGGCGTCGTCGGAAGCCGAGGGATCGTTCGTGTGAGGACGTTTTCATGCACGAAACCCTCCTTCGAGAGAGGAAGAGAGAGAGAGAGAGAGAGAGAGAGAGAGAGAGAGAGAGAGAGAGAGAGAGAGAGAGAGAGAGAGAGAGAGAGAGAGAGAGAGAGAGAGAGAGAGAGAGAGAGAGAGAGAGAGAGAGAGAGAGAGAGAGTGAGAGAGAGAGAGAGAGAGAGAGAGAGAGAATCCGAAGCCAAAAGGGAAACTATTTGGGTTTGCGCACGCAATGACCGATCCGGGACGTGTATATGGATTCTCCGTCGACGTCGGCTATCCCTTCGATGCTTGAGCCCATCGTTGCCCTACGAAACGAACCTTTAAGGGAAGGAATACACGTAGACGACGAAAAAATAGCCAATATTGATACATTCTTTGGAAACGAAAAAAAACGTCTTACGTTTATCAAACTTTAGGTACAATTTATCATATAATTAAACTGTTTGAATCAATATTTTTTTATTAAAAAATATTCCAAAATGGCGACGTTATGGTGTGGTCTTTCAGGGTGGTTTTAGCGGCTTAAATATTGATCTGAAAGATGTGAGCCAAGAATTTTTTGTATTTTGACATTCAGATGCTGAACTAACTCGTCAGAAACATTTTAAAAGTTGAAAATTTAAGAAATGGGCGACTTAGGAGAAAAAAATTGAAATTTTACACAATATTTTTCGTTTTTTTTTTGTAATAAAAAAAAGTACTCTTTTTAAAATTAATTTTCATAAACATGTAAGTTTAAGGTAATATTGTGATGGAGTTGGGTGTATAATTTCAGCACGATCGGTGAACTCGTTTTAAAGTTATGTTCCTCACAAACTTAAAAAAAGTAGTTTCGAGAAAAAAAAACTTGTTTAAAGTTTCGAACTATGAGAACTCAATGATTTCAGTGACTTACCGGCTAATCAGCGATTGCAGGGCCAAACAATAGTCCTTCGGCTTCTTCATTAAGCTGACTTTGCTCCTGCAGCTGATTTTAATGCCGCTACATGTATTTCTCCTCTTAACTTGAATTCCCTCCTACGCGACGCGTGAGTACGCGCAACAACGCGAATGCGGGATATTCAAACGCCTCAAAAGTAACCTATGATCCAGCCTAGCCGACAATCATTTTTCATTTTGCATTTACCAAACGAATGCTTTCGACCTTCTGCAGTATTCGGACTAGTCGACTGTAAATATGGAACAGTAATGAAATTTCTCATTCCATATATATCATTCGTGCGAAAAAAAAACTCCGTTTTTATAGTTTATCCATAATTATTTCCCGGGCTAAAGTCTCCTTTTTTTCCCGATATGAAGGTCCTGGTAGCTGTTGCCTGACGATTGACCGAAACCTTGAATCATAGTTTTTATATTCTTGGACGAGATGACGCATGATCGTCAGAAATATTCAAAGTTATATGACCCCCAAAAGACACAGAAGAGAGTAAATTTATCTGGAAACGACCCTGAATAACCGAACTTCAGAAAGAATATATATATATATATATATATATATACATATATGTATATATATGTACACTCAGGTAGTAGATTTTATAGTACGTAACCCATAATAATTTAAAACGACGCCGGACAATTTCACCGCCGAGTAACTAAGAAGTCATGAATGCACACACACACACACACATATACAGGGTGGATCAATAACTATTAGCAGCTTGGATATCTTCGAAACTATAACGTTCACAGAAATATTTGCTGAAATGAAATTGCACAGTACGAAAGGGGCCATCCGATAGCGATAATAGTTTTTTTGCAGGTGGAGGTACTTCGAACATTTGAAGGTCAACTCCATTTTTTTAAATGGATCGGTATGTTTTTTTTCTGTATCATGAAAGAGGAGCTTAAAACGAGTTCAACGACCTATAACATTGAAGGTCATAGAAAGTACAAAAAGGCGTTTATCTTACTATAAACGGGTCTGGGTCACTCTATTTTAGAGAATTTTTTTAAAAAAATAAAAAATGGCAATCATCTTAAAACAAAATACTTTCTAATTTTGAAGCAAAAAATACGTGGTCTAGTACAATTGATATTTTTTTTCATATTTTTTCATGAAAGTATGATTCAAAATGAAAAAAATATATATACTGACATTTGTCGATATCTCAATTAGTTCAGAAGTTATCAGCGTTCAAACGTTTCCAAAACTTCCAAAATCAACATTTTTTGGAAAATTATAACTCCTAAAAGAGAAGAGATAAAAATCTAAAAATTGGTGTGGATATTCCTTTCATGCGGTACAATTTTACAAAAAAAAATCAGTAAAATCAAAAATGGTCGAGGTCACGGGCTAGGTGAAATGCCGTGGAATGCCTCATATACATATAACGTATACGTGGGTAAATATACGGATATATACATATATGTTTATACAATATAATAATTACGTAGCATTAAAAATTGGCTGGGCCCCTCCATACAATATAAATAATATAAATAAATAAATTATAATACATATTATATAATGAATATATAATAAATAAATAATATAAATAATAATTCTTGCAGCCTGCATAACTTTGCATCATTGTCCCTGCCGTTGTGATTTCAATTACATGGCAAAGCTGAGATTGCCCTATATAATAATAATGACTAACAGAAGTGTCATAGCGTTCGACTGATTGTGAAAATGTGTACTTCTGTGTAGTTAAGCGAGTAGGCACGAAATCGCGTGCCTACGTGACGAAGCGTTGTTGCAATAATGGTCGATCGTGACAAGTGACACGCTTCGAAAATGCTGCTCCACCGAGAGACGACAAAGGCACTGCAATACGAATGGCGAGGGATCGATTCGTTCGCCGTTTTCCGCGTCGCTTTTTACCGACAAATTTTCGCTTCTAGGCCTCCTGAGCGATGCTCTTTCTCCTCGTTCAATTCAAGGGCTTTTCGCATACGAAGTCACTTCTGTACGACGTCCATGACCCATTAAAATAATTGCATGCTTTCGCAACAGTGGTAAAGTTCTGGCTAATAAAAAAAAGAACGTTTCTTCGTTGAGAGGCGTAACTTGGGGCCCCCAAAAAAAAATCGATTTTCAATATTTCTTTCTGATTACCATATTGGAATGACGAGATCGGGATTTTATACACAATTAATACATAGTCTTGGTAAGTATAAGTTTCGTTTTTATTGAAAAGTCTTGTTAAACGATGGAGTTATTATTATTTTAACAAAGTTTCGCTGTTGCTGCAAGGCCAATCGGTGTGGATGGTTCTGGCAATTGTGCTGATTTGACAATGAGATGAAAAATAAAAAATGTACTTTCAGTATAATAATAAAATTTTCGTATCACCGGATACTTTATTGTTTGTTTTGAAAATAACGAAAATGGCAAGCTGTAGAAAAAAAAAACGTTCCATTTTCGAGGCAACCAAGGTTTTCAATCATTTGTTATTAATAAATGCATTAAAAAATCACCCAGTCATACGATAGAAAATGTTATAAAACTATGATCTGTACGAATTTGAAGTGACTCAGAACGAAGATTTTGAGATACGATTTGCACCGTTTTATAAAACATAATAAAAAAAAAACACAAAAAAAGGTGAATCATAGCTCATTGCGCTACGTCTCAGGATCGTACTCTCTTCCGGCCTAATTCCAGCCAATACTAAAATGTTATAATATTACAAAAATTACATCGTTTTCGTGCACATCGAATGGTCCTTCGTTTGCATCGCTTCGTCCCGCGCGTAGGGAAAGCTACACTAGCCTCACATCCGCTCATGGTCTCTGGTGCATGGTTTCTCCAAAGAAAAAAAAAGTAGAAAGTACATCTCGTTCATTTCTTCCCCGGGACGACTATCATCCTTCCTCAAGCTGACAATGAGTACTTTACGAATAGGTGGGGAATTATCGAAGGGCGCGAGTGAATTTGAACAGTTTGGCTGCTTCGCGTTGGTAGAACGTGTGTGCTCAGTCACGTATGCCAGATACGCGCCAGAAGAGTGCGATAATGGCGATGAGAGGAGCCGCCCGAGCACGTGAAGTTTTCGTGATGGGTCTGGTTTTGAAACTATTCGAGGTCTCATTTTCTTCTTTTCGGTTGACGTTATAAGTCTCTCGTCCCTCTTTACCGCGCTCTATGGGACTTAAAAAAAAAATTGGGAAACATTGTTTTGACGTCAAGTTATTTTTGAATGTGTTTACATTTTTCTGTTCAATATATATATATATATATATATATATATATATATATATGCGTGTGTATATACGCGTATATCTAGAATTCCACAGGAGAATGCAAACTCTTTAAAAAATAGTTTGACATAAAAATAATATTTCTATATACAGTGGGTAAAAAAAGTATTTGCACACCCAGTGTTTTTCAAATTATCCTGCGAAAAAAAATACTTTAGTATTTTTTTTTTCGAAGAAAAATAAAATGTTCATTAAAAAATTTCGAAAAAAAACACGAGATGAGCAAATACTTTTTTACCCACTGTATTTATGTATAAATAATTTTCTTAATTATATACATAATATTGTATGTACGGTTAAGACAATAACAAATTATATATTATTTGTATATTAATATGGAACCAATATTATATAGTAAATAATAACTAATCGTTAATATACATATTTTATTATATAATTTTTTTTTATTATTCCACCCACACAAACACCGATACACATATAAACATTTTATCTATCTATATATATATAATGGCGTGGTATGATATAAGAAAATTGTATAATAAAGTATTATATATATTATCTTTTAGTAATTATTGATTTATGTAATATTGGATATATAATAATATGCAGATAATATATACTTTGTTATTTTCTCTACTGTAGGTACACTATTTTATTATATAAGATTCCACCATGATTCATTGATGTTATATATATATATATTATATAAACTAATTGACACTGATGGATGGGTGATAGGGGTTCGACTCTAGCGGTCCTTCGAGTTGAGGCAGTCTAGAGCGCTGTTTTGGAAGTGATTTTTAGAATGGAATACCGTTTAAACTGTCCTCGTTTTCTTTCCCCGATTTTTTTCATACGTCTATTGATCCATCAAGAATATGTGAAAAAAAATATATATACATCTATATATTTTAACAGGTACTTTCGTACGTTTGCTTACAACGGTGCAGACGTTGCCTGAATGTGGGAAAACAACCAAGCATATTCTTAATCTGTATGATTGTTGTGATGTTTGATACCAGATTCAGCAAAGAAAAAGTATTTTGCGATATGGCGGCATGCTAAACTTTGATTATCAATTTTTTCTTATTTTTCTCACCATTCTATGAGTTATATAAAACAAAAATTATTTCGTAAAACAGCCTACTGAATGTGTGTACCGAATCTAAGCTCAATCGGCCAATTGGTTATCGAGATATCGTGGTTACCGATTTGAAAAACGTCGTTTCGAGAAAAACTCGTTTAAAGTTTGCTGGGTCTATAGACCGTGCTCCCCGGGCGTACTCCTTATCATTTCTATAACTCGGCGTATTCAGAAAGTTCTGTAGAATAATAAAATAAAATTTGAAAAACCAAACGATATTTTCAAATTTTTAGACAACAACACTGCCTTAAGCAGTTTCGATATCGTTCTTTAGCTGCAAGAGTGGGAAGAAAATACAATGAGTTTTTGGCAGGCTGCCAACTTCTTCTAATATATATATATATATTACGAGAAAAGGTTTTCCCCGAATTATCGCGGTTGACACGTGGCTCCAACAAACGGTCATCGTCCAAGCAATTACTTAATCTTAATTGCGATTGAGGTTCACGGCCGTCACCCCGAATCAGCACGAAAATGTTACTTTTATCAGTCGTTCATTTCCACTGTTATGACGAGAAATATATCAAGTCCAGACACATTCGAGAGATTCATTTTGCGATTGAGAGGACACAAATGTATAAAAGAACAATTCCACGAGAATGGAAGGAAGGAATGCCGGGCTACCGTAAATTCCTTCGGATCGATTCTTCGAATAGATATACATCAATTTCGTACTTTGATCATTACGTCGATAATTAAAATCGTCAAAAATTAATCGAAGAGATATGAATTAGGGTTGAGTCACGGTTCCTCGTTTATCAGAGAAAAAAAATCGCCTCGAACTTCCGCGGATCGCCGTAATTATGTGACCGCAACAGCCATGCTCGAGACACATCAAGAGAGTACAGTCAATTTTTTTCCCTTTAAAAACAATCTTGACATATTTAGTAATTATTTGTTACCATAAAAGGAACATGATTCTTTTGAAAAGAGAGGAGAACTGTTGGATAAGTTTTTCAAAGTTAATTCTTTTTTGATATTCATTTTATACCAGACTTTCCATGATTTCATTTAGTTGTCCCTTGTTGGTTAAATCTTTGAAACTGTTTGATGAAATGTAAAGTTGTTAAAAGATGCATAAAAAAATAAAATGTATGTTTTAAACAATGCAAATTTGAATCTTAACAGTAGTAGTTTTATTTCCAGGGTTTAAACACCCTTTAAGGGTGTTTACACATAGTTCCCCCTCACATATTATTCCTCTTCACATTTGGATTTGTGTCTTAATATTATATCATAGTTTGAATATTAGAAATTAAAAAATCCAGTAGAATAATAACGAATGATTAAGATCAAATCTGATTATAAAAAGATATCAAAGGAAAGAAAAAAAAATTAAAGTTCGATGAAATAAAGAGAAGATCAACGTTATAGAATTATTATTCGATAAAATAGTAAAAAAATTAACACAATAATTCTAGATAACCCATTTCTTATGTGCAGTTGCAATAAAAATGACTACAATGGCTGAATATGCTCTTCCGACAGAGGGGCTGACTTATTATTATTATTTGCAGTACTGCCACATTAACTGATCGGTTCTCGAGATTTTTATTCGGTCAAGTTCTCGACCTAAGGTCAGTGGAAGCTGACAAAATTCGGTATGGTGGGTGGCCAGAGTGGCATTCCCGTGATGCGGATCCGATCCCGCCACTGTGCCGATTAGAGAGGTTGCAGTGTACGTAAAAACTCGCAAGCATATACGATGGATCTTTCAACGTCCAACTATTTCTTAACATGTTTACATCTATATATTATATATTTTATATATATATATATTAGAAGAAAAGTTTTTTCCCGCATTATCGCGGTTGACACGTGGCTCCAACAAACGGTCATCGTCCAAGCAATTATTTAATCTTAATTGGGATTGAGGTCCACGGCTGTCATCGCGAATCAGCACGAGAATGCCACTTTTATCAGACGTCCATTTTCATTGTTATGACGAGAAATATATCAGTTCCAGACACATTCGAGGGATTCATTTTGCGATTGAGAGGACGCAAATGTATAAAAGAATAATTACACGAGAAAGGAAGGAAGGAAGGAAGATATGACTGGGTATCGCAAATTCCATCGGATCAATTATTCGAACAGATATAAATCAATTTCGTACTTTGATCATTATGTCGATAAATAAAATTGTCAAAAATGAATCAAAGAGATGTGGATTAGGGTTGAGTCACGGACCCTCGTTTATCAGCAGAAAAAAAATCGCCTCGAACTTCCGCGGATCGCTGTGATTACGTGACCGCAACAGCCATGCTCGACAGTTAATTTTTGTCGGTTCCGTCGCAATAATTGCGACGCAGTCATTGCTCGCTGTCATCATTGCGATAAACGCTCCGTGTGCGTGCTCTCGACTTTCGTCGTCGTATATTCGCACGCACCGATTACTCACTGCAGATTTGCCATTTTGTCTGTTTTTCTCTTTCAATCGGTAGGAATCTTCACCGCTTACGATAATACCCGAAATAATAACTAATTTGTTACTTTTTTCGCTCGTTAATCACTGATCCGTACGGATGAATAATATGCGAACAACACATTCGATAAGAGGATAACGTATAATTAAGGGGTTAAGTGGGTTTGAAAATTTCAAAAAATCCATTGTTTTTAAATTTTATTATCTACTAGTACAATATGTCTAGAATATTTTCCCAAAGTTTCAAGTCAATCGGAGTAAAAGTCTAGGAGAGAGAGCCTTTGGGAATTCCCCTCGTTGGGAAAGACCGGCCGCAAGCGACGCAGGTATACGCATTTTTCTCAAAACACTATTTTTGAAGTCGGTGGACACTAGTGATTGAACGAAGGTTTTTTTTCGATTAAAACTCATTTTACAAGGCTATATATATATGGTGTAAATTGTACCAAAAATTGAACTATTTTGCATACAACTCTGCCAAAAATTCAAATTTCAATTTTTTTTTAAATCCTTCGTTCAATCACGAGCTATATTAATCTACTAACAGAAAAAATTTGGTTCTTTAATTTCAGATGAAGCTGTCATCAGTTATACTGACCACCACGAGGACACTTTTTTTTGAGGGGTCTCCGGAAAGCAGGTCCCACCGGCTGAATTTCGCAAATTTTTGGATGACTTTTTTTTTAAATATTGTTGAAATATTGCTTTTTTATGTGCTTAACATTTTGAATCAAATAATTTATATATTATATTTAAAAAAAATAGAGCAAATATGCTTTTTTTACTTCGAAACTCACATAACCCCTTAATGACATAATTAAATTGACGCGTTCTTGTCGCAAAAAATTTCGAGACAAAAAACATACTAATCGTAACGAACTTTGCCACGAGACTTCAGTTTTTGTGTGTAATGCTAGTACGCGAACCGATTAACGGCATGAAAATGCACGAACTTCGGGATTTTTTTTTTAATACTAAATAAATACTTTTGGAAATGGATGTCAACGTGTTTTATTCTTCTATCAATGGAGAGTAAATTTCAATGTTATTTATTTTAAAAAATCCAAAATGGTGTCTCCGGCTCCCGTCCAATAAAGCCATGCACGGTGTGTTTTGGTCTGAGCGGGGCGCTCCACAGCCTTGTCAGTTTATCTGAAACAAAAACGGGTTAAAAAAATAAACTAGACTAAATTTGGGGGGCATTTTTTGTTTTCTGAAAAACCACTAGATAACAAAATGGCAGTCCTTTGTAAAATAAAACTAATTTTTTTGTCCTTTTTTTTTCTTCAACGGATGACAAAATATTTTTAAATCAATTTTTGACAAAAATCGCTTCCTGATTGCCCCGCAAATTGAATTTCTTTTCAATTGCGCGGAGATTCATATGAATCGGTTCATCTGTTGAAGCTGTAGAGCGCCCCGCCCGCTCAAAAATGCTGTTTCCAGAAAACGACTTTATATGTTATTTTATATATATAAAGAATGAATACGTAAATTATATAGGGTAAACTGACCATTCAATGGACGAATAACGACACTATAGGATTCAAATGGCCTGTCAAATGAAAATATTATCAGAACAAACTTTTTAATGGCTGTAGTTAACAAAAGATATTATTCTGATAGTGGACAAAAAATTGAATTAATTGCAACAAATAATATTGGAGGAATTGATAAATAAGTAGCGAAATTACTAAATCATCAATGAATGGACGAAATTATAAATAAATGAACACTGAAAAGAACAACGTTTTATAATTTATTTTTATTACATGCTTTATTTGGGGATTACTGTGCTGCACAAAAAATATAATATTTTTATACATATAAGACAATGTTTCTTGCATCTTAACGTAACATTCTTTAAAAAAACAACCAAAGTTTGTTTCGGCAAAGGAAAGAAAATTAAATTTTGTCAAAATTTAAAAAACGAATGAAATGATTTTATGACAATATTTCATGAAATGTACATTGACAATACTTAACGGTAATTATTTCTGCAATTTTCGGTAGATGAGCTAAATCTTTCACTCAGTTTTGTGAATTGTCAGAAAAGAGGCGTCCATTTACTGGAAAGAGCTTAGAATACAGCATCAGTGGATAAACACGTATAATTCTGACCTATTATTACCAATTTATTTTATTTCTTTGCAGAATATGAAAAATTGATTCTATCTTAAATATTGTAATAAAAGTAATACTTACCTTCAAAACGTATTAAAACTTTTGTTTTCGTCTTTAGAACCCATACTAGGCACAGCTGTATCGTAGCCAAGTTGCGCAGTGTGCAAGTACCACAAACTAGAAAAATTCCATGTGGCGGGAAAATTTGGTATTAAGGCCTTAGGCCACTCTAGGACTTTCCAAAAATCGATTTTTTTTTGTTAAAAATGTACCTTAGTACCTATAGAATTATATTCCAAAAGATGATGGGTGTGAAAAATCTCTAAGTACTCGATTTTCGAATTCTAGCGCAACCCCTTCTGATTCCTGTCGTCACTTTCTACTAACTTTGAACGCGTTTATCCCAAAACTACATTTTTCAAGTCGGCCGGACTCATAACTCAAACAAATTTCAATCGAATCACTTGAAATTTTAACTGTATATTTAGAATTATATTTTCTGAGGCACTACGTAGGATTTTTTAATTATACTGCATAGCTCCTTTTTTATAAACAATTTTCTGACGATTTTCTCATGGCATTTTATACTTTTTGTTTTAGAAATGCGCCATTTTGACAAAAAACAACATATTAAAAAAATCCTACACACTTCTATAGCGATTCTTATAAATAATCGAAAAAAATGTAGTGTCCATCATGACTAAAAAATTATAGGAGCTTTTAGTCCGGCCGTTGACCTTCCAGAAATAAAGGCGTCATCGGAAAAATGCTGCACAGTTGCCATTTTGAGATGTATCGCTGTGAAAAAATAATTTTGTATAGTCAATTACGTGTATAATAAAACCCCTATTTTGTAATTCCGATTTATTTTATGGTTTCGCTGAAAAAAAATCACAAAATATGCCCTTTTTTGTCTCAGAGTGGCCTAAGGCCTGAAACTAAGAAATTCGTTTTAATGAAACCTGCGATTTTTTTTGTTGCTAAATCATAGTCATTCGAATTTTTATCAACAATTCATATACTTTACTTATTTTAAATAAAAATCAGCTTTCGTCCATTCATTGGTTCCCGTTCATTCACTGGCTGGTGTACCCTATATCCACAATACAAGCTTGTGTGTGTACATTCATTCTGATTAAAGCCAAGCGGGATGTCAGACGCCAGACGCATTATCGTTTTCGTATCAGTCTAACATCACCGATCGAACATCAACAGATACTCATCGAATTCCACGTTTACATTGTCTCTCGGCGTAACGAGAAAAAAATAATAATACAACCAGGGTCACCCAACCCTTCTCATCCGGTATATAATTTAATATTTATTATTTATCGTAATCCAAATAAATTGCCAATCATTCGATTTCGGTTAGCTGTTCCTCTCAATAGCAACAAGCAGAACGAGTTGCAGTTAAAATATAATCACGATATTATAATTTAAAAAAAAACGATAAAGTCGCCACGTTCCGATTGTTCACTTCCTCGCATCTTTGACACACTGCACATCGTATGGAATTTTTCAAGCCAACGTCGAGCTTATCCGAAAAATACTTTGCACGTGTAAACGATGCATTGTCGAATGTACTTCTAGGGTTTGCTTTTTTTTATGAATACGACGACGGTTTTCAAATGTTTATATAAGTATACGTATATATACATATATATTTACGTGTATTTATCGCTTTTGCGAATGTAAATGTCCTCGACCTTATTCTATTCGAGTACTCGTCGCGTTTTTATCGTAATTATAAGGGGAACATAATTGCGACACAATTTTACGTAACTCCCTTATAGACGAGACAGTATTTATCAGACGTTATCGCAAATTGATGATAGGCCGTTTGTCCGTCGCGTCTTGCAATCTCGTCGCGATGCCGTAAAAGGGACATTCTCTTTTTATTAAAAAAAAAATGATTTATTTTTCATCATTTTACACAACGTTTCATTGATCCCTGACGCAACATGCGCGAGTCTTGCCGTTCACGAGAGTCATCCAAGGCAACGTCTCGCGAACAGAGACAGAGGTAAAACAAAACGGCGCGGCAAGAAACTCGATTCATAAAACGAGAAACAATTTTTGTCGAAAAATCGCTCAGCACGCGGAGCCGCGAATTTTCGAAATTTTAGCCTTAAACAAAATCCAGCGATGAACGACGGATACAAATAACAAAAAAGGAAAGAAATTTGAAAAACTAATTCAATTCCAGACGGTATCCTCTCCTCTTCCTTCGAACGCTTCTAGTACTCCGTTCCCTCGAACGCCTTTCATTCTTTCTTCAACTTCCTTGTGTTTGTTGAAAGAGCTGCGGAGTTTCGAGCAAGAGGAAAAGCCAGCACGAGCTACACACGTGATCGTGGTTCCCGTTTCATACGTCTTCGTGTGTTCGCTCTCGTGCAAGAGATTCGTCGGAGCATCAATATCACGTGGCTCCCCCTTTTTCCCCTTAATAATCGTTACTGTTGTCGATATTATTATTATTATTATATTACAATGATAATAGTAAAAATAATAATAAAAATGATATTTTTTCATTTTATTTAGTTTGTCAGAAATATTTTTATATTCGAACTGCTATTTATATAAATTGTTATTCTTTGAATTATTCAAATGATCAGCAGAATTAATCAAGTTATTTAAATCATTATATTCAAATAATGTAGATGAATTATTCAAATATTCAATTTATTATTTAAGCTATTACGAATTTTCGGCGTTGTTGCTCCGCGTGCACAAGGTCGATAAGCGGTACTCTGCTTGATACATCTGTACATGTATATAAAGATATATGCACACAACAATTCAGAGCTCATTTTCGAACCCCAGCACTTTATTATCCTTCTTCCCCAGATGCTTCTCGTTCATTATACCTCGTCGCAGCTAAACTACACAATTGCACGTGCGATCCAGAATCTTCCATCCATTCGCGATAACTCAGTCCGACGTTGTTATGTTTTTCTGTTTCTTTTTTATTTTATTATTCATTAAGAGGGGGGGGGGGGGGGGGGGGGACCCTTTACAATGTTCAAAAAATCGATTATTTTTCACATATTTCGAAAGTATAATATATTGAGAGTATACTGGAAAATCGAAATATGGAATATTTAAAAAGTTATAGCACGTAGTCGTATAGCACATTATCGTATTGAAACTTTAAACGCGATTATCTCGAAACTGCATTTTAAAAAAACTGCTCATGTTATAGCTTCAAAAGTTATTGATCAATCTGGCTGAAATTTTTGGAGTTTTCTCACTATAACATTATCGGAAGGATATGCCTAAAGTTTTAAGATTATCGCATAAATAAATAACTTTTTTGGGGTAAAAATTGTCGAGAAAATCATCAAAAATATGAAAATTTTATTAAGGCCAGGTAGTCACACCGACCGAGCGGCCATGAGTGCGAGAGAGATAGCTGATTTGCAGATTCCCAATGATTTCTGAAACGGTTAATTTTTGGGAAAAAAGAAAAGAAACACGTTCCGCTCTGTTGAACGACGAACAACCGCTTTCTCTTCTTTTCCCCGAAATATGATCCGTCTAGGAGAAAACTTGGCAGTAGGATTTTTACCGACCGAACGTCTGACGCATGGCCTTAAAAAGCCTACTTCATTTTTAATTTTATAATTTTTTATATTTTTATATGTATATCCTTCCCCTAGACATGTCAACGATCGAAAAATATTTTTTATTTCTATTTCAGATCAATAGAAAAAATCACACGAATAGACGCCTAAAGGAATATTTTATAACGCCGCCATTTAGTTTTGTTTGAAAAAAAAATGAAAAAATTTCAATACTTGAACGTTGTAATAAGATAATGTCAAAATTTTGAAATGATGCGATTATTTTATCACCTTTAAAAAAATTCATGAAAAATGACTCATTTTCGGGCGTGTAAAGCCCCCCCCCCCCCCCCCCCCCCCCACCCTTAAGGGCAGGTTACCGTTCAGGATGATGAAAAAAATGATTTAAAAAAAACAATTTACGTCCTTAAAGTATTTAGAATACGTGGGTAAAAAGATATTTTCATAATGAAAATATTTTAGAATTTACAGCATAAACGTTAAACTTTAAATGCGTTTTTCTGGAAATAAGCTTTTTTAGCGCGCGGGGCGCTCTACAGCTTCAACGGATGAACCGGTTCACACGAATCTCTGCGCAATTGAAAGGTAATTCAATTTGCGAGGCCATCAGGAAGCGATTTTTTTTTCAAAAATTGACTTAGAATGTTTTTTGTCTGTTGAAGCAGAAAAAAACCAGACAAAAAAGTGAGTGTTTTTTCAAACGGCTGCCATTATTTTATCCATGAGTTTTTCAGAAAACAAAAAACGATAAGGCCCCCCAAATTTAGTCTAGTTTAATCATTTTTAACCCGTTTTTGTTTAAGATGAACTGGCAAGGCTGTGGAGCGCCCCGTGCAGACCAAAACACGCCGTGCATAGCTTTATTTGACGGCAGCTGGAGACGCCATTTTTTATTTTTTTTTTATAACTAAAAATGGAA